>JARHVA010000370.1:4102500-4702500 GCA_037957365.1 Torreya grandis | reverse complement strand
TCATGCATTTGTGTGCCTCACATTAGGAGTAATAGGACAAACAAAGTCAATGGACCATTTTTAAAATTGTGCCTAGGAAAGGATGGGGATGGGATGCATATCATCTTAATGGTTTGGTTTTCCCATGTACTAGCAGATGTTATAAGCTCTTGTATATTATTTTGCATCATGAAATAGAGTTGGCCACCATCATCACATCTCTAACATAATGACCTCCAGAAATCCCCTCATGTGCTTCTTAAAATACTAAGTCTCATTCATGTGTTAGGACACATCAATTCATGCCCTCATCATGGCTCAACTTATATATTTCCCTACCAATGAGTTGAAATAGGTGGTACAAACTATGAGCTACTTCTTCTTAATCATCATGGTCTAGGGCACAGATCTAGAGGATAAAAAAGTGGTAATCTCTACCAAGTATTTATGGATGTGATAGATCCTATAAAGTTATGAATTAGGCATATCATATTCTATAGACACTATCACATCACTAGAGTTGATATGGGACAAATGGTCTAGGATTGAGTTTTATTTTTTACGCTTTACTACAACAAAGAACTATAATTCTTGAAACAAAAAAATCCATCAAAAAATGTTCCCATATAAAATGGGCTTATTAATTAGGTATTTGATCACCTCATGATTAGTTAATAAGATGAAGAGGGTCACTATCAAATATTATTAGAACTTATGTAGGGCATAGACTATGACAATCACCTCATGCCTAGTTGCAGTGTAGTTATGTTCTACCTTGGTTAGTTTTATACTTGCAAAAGAAATAGGAGGATCCATTTTTCCCTTGCTTGGTTGTGCAAGAATCATGTTGATCATATAGCTAAATTTATTGACATAGATGTGGAAGGGAGTCACCCAATCTAGAAATTATAATATCAATGAAATTTCTAGTTTGAGCTTAAAAGTTGTAAATGTATCTTCCTACATTGTGCCTCAATATAATAGGTCATCATTTCACAAGAGATCCTCTAGTAGTACTAAAATATTGGAATAATTCTTTATGAACTTCCTTTAGTACCCATAAAGTCCAATAATGGTGTGAACATCTTTCTACATTGATGGGGTCTAGAGTTTAAGGATGATTACAATCTTTGTTGGATCAAAGAGTAGACTATCCTTGCAGATGATGTTCTTGAATAAAGTGCCAAATAGTGTTGAAAAAACACACTTCTTAAGGTTAAATGAAATTTAAAACTATCTACACCTTTCAAACATAAGGTGTAAGTTGTCATAGTGATCCTTCACTAACCCATACACTATTCGATCATCTAAATATACTTGAAGTAACTTGTGAATGAAGTCTTTGAAAGCAATGATCACCACTAAAGAGAACACAATTGGGAAATTATTTAGCCCAAAGGGCATCACATTGTAAGAAAAACATCCCCATTCAATCACAAAGATGGTTTTGGGATTTTCTTCCTCCTATATTTGGACTTGATGGTATCTTCATAACCCATATGTAAATGTCTATATCTCACAAATTGAGATGCCATCCAGTACTTCATTAGTGAATAGAGTTGGGAAGGGGTTAGTTACACAAGTATAATTCATCAGTTTATAGTTAAACAAATCTAGATACACCCATTATTTTTTATGCTAATGATCATGGGGATAACACACTTGGATTCCTATATGGGTTAGATGACACATATGGCTAGCATGCCATCAATCTCTATATTGAATTTGGTGTAAAGATTTGGGTTCATGTTGTAAGGTCATTTCTTGATGGGTCTTGTGTCATTGACTAGTCTGATGCTCATCTTCTTAGGGATGGTTGTGTGCCTTTCATATATCTATAGTTCTAAGGAAATAAGTCTTGTAATTCCTTCAAGAGATCCACAATGTGTGCTAATTTTGTGTCAGACTAATAGGCATCTAGAATGGTAGTTTTTGGTTCCCCATCCAAAATAATATCAACCTTGGTAGTACTTAATGGTGCTTGATAGGGTTCATTTTTCTCCTATTGTGAATCCTCTAACTATTTATTTCCCTTAGTTATTTTTACCTAAATATGGGTAGGGTCTTATTCTTCTAGGGAATTATCCTCAACTTTATGCACTAACATCTTTTTTCCTATCAAATTCATCTAGTTGTGTGCCTTCTATGTGTCATCATCTTCCTCACTAGAGTCACTATTGATATTTTTATCTTCAAAATATGTTGGGATCACTAACAAAATTTTGTCAGGATTATCTCTTATGAACTCATCTAGTATTGTAGTGTCCTCAAATATGACCTTCAAACTACCTACAATGGCTCAATCAATTCAAGGTTTTATAAAGAAAAGGAGAAGGTATGAACAAACTGCTCCTTAAGGGCATCCCAATTGGCTATCTCATAGAAAATCTCATTGACAACATACCATTCCCATACCCAAGTCTTTGAAATCCTATAGAAGGCATGCACCCTTATATTTATTGGGGTTTTTTTTTTCCACAAGCAGTCCATATTTATTCATAAAGACATACATGTGTAATAGGGTTGGATTTAATAGAGTTGGCTGAAATGTCTAGGTCCTCATTGATCTTTCTAAATATGGTACAAATAAGTAAATTTACATCAAAGTTGTCAAGGTAGGATTTTTCACTACCCACTAATGAGTGGTAGTGCTCTTTAATATGTATACTAGTGCATCCATTCTATCCACTTCCTTTGGCATGCATGACTCAAGGTCATGGACATAGTCTTCTATTAGATTACTCCCTTCATATCTTGGGAGCACTGTAATTTTTCCCTTACTAAGGTGGAACACTCTTTTTTCCCTTTTATTAGTACAAAGGACTCATATTTTTTAAATGCACTCAATTTATACCCAACCTATTTTTAATAGTTTTGGCACTTTTGTATACACCAAGTGACACCTTCGACTAGTGGTCTCATATACTTCCTCAACCCATTAGTCACAAGTAATGTTGGTAGTGTCTAAAGCTGATTTCCATCTTCCCAAGAGATGATTCCTTGATCATTTGGGTCTAGATTTTTTTCATCTTATGCCATGTTATTATAAATGTTGTTGATCTCATCTTTGATGTCCATGCTCTCAACACAGTAGGTCCTTGGTCATTTGAGATAGGTATAACTACTCTCTCCTTTCCATTCTCAAATTTTATGTAACAATTTTTTAAGCACATATCTAAATTTTTTGCATAACACCATGGCCTTTCTGGAAGTGCCAAGTAATTGTCTTGCTCTGCTAACTATATCACTTCAAATTTAGCATGGTATTTGGTGCCCATGATATTTACAACTATGCTCTTCAAAATTTTGATAGGATATGCCCATGTTTTATTGTCCATGAAGAGTACATGAGGGGAAGGTCTCAAGGATGGCCTACCCATTTTATCCTAGGTATTCTTGGTTAATATGTTGACCTCAATTCCTGTGTCTACAAGAACCTCATAGATAGACCATCCATTAATAGTGGCATCCACCAAGAGCTATTGGTCACATTTTACATTTTGTGTATGTTGAACTTCTCATGCCCTCTTCATGAATGGAATGATGACTTCAACTTGATTTTGACCCACATAATCCAAGATCAAGTTATTCAATACAGGGAACATTCCCTCTATCAATGGGAGGCACAAGATCTCATTTAATTCTTGTATCTTTATTTCCTAGTTATCCTACTTCTTACAAGAGGTCGAAACATGTGCTTCTAAGTCTCATGATAATTGGAGCTCCCCTTATAGGTTTTAAATGACATTTATATCCTATTAAAACACATATTTTTGGAATATTGGATTTGGGTATGGTATAACTTTAGGTTCATGCCATGTTATGCACTCAGTGTGACCCTTATTTCCATATTCTAAGCATAATTTACGTATTGGTTTAATTTACATTTGAGTGGTGAATCCATTATGAGTAGTTACATGCACATTGATTGTCTTTATATGTGTTAGTTATTACTTTGGGGTTCATTTTTCTATTTTATAATTGTTCCTGATCATTCCTACACCCTTGTCTGTAGTAGGCCTACCTTGGGTCAATGTTTTGTATAGGTTAGGGAATTATTCAACTTTATGGGACCCTCGATAATATACACATGTGGGATGCGTAGGGAATTCATGATGATAAGGTTATATTGAGACACATTTATAACATGATCATGGTGGGAACCTTCCACCTTAGCATCCTCTTCCTCATCATCTAACACCTAGTTACATCCCAAAGCCTATGTTCTATTGGTTATATCCCTCATTACCTTGGTTAGCTTTCCCTATGACTACTAATGTGACCTACCATGTGCCTCTTTACATGTTCTCATGTATTTCATCTATCACCTAATAATTACTATTGGTATGGGTGTAGGCATCACATAATTGATAATAGATGGTTATGTTGACTTGGTTGGTGCATTACAACAATGAGAAATTACATACATCATGTGCCTCTCAATATAATTTTTAGCTTATAAGTAGGGTACACACATTACTCCTTGGGTATTTAGTCTTATTATGGACCTCTAATTCATGGTCAGTACACCATATTCCACTTCAAACATCATGTGATGAGATGGAAGTAAACCTCTAGAGCTGGGAGACTAATGATGCAATATGAACCTCCATAAATGGGTTGATCCTAATATCTACACTTTTGATAGCCTCAACTATAAATGTGACATCAATTGCTTCTCGAGGGTCTATAAAAGTATTCAATGAAAGCACTCTTTAGAATGGCATGAGAAACACCACAATGAACTACTGCCCATGCTAGAAAGGGTGAATATCATATGGGAGCTTTGATAGGATAGTTTTGAACCTTGTATCATATAAGTTCACACTCTATAAGTGTCCCTAGGTAATCTCTTTTAGCATAACGATGATTTAATTTTCAAACTCTTGAATGTCAAATTCTTTTAGGAATGCATCCTTTAGGGTATCATAGTCAACCATGGCCTAGTTAAGATCAAATTTCCTATACCAGGTGTGGATGCAATTAGGTAAAGTGGTCATAAAATAGGTGGCCTTGTGATTTGATTAGGTTATTCCCTATGCATGCTACTCCATTTCACACTTTAGCACATGTTCTATGGCATTGTTCATGATATGGTACTCTAGTAAGTGCATAACCATATAATAGTAGATTTTTTGTGGGGGGAAGTTGGTATTATAGGTGCTTGTCCCCCTAGTTCCTATCTTAGTGGTAGTCCTCTAATGCATCCAATCATTAGGTTAGGCACTAGTCCCATCATTACTACTACTGTAGTTGATGTTTTTGGTGTTGTGTTACTTACTTATGGCACTAAACCACTTTTTGTGGGCTATTTCAAACCTTATTTTTTTGACATCGATTGAGTTGGTATACTCATGTTCAAGTTATATTATGGTAAGTTGGTACCCGATGGTCTAGAGGTAGTTGTGCTCACCTCTTTATATGGAATAATCTGTTTAATCAAAATGTTGCAATCCAAGTCTATAAAACATATAAGATCTAAGTCATCAACAGAGTCAATTATTACTTCTATACTTTCTTCAAGTGCGGGATCTAGCATGTGAGAATGCATTTTAGGTTTAAGGCGGTAAGTACATCAAATGTATATATACTCACCAAATTCTCTAGTAACCTAGTGAATTCCACACCTGTCAATTATTGAGCTCAATTCATCACTTCATTGTATATCTCATCCTCATGTTGTATTTTAGGATATACTTACCCATGCCCTTCCCACTCACTATGAGTTCTCTCAGCACTTCTAGGTTCTATATCTTCCATTATTTGGTGTCATATTTTATTATAGGTCTATCTTCTAAGCTCTTAAGTGTCAATTTTCTTATCCCCTTCCATTATGCCTTACCTATACATCCCATTTTCCCCTTTGCATTTCCCATATGTGAAATGATTTTAACCTTCCATCCCAAAAATTACAAAATCATAATCCACCATTATCTTTTTTAGCTTTACACTAAATTTCTTCATAAACATTCCTCTGGGGTCATGTAAAAACTAGTACTCTACTTCCTCAAGGCACGAGTATGTTAAGACTATGAAATCAAGAATGTAACTATTCAAATATCTTTACTACCATTTATCTAATATTATAGTCCAAGTATCATCCAAGGTCTCAAGCCTCTCTATGCACTCATTTGTCCACTCATAGTATTATCCATAGCTTCTTCTTCTATGGGTTGAATATGTAGCTGACCACCTATAAACATGTTCAGGTGACTCACAAAAAAATACTTTGTATAAAGCATCATATAAGTCATCCTAAAACCATTTTATTTTATTTTATCCTTGGTAGGTTAGATGCCTAAATTTAAAGCTATCTTCCACCTATTGCATCCAATGCTTGATGTTTTTGAGATAAAATTGGAAAATTATTTCATCACACCATCGTAGTAATAAAATTCAACATGAGTCCCAACAATGGAACAAAAATGTTGTAAAAAGGATCAAAAAGTTGTCTTAGTTAATTCTAAATTTAATACAACTAGGTACAATCATGGTATACTCCTTTTTGCACTCAAAATTTGAATACTCGTATACCCCAACATCAATTCACATAAGGCGTAGGCCTTATGCACTCACCTGAAGCATAGCTAAGGAATTGGGGCTCTAATTAGGTTAGTTGTGTCATGGCACGAGACTTAAATTAAGGGACTTGATCAATTAAATGAAAGATTTAGGTAGATCTATAAGCACAACACCCTCATAGACTAAGCCTAGTATCATATGGAAATTTTAAGGGTCAAAAGGTTGACTTCAATCAATCTACTCATGCTAGATACACACTCATAAAAATGGTAGGAACACTTAACATAGACTCTAAACTCATTCTCTATGTGAAATAAACTATATGTCATAAAAGGTTTTAGGGAGTCCATTAATTATTTAAACTAGTAGCATGCATAAACATTACTTAACATAATTATATTTAAAATATAACATTACATCCATTGCACATTCAATTAGTAATACAAAAGATGTGGAAAATTAACACATCATGTTTTACTACAACAATATTCATCATTAATCAAAGTTAAAAAAGAGTATAGATTTCATGGTAGAATATATGTTTAGATAATTCTACTTAGTAACCCAAAGGCTCAGAGGTGAGCTTGGGTACTTATAAGCAGATCCTTTATGGCTTCCATACTATTCTTATGCCTAATGGCTATTGAAATAATGTCTACTAAGGATTCATTTTTATAAAGCTCCACTAAAATTCTCTATCTCTCTTATTCATTTGTCTCAAGCTCCTTAAATAGCTTTCAAGAGCATCTTCACCAAGGTATAAGGTGAATGTTGAGTGCCCAGCTCAAGCTTGGTCATTATAACTGCTAGATCTATAAACTTGAGAACTCTATGTTACAATTGCCATGTCTCACAAATCTTATAAAATTCCCTTAAAATATGAGAGATAATTTTCCACCTTCTGTCTGGTGTAAGATATGTGTTGCACCCTTCAACTGGTGATAAAATGCTAAAGGGCTAACCATTACACAAAATGATTTCTTCACACTTATATGGGTGTTATGTTCGAATGAATACTTTAATTAATGAGCTAGTGGCCCAAGAATGATATTTGAAACTATATAGGATTATCATCAACCATTTTAATACATTCATCAAGTTTAAATACACTATTAAGAGAATAAAATTAAGGAGTTGGGGTTTTATAGGGTTTAGGAGGTATTAAACTTCTAAAAAATGATTCACCAAGAGCAAGACACTTAACCCTAAAATTATGCCATGAATTTTAAGGTAATATGGGTTGTTAACGTCCCTTAATATCACTGAGGTCGGTTTCTCTCCTTCATGAAATAACCTCATGAAAATGACTCTCCTTAGCTTACAAGTGACCTAATGGAATGATCAAGTGTTTTTCATCCTTATTTGGACTTGTAGTCCTACTTAAACATGGATTTGATCTTGGTGAATATGGATAAGGTTTTAGATAAGAATTATCACTTTGTTTCATTGTTATCTTAGTTGAAGATGCCTAAACCAAAATGAAAACCTACAATCTTCCTCAAAAGCATGGCTTTTCTTGCCATGAAATTTTTCCATTGGAGATAATAAACTATTGTAGATACATAATATTCATCAATGGATATATTATTTATTTATTAATTATGATTGTAATGTCCAAGAAACGCTCTTATCTTTTTTATTTCCATTATGCTATATTTGGAGTTGAAACAATGAACAAAGAGGTTTTAGTAGTGGATTATACATTGGAAAGAAAGGCTTTAACACTTTTTGGTCAAGTGTATAGGATAACAAGGTATATGATGCTATTTTAAAAATGTTAAATGACCCAAGAAAACCATTTTAACCTTTACACATTGAATTTTACCTTCACTCTTAATGTGTCATAAAGGGGTTATACTTCAAAATTATAAGAAACAATATAACAAGACAAAAGAAAGCTTAATATCTTAGAAATTACCTTAAACTCCTCAAAATAATTTTCAAGACAAAAATATTTTTTCAATAACTTTGCTTATAATACACTATTCACTATGGACCATAATTCTTCTTACATGATCACCACCTCATTCCATTTTTCCATGGATCACTTATACCTTGAATTTTAAAAACTAACCTTAATATTTCCAAAGTTACCTTAAACTTTGATAAAATTTATTGAAAAACCCTCATTTAGACTTCTTTTCAAGGTAAATTGATGTCATGGTCAAGTTTGGGATGTTAGGGGTTGAATTTTAGCCTAGGATGCCAGAATGTCAATAAGGAACTAACAACTCCCTATTACCCACAACTAAATGGTTCTGGTGAAAACAAAAACCACACCATTATTTAAATGGTTAGAAAAATGTTACATTATGAAAAATTTCCTATGTTCTTATGGGTCGAAGACATGAATATTGATGTGCATATTCTAGATAGAGTCTGTATTAAAACTTTACATATTTCTACCCCTTTAGAAATGTGGTCTAAAAATAAACCCAATGTGACTCATCTTAGGATCTTTGGTATTCTTGATTCCATATTTTATCCTAAATCTAAAAGAAATAAAATTTATCCTACCTCCTATTCATGCATGTTTTTAAGTTATAGAGGTAAAACAAAAGGATTAAGAGTGTATGATCCATATGAAATATAATTCATTAAGAATAGGAATGTTTCTATAATTAAAGGATATTTCTATGATCCCTTTGTAGAACCCACTCAATTTTATTCATTTGATGAACTTGGCTCTCCTATTTCTCCTTATGATGAAACTAAAGCCCTAGAGTAAGTTGATAATTTATTGGATAACTTAGAGTCTAAGGAACGTGTTGAGTTTCATGTTTAATTTAAAATACCTAAATGAGTAGAATCCCTAATATAATATTCTAATCTTGATTATATTAAGAAATTAACTAGAATTCAATATTATTATCATAATTTAATGACTATATATGAATGTGAACCTCAATATTTTTAGTAAGTAGTTCAATATGATAGATGGAAATTTATTATGCAAGTTGAGTATATTGCCTTAATTAAAAATCATATTTTGGATATTTTCCCACCTTTGCCTAAAGTAAATTTTGAGTTTTAGATGTATTTATAAAATTAAATATAATTCTATTCGTAAAATTAAAAAATTTAAAAGCAAGATTAGTCACACATGGTTTTACTCAAAAACTTGAGATTAACTATGTTGAAACCTTCACTCCTGTAGTGAAAATTATTAATATTAGACTAATCATTTCCATTGTAGCTTAGAATGGTTGGATTATACAGCAAATGGATGTAAAAAATGCATTCTTGAATGGTGATTTAGAAGATGAAATATATATGAGTTAGCCTAAAGTTTTCACAGATCCTAGCAAAGATCTCTTTTTATAATTAAATAAAACCATTTTATGGTTTAAAATAACCTCTTCTAGCTTAGTATTATAAAATCATAAATCATTTTAAATAATTATATTTCATTAACTATTATTTTGATAATTATTGCTTTTTAAAATTTGAAAATGTTTATATTAGCTTAATTATTTTATTTGTTGACAATCTTCTTATTACTCACAATCTAGTTAGTTTAATTCATAAATGTAAGGATAAAATCAATCAAATGTTTTAAATGGATGATTTATGCATTCTTCATCATTTTTTAGGAATGACTATATTTTATGATAAAAATTCAACTGTTGTATCATAATATTAGTGTGCATGTAATGTTCTTGTTAAATTTAATATTCTTGATTGTAAGACCAATTTAAGTTGGTGTTAATATTGATCCAGAACCTTCTTGTGAAAAATATAACCCCACTCTTTACAATAATATTATTTTTAGTTTTATTTAGATAATTATTATTAAGCTAGATATTTCATTTTTTGTATGTGTTTCTTCCAAATTCATGTAGGATCCATATTTAGATCATGGAAAATTAGCTACACACATACTTAATTATATAAAAAGAACTATAAATTTTGGTTTATATAATTTTTATATTGATAATGCCAAATTATATGATTATTATGGTTTTTATTATGTTGGTGATACTATAGATCCGAAATCTACTTTTATATATGTGTTTAAGTTTGGTGTAGATGTTATCACTTAGAGCAGTAAAATGTAACCTATTACCCTATCTCTTATACTAAAGTAGAGAAAATAATAAATATAGAAGCTATTAAATAATACATGTGGTTGTGAAAGTTATAATAACTTCATTTTGATGTTTCTCACAGTACCACCCATTTATGTGATAACTAAAGTTGTATAGTTCTGGTGAAAAATCTAGTGCAACACCAATGAACTAAGTGTATACACTTAATATTCTTAAAATTTTATCAATTACTCATGATATTTATCATGAAGGAACCCATAAATTCTTAATTTCTTTTATTACATACCCTAAGGTGTGTATCGAGAAAGGGGTGGGAAGACCATTAGTGCTTTACAAGATTATTGTCCATTTTAGCACTTATTATCTACACACTTGTCTCCTAAAAACCATTCCCCTAATATTTTCCTCTTATTTTTCACCATTATCTAGTCATTTACCACCTTCATTATCCCTTTCCCTAGATTAAACCCATTTTTTATAGTTTACATGACTATGTCAGCCACATTGACCTTGTATTCTTATTGACACAACTTATTAGGGTCGAAGTCAGTCCTTGGCTGAACTAGTTTGTAACATAGCTATTTTTTGTCAATTACGATACTAGGTCAACTAGGTCAATCTTATCAGCCAATTTTTTTTTAAAATTTTAAGATTAGATCCACCTATATAAACATAATCATTTTTCCATTTTTTAATGAAGAGAAGAAGAAGTAAGATATATTGTGCATCTACTTATCCACCATTCTACTTGAGGAGCAAGCTTAAGGTTTCATACTTTCTTTGGAGATACGAATCTTGTCTCATGGAGAAGTCTTTTAGATGAATTGATAGGATATGTAGCCTATATCTTATTTTACCTTTTCATCATTACATACCATAATAACCTTTTGTGAAGCACCTTATCCAAGGTTAATATTGAGGCTCAATGGATTTGTATTCAAAGGTAAGTATTCCTAACTTTGTTCTTCATTTGTGTGAGTAGATAGATATGCATTTGTACTTATCTTCCATGCATTAATATTTTATATATATTAACATGAATATATTTCTTCTATTCATGTTTAATTTTTATGTTTATTATCCACACTTTATGCCACAAGCTTTGGTGAGCACTAGATTAGATTTTGCTTTACTTTTTATTAGTATAATAAATATGAGAAAATAGGACCTAATTAAGATTATTGCATAGTTTTTATTGACTAGAGGCTTTGGAACCCTCCATAGTGATATTATTGTGGTAAGAGATCCTTTAATTAGGTCAAGCAGATCCATATTGGTCATTAACCTGATTATCTAATGTATCCCCAATTAGAAGTGTAAGTAGGATCTATCTTTTCTAAGTTAGGATTGATTTGTAGATATATTGTATTTCCCATTGCATAAATTTTGGTAAAATTGACATGAATATAACCCTTGTATTTTTCCTTTCACATTTTTCATTTCTATCATTTTATTATTTTTCTATAATTGCAATATTAGGCTGACCAGGCTGGTATAGTTTTAACTTTTATGCACATGTTTAACATAGTCATATCAAAATGAATATATTTGTGAATGTATTCATAAAATATAGGTTATTAGATAAATTAGGTTGACACCATACTCTTATTTAGTTTTATATAATAGACTATGTCAAATAGGTCAACTTAGTCTCCCAGTCAACATCCAAATCAACAAACTAAGTCATGCAGGTCGACTTAGTCTTATATTCAACATCTAGATAAAAAACTAAGTCAACCAAGTTAACTTAGTCATATTAATAGGCTTCAAAAAATAGGATTTCATATAACTAAGTTGACCTAGCCAAATTAGTTGGTAGAACTTACAAGAAACATTCAAGGCACTTCAACAAAAAATTTGCAATCCTCAACATCTTTTAACCCACCTAGGTTATTTTATTTCTCTCTATTTCAATTCGGTTCTTAATTAAAATTTAGTCTTTTTCAAGTTTGAAATATTAAAAAATACAATACTATATCAAACTAAGTTGACCTAGATGACTTAATTATATAACCTATCTTTTATCTAAAAGACTAAGTCAACCTGGTTGACTTAGTTTTTAAGGACACTTACTTCTATAGAATAGTAGTGACCCAGTCGATTTTGTTTAATAATATTTACATACAGTGTCATCTAAATTAGATCTATATCATATTAATTTGGGAAATAACAACTATATGCTAGTAATTAATTCACACTTTTATTTTCAATTATTTGCATTCTTAAAGTAACTCACATAGTCTAATTAGGTGGTTTTTAAAAATATAGTTTAGTTTCACTATTTTTCTATTTTTTCACACACTACCAAATCACACAAATTTCAAAATTTATTTAATAGTTGTCTTCCCAAGGTCTAACTACTTGGATTTCATCACCAAGGGGGAAGCTGACTTGGTTTTCTAGCCAAGTATAAACACATGGTTAATGGTATATATTGGCAAAGCACTAAATGCCCTTATCACTTTGAGATTGTGAATTGAGGGGGAATGCCCCAATACTAAGCTAGTACCATTTCCAACATAGATCCCTTTTAGCCTAGAGATCCTGAAACTACCCATAGATTGATTTATACTTCCTTATTTTCAACCAACTTCCCTATCACACTTAAAATAACATTTCATAATAATCTAACAACACTTAGGATGGAAATATAGTTAGCATTTACTTTTCAATTGATTTTTTGCTCTATGCTCACTATATTTTGTATTATAGAAACTTGCATTGGCCAACACTGGCCCAAGGTTGTACGTTGTGTGCCACAAGTGGATCATTTTCATTAATCCAATTATTTGTGTTTATTTCCATTTATTACTTCAATTACATTGTAAAATTTTATCCTATTTTTATAACACTATCATGTTATTTGACACAATATTTTATAGACTATCCTTTTCCTTGACTATAGTACTCAGTCGATCTAGTTAACCCAATACTCCTTTCTATCAATTAGGTTACAATTCTAAGTTGACTTGATCTAATTTATATCCATTTTCTAGTTAGGTTATAGTAATCCATTGACCTAGTTGACTCTATACTTTTTTTCCTCTTGTTTAGTAATATACTATCAACCTAGTCAACCTAGTACTCCTTTCTAGTTCAATCTCATACCCTATTTATAGTATTTAGTCAACATGGTTGACTCTATACTCTTATCTATCTCTTTTATCCCTTCTATTTTATATCATATTTATCTTCCCTAATGTCTCTTATTCATCATGAAATTCCTATTTGAAGATAACACTAAGTTGAATTCAACATATATGATGAGTTTTACCAACCCCAATAGGTTCTCCCATAAGCAACTTGTGGCTCCTCCCCTAGATGAAAGTAATAATCATATATCCACTTGCACTACAAACTATAGGACCCCTCCTTATTCTTATTCACTTTGTAATCCTCTCTTATCATTTGAAGATCAACCTGAATTATAGTATACCCCAAAAATGCTCTTCTTCATCAATGCGTTTCCTCAACATTGATTAAAATATCCTTCTACTATTTACCATCTCATGATAAGTGGTCAAGTTGGGGATCCCCATTCACCTTCTCCAAAAATTTTACATAGATTTGGAGACACTAGATTATTTGATTCTCAACCTCTTCCCTCTATTTTGACCCCTTCTCATACCATGACATATTTAACTCTGATTTCATCCACCTCTATTCCTAGTATCTCTACTAATATGGTAGGTTCTATATCTAGTAGGCCTCGTCCAAGACCTAATCTTCTCAATTCTTCCACTAGTTCATCATTTTTACCCATTGTAATAATGCCTCTAGTCCCACTTCTTATTATCCTTATTTTAGTACATATTTTTTGACATAAGTAAATCATTCTACTAGTGCCTCACCAAAAATTCTTCTCAAGCTATTAATAACACCCATAGTGGTACCCAAGTCACTACTATCAATTCAAATGCTTCACATAATGCCAATAATACTAATCAAATCCATCAAATTATATTACAAAATCTTAATAAAATGAATTCTTTCTAAACTAGCAATGCAAATCAGATGATGTAAATTCAAAATCATCTTATCCATGTTTAAACCCACCCTTAATAGATTCCATGGGGCATGCATAACCAAAATGTTCTCCCACCTCCTCTTCAAAATTCCCATGGTAATCTAATCCCTCAACCTCCTATTATTAATAAAAAAATGAAGAACCTTCAAAATGTGCCTCTTACATCTCAAATTGATAATATAGATATAGGAGCTATCACCCCTACCATTACTTACAATGGGTGACTAATCCCACTCTCCACTTAGAAACATTTGGAAATCTATATAAATATTGGGTCAAGTTAAATACTTTTGTTTCTACCAAGATATTATCAAAGACTCTCACAGGTGATGATTTAGATTGGTACAACCAACTCAAATCTCATTTCATCACCAATTTGGAATATTTAGTTAATGGTCTAGTCTAAGAGTTTTCAACTAGTGATCTCCTTGAGAATACCTTAGCCCATTTTATCAATTGTAATCAATTTGAGAAAGAAAATACACAAGATTTCATCAAACAATGAAACACCTTGTATAATAAATGTGAACATAATATGCTAGATGATAACCTCTTTCATCTATTTATCAATTCCCTTTTTCCCAAGTTATAATATTCAGTCTAGACTCTCTCTCCACATACTTTGGAAGAGTCCATTGATCAAGCCAAGTGTCAATATTTACTCATACATCAATTCAACCCATCTCAAAATTCTATGGGTGTTGGCATGTTAATCAATAATAAGAATTGTCATGCTACAAATGATGGTGTCATTAACTCTTATGATACCATTTATACCATTCAATAAGTCATTCCCAATCAGACTCTGGAATAAGCTACCCCTCCTAACCACATCACCAACCCACATTTATCTTCAACCAATAACATAAATATTTATAAACCTTTATCCTTATTGGAATTATTAAAATGCCTAGCAAGGCCTCATCTAAGAGAACCTGATCCCACTCATCCCATTAAATCTTGGTACAATCCCAATAAATTTTGTTGGTTTCATGCTATTTGAGGTCATTCTTATGAAACTTGTAGGAAACTTCATAATTTGACTATGGATTTCCTTCTCGGTCCTAATTTTGACCATGATTCTATCATCATAAATGTCAACAAGCTTATGACATTTCCTTCAAATCCCATGAAAATCAAACTAAATCTCAATATTTAAACCAAGATAATCCTCATTTGGCCATCTATAAAGATCCTCTTCCAAATCACCAAGATATCCAAGACAATCCTACCCCTTCTACCAATAATATTGATAGCCTTCTTAACCCAGCTCCTAAAGAGAATGTGGTCAATATGACTAATATGTGAAGGGTGTTTGCTTTCGTTGATCCTCATCCCATCCACACTCAATTAAATTGAACATTTTATGTTATCCAAGACTCTTTTCCAACTAACTTAATAGAGTTGGAGGCAAGAAGACCTTATATCTTTTGATGAACCAATTATAACACCTCCCTTGGATAACACTTCTCATACCATTTATACCATTCATCTAACCTCTTTACATATCACTACTGATACTCAAACTTTTATCAAAACTTATTCTAATCTATCTCAAACTAAACTTGAATCAAACACCCCATTTTCTTAAGATAATTAATAAACATGTCCTCTAATTAAATATTTTGCATATTATCAACATATATTCACATGCACTTTATCTCCTCCTTCCATAGACTTCCTTCAACATTATGCACTTCTTTCCAATAGTCCTCTTATGGATTATGATGAGTGGGAACCAATTATGAAACTCACTTATATCCCATCTCAAATCCCATTTCTCAAACTTAAGTTAACCTCTCAATGGCATCGTAATCATCTTATGTAGCTTTTGTTTGAAATGAAAATCTCTAATCCTCCCATAGAAGGATGTGAATCCACCTTATTCGAATAAAAATATAACATTTTACAATAGTGAGAAGAGATGTACATACTTGTTGATGAAATAATGGATATTTTTATTTCCCTCAAATTCCTCATTTTTTCTATGATCCTTGATGAGATAATGCTTCATATAAATTATCATAATCTTTGTATTAGTGTCCAAATCATAAATTTATATATTAAGCATACCTTGATTGAAGAGAGTTTTGGCACTTATGTTGCTTCTTTTAATTTTATCAAAACCCTTGGATATTCTAAATGTAATCTTAAGTCCACATGTCAAGGTTATCATTGAAGTAAAATTCCTCTCTTAAGATATGCATGGCTCCCTATCACTATCACACCTATTACCATTCATGTGAAGGTGATTATATTTAACTTTCCTCTATCCTATAACATTTGCTTGGTAGGCTATGGACTCATTGCATGAGATTAGTTGCCTCTTCCACTTGCCAATTTATTAAATTCCTCATAATGTAACTATCTATAGTATTCTAGGTGACATGAATCCTTGGAATTTCAAATAATTCCAAGATCATGGTGTATTCAAGATTCCTACCCTTGAACCCTTGCCAAGTATTCCATTTTATGGATCTCAATAGTTTAACTTTCTTATCAATTCTACCCGAGGTTACACTGGTCACTCTGAACTCATTAGGGATATACCCCATAAGCTCCTAGATTCTAAGGATAATGAGATTGATGGGATCAATATCAAGATTAAAACCTTGGATCTCTCACCTCATCTCATTTTTTAACTTCCTCTTTCTTTGAAACCTCATTCCCATCAACCACTTTGTGATGATATACCCATTGTCTAAACTATGAATCAACATTCCATTCATCTTACCACATCAAATGAATAGGTCATCCCTACCTATGCCATTGATCTTCATACACCTAATTTTGATGATGGATATACCTTAGATGATCCGTTATTAAGAGGTCTTATTTAGGCCGGAGATGCTGAAATTATTTTTTATCATTCCTCTTTGCATCAATCTTTCATAATATTTTCTAACATTCCATCCTATATCATTCCTAATTTTAGCATTTTTCCTCTTGATCATAGGGTGGAGATGGTGTTCACACCTCCAATTTTTGAAGAACATCATAGAAGTATTGTTATGGATCATAGTATGATTGATCCCTATCACTTTACCGGATACCAAGACCCCTCTAATTGACTTATCCCTAAGATGATTGATACTATCCTTCAGCCTTCTCTAAATCCTTCCCCTCCCTAAGTAGAGCCTATTTTATATCCTATTACAACTCCCTCTATAGATGAGTATATTCATATTTTTGGTTTTATTACTCCTTTAGTCGAGACTTGCCTAGTCTCTCCACTATCCCCGCCTTCTCTTGGTGATGGTTTGATCCCTTTATCATAGCTTACTCCTTTCTCCATAAATGGGTTGATCAACCATATTATGATATTCATAAATTTATTAATAATTTTTTTTATATATTATTCATTATACCAATAGTCCTCAACTTCTATTTCCAATCTTGTTGTGAATACACCTACCAATTCTACTCACAAGCATATTTAGTACTTCTATGGCACATATAATTATTCATCCACACATTATCATAAGTTTTGAAAATATACAAAAACATTACATCCCACCAATCCTTAACCCATATAAAAGGTTATACCTCCCTTGAAAGTGTTACATGAATATCTTCCCAAATATGGAGAGGTATATTATCTCTATCACTAATGTGGTACACATGACATTGATCAATGTCGCATCCTTCAATAACATCTCAAAGATAACCTAATCACCATTCCTATGCCTACTACCATTCCTCCCATATGTTTAAACTATAATAATTATCCCCCTTCTTCCCTCATGGCTCTACCACCTGTGGTCACTTCTCCACCTACTATTTCTCCACCTGTGAGTGCCTCACCCATGGATCCTCCTTCCCTAGTGGTACCTTATCCATCGATAACCCCTTCATCTCCCATAGAGTCTATTCCCATTCCTTGTCATAAATATACCCTACATTATATCCATCATCAAAATGATCCTTTTGATGTCCCTAAATTTTATATTAAGATATTTGACATGAATTATTTTCTCAACTTTCCCTAAAAATGAATGAGACTTTATTTGTAGTTCACCATCAACTTCATAGAGACTTATCAGATGTTATATATAATGTGTGTGGATAATTATATCAATAATTATGACCACAAGCATGGTGTTATTACATTTATTTCTTCATTTGTATTGGATGTGTGCTTCAAATCTACATTTTTCTTATTTCAATGAATTTATGCTTATTATTAGAAAGAGGGAAAAGAAGAAACTAGCTACAAGTATGGTTGAAAAACTTGATTGATGCATGCATGTTGAAATTAGAATATTATGAAGAGATACTCTTTGGCTTAGGAGGATGAGATAAATATAATAAAGCATAGAAGTTGATTGGGTAGATAGTTGAAGTAGTTGACTTATTGGTGGAACTAGCTTGATTCTGACAGAGTAATAGTACTTGAAGGCTTGATGGAGAGGCAACAAAAAATTTAATCTCTGATATGATTAATAAAATATTGATGGTCATTGACCTAAAAGAAATAAATTATTATATGCACTTGATAAAATTTTTAGATTGATTTCACCTCCTAACTCCTCTCTTCTTATATGCATAAGTAAGAGGTGGAATTAAAGGTTCAACTAGGTTAGCTAATTATAAATCATCCATGTAATGGCTCATAATAGGATTTAGATAAGTTATATTTAGAAAATATAGGCTAGTACTTTTCATGTTTATGGTTGAGGAGGTAGACCCTAACCATTGATGGTTAGGTTGATCATTGATGGTCAACCTAGCCATCAACAGTCAAGGGTAAAGGTTAAAAAGGGGTAAAAGTTTAGGTTAAATTTGTTTGGTCAAATTGACTTTGATTAGGCTTGATTTAGGGTTAGAGGGTTATATTGGTCTTGAGAGGGTCTAAAGGTGGTCAAGGGATACTTCAACATTTGGAATCATGGTTTGTAAATTTATGATGTCTACTTTTTTCCCCTTTTTATTGTGTGTCCTAGAAACAACTAGCTATAAAACAAAAACTGATGTTGGTCAAAGGTCTATTGATTGTCATGAGTATAAGAGGAGGTATTCCCCCTCAAAATGGGAGGTGATGAGGTAAATAAAGATTATGTATGGGTTTTATATGGTTGCTGAAGGTGATGATGAGGGTAGACATTATGAAGGTGGGTGATAGGTTGGGCACTAGAGCAAAAATAGGGATGTAAAGTGTGATTGAAGGTGTGATAGCCAAGATCATGTAAAGACAAGGTTACCATGGTTGATAACATTAAAGGTAAATTCTAAATGAAAAGTGACTAGTGTACCATGTGATCATAATTAGGCATGGTAATTGGGTACACCTATTAGTCTCCTAGATAAGGTCAATGTTTCTAGTGGGTATCCAAGGTAGGGAGTGCTCTCATGGAAAACATAAATAGGTCAAGTATCATGGGTATTTGAGGTAGGAAGTGCTCCCAAAAAAGACATAATAAAGTTAGGTAGGCATGAAGTGGCATAGATTCAAAATGTTTTCAACATGGAAATGTTATCACTATAGTCAAAGGACCAAGCAAAAGGTGTTGTAAAATGCATGCTAGGTGAGCCAAAATGGACCAATGGTGAGGCGATAAGGTGGTCTAGGTGGGTGGAGAAGGTAGTACCCATGGGTGGTTAAAATGAGTTAGTTTTATCAACAAGGTGGCTTACTTAGGTGGGAGAGACAAAGTGGGGTGACCTAATCATTGATGGTTAGGGTCCCCAAGGGTAACCATCAATGGTTAGCTTGATCATTGATGGTTAGGATGGAAACCCTAAAATTCTATAGTTTAAAAGTTAAAGTAGATTTAATTTTTACCCATTATAATTTTTCCTTGTTTGAATTTGTGTTATGGTGAGTTTGGGTATTGATTGGTAAAGGTGTTTGCTAAGGGTGTGCTTGTTAAGGTAGATGATGGTGACCAGTCAGGATGTAGGGAACATGTGGGTGTAGGCAAGGATGAGTGGGTATACATCTAACTCCATGGTGGTAGTCATGAAATAAGGTAGGGGGTAAATTTATTTTGATAGTTTTAGCATTGAATTTGTAAATGTAGGGGTTAATGTTAGGTTAAAATGATTAGTACTGGACTAGGATGCCCTAAGTAGGTTAGAGAGAAATATGGGTAATTAGATGGGTGAAGCTAGGAATTGATGGGGTGGGTAGAGTGTTTAGGATATCTAATTAGGTTCATTTGCATGCATATAAGTAGTATTGAGGTGGGATAGGGTTTGGGTGTTTTGGTCATGGAATGGCCACAATGACCATTGATGGTCAAGCCTGACTATCGATGGTCTACATCCATATAAAAATGGGTGTCTGACTATTGGTGGTCACCATGACCATTAGTGGTCACCTAGTAATTTTTTTTAATAAGTTCCTAAAAATGATTAAGCTAAATGGGTTGAGATTTATATGTATAATGATCTTATAGGTTGAGAGGGTATGCTTTGTGGGTGCCTGGTAAATAGGTAGAAAAGGTTAGGGGACTAGGTCAAGTTGTGTAGGCTAGGATAGGTGCTACCAATTTAGGTGACTAAGGTATGATCTAAATCATTGTAGGATAGGGAATAGATTCAAATACACAATCAAGTGCCACATATCTTTGTTGAGATACAACAAGGGATACTCTAGCTGATTGGGCCCGCATGGATGAGGTGGGGTTAGGAGAAACAAGGCACTATTATAATGTGCCT
The DNA here is from genome assembly GCA_037957365.1 of Torreya grandis. Taxonomy (NCBI): domain Eukaryota; kingdom Viridiplantae; phylum Streptophyta; class Pinopsida; order Cupressales; family Taxaceae; genus Torreya; species Torreya grandis. Next base: position 4,681,263 of record JARHVA010000370.1, on the reverse strand, counting down.
CGAGATGTGCCCATGGCCATAGTGCTCATCAAGATATGGGATCTTATTATGAACACCTTTCTACTACTAATCAGGGAGATGATCATCCTACTTGAGGATGTTCATAAGATTACTCAACTTCCACTCCATAGTGATCCGATATACCATATAGAGTGAGATGATAAAAATGATCATGTCAAGCTATTATATGGAGATGAGAGTGATCAAGTCAGATGGCACACTGGGGGATTTAGGTATACTACATTATATCAAAGGGCTCTAGTTAAGAAGAGACTCATGACCATGCTCATGATTGTTATGACATGATTTGGGTTTCCTAACTTAAGCAACAAGAGATTTTTATATTTTATATTGGGGGATTTGGTGGAGATATTTTTGGGTCAGGCTATATTTGGTTGGGTATCAATTTTTCTTGTGCAAATTTATAGAGAGCTATGGGGGTTTAGGATCCACAAGAGGTATGGCATCAGTGTCAACCTGGTCTTACATTACTATATGGTTTGTATAAGGATCTATCAACTAGGTAATAAAGAGATGATATTGGGTTTGTATACATGTACATGGCATGGTATCATCCCATATACATATTTATAGACAATGGTGGAGACAATGGAGGTGTGAGGCTAATGGCCATGGATCCAACTAGTTATGATGGATAGGTAGGAGTGGATTTAGCCACTACACAAGGACAAGTATATGTATTATAGGGATAGGTGGCCACATGGTAGGTCCATATTGTCACACTACAAGGTCGGGTTATGACCTTATAGGGTTAGTTTGCTACTATCACATGTGAAAGGGATCAAGCCAACACCTCTCTAGGCTTGATGACTCAGGAGAGGGACTCTTTGAGGTAGAGAGGAGGAGGAGTAAAAAGAGGATACATAGAACCACCTATCTTTACCCCTATATCATGATACCTAGCTATAGTGGAGGAGATACAATAATATGAGGCTATTATTCTAGCATAATGTCTAAATGAGCTCTAATGGGTTGACTATAGGGCTAACTTAGTAGGTGGAGCTAGTTTAGCAATACCAGGGTAGTGGGCAGTGTCTTTATTTGGTCAGATAGGGATACGTAGGGGATCAACAAGCATAGTAGGTAGGTAGACACCAAAATCCAATGGTGCTCTAGGAGGTATTGGTGTCCCTGGGGTATAAATATAGCTAGATATGACATTTGTTTATCATTTTGATTCTAGCCTATGAGTCAATGTGGTGAGATGTACATTTTTGAGAGAGAGTCTATTTATATATATATATATATATATATATATATATATATATATATATATATATATATATATATATATATATATATATATATATATATATATATATATATATATATATATATATATATGTACACATTGTTGTTATGGTTATTTGATTGACAAGTTGTGTGTGTGTGTGTGTGTGTGTGTGTGTGTGTGTGTGTGTGTGTGTGTGTGTGTGTGTGTGTGTGTGTGTGTGTGTGTGTGTGTGTGTGTGTGTGTGTGTGTGTGTGTGTGTAAGTGAGTGTGATCTTTGCTTATGCTCATGCTCATGGTGTATGATTTGTATTTGGTGTTCATTACCTATGATGTGATATTTATATTGCTTATGGATTGTGATATGTTTCTCATGGATTATGATTATAGATTTTAGATGTTGACATAGACTTAACTAGGCATGAAATGATTTTGATTCATGGTTATTCTTATGACTTACTAAATCTTATATTGCATTATTGTATACTTTAGACATGTAGTGGAAAATAATTGATTGTTTAAATGTTCATAGATGTTATTATTTTATTATGGTTATGCTTATGGTTATGGTTGTACTTGGTTGTTAATTTGGATGATAACACTAGATATGAGATTAAAGAAACTAATCAAGAGATAATCATTATCACAAAAATATCAACTAGTCACCATAGGGTAAGAATAGGGAAAGATGCTTCCTCATTGACAAGGAATAAAACAAAACCAAAGTTAGACTGGCTTAATGAACACAAGCCCCTTAAATTCTTCACATTAGAATTTGTTAGTTGGTTAAAAAGGTGTCTTGACCATATAATGCCAAGTAAGCTTTAAAACCCCTTACATATAGTGTAAAGGGGAGATGAGTGAAAATGGAAACCTATTGTGAGACTAGCATTCCTCCATGGCTAAATTTTAATTGATTGCCCCTAAAATAGGGAGATGGAGTATGGGTGGCTAGAAAGGGATGAGCTTAAGTTAGCCAAAAGGTGAGTGCAATCCTTCTCAACAAAAGAATAGATGCAAATGTGCAGGATTGAGGGGATCTATTTTGAGTTTAACTTCAAGAGAAGACAACTGATAAGCTCTTAATCCATACTTATGGATTATGATATGAGGTCCAAGCAAATTGAAAGCAAACTTTCCCCACTTGTTTTTCTCTATATTAGTAACATGTTGGTTTTCCTTTAGGATGAGATCTTTTATATTGAATTCTTTCACTTTAAGGTGTTTGTTATAGGCACACTTATGTACTCTTGATAGAAATGAAGATGGGTAAGGGATACTAAATTATTCTTGTCAAGTAGCTCAAGTTGGGATAAATAGTGTTGATGATAAACATCCTCCAAAATAAGCTCTTGCAAAGATATGCAAAGAGAGGGGATTTATATTTTAAGAGGAAAGACAACCTATACTCTAAATATAAGGTAAAATGGGTTAGTACCCATAGGGGTTCTAATACTAGTATGATATGCCCATAAGGTGAAGGGGATGTGTAAATGCTAATCCTGACCAGATGCATTGACCATTTTAGTTAACATGTTATTAAGAATTTTGTTAGAGGATTCTACTTATCCATTAGATTAAGGGTGATAGGGTGAGGAGAAGCTTAGATTAATTCTAAATGCATCACATAGACCATAGATTTACTTGTTTTTATAATATTTACCATTATCAATGATAATATTATGAGGAACACTGAAGTGATAGATGATGTGATGGTTTATAAAGTTGACAATCATTTTTACTTTGGTTGAGACTAGAGGAATAGCCTCAACCCACTTGGTAAAATACTCAGTCATGGTAATGATATAATGGTGTCACTATGAAAAATGAGGGTTGGTTTCATCAATAAGGTCTAGACACCATTGTGAGAATGGCCAGAAATCAATAAAAATGCAAAGACCATGACGAGGTGCATGATACAAAATAGCATTTTATTGACACTTAACACACTTTTTCACATAATCATAATAGTCTTGGTTAAGGGTAGGACAATATTATCTAATATGAATGATATGCTTAGATATGATGAGGCCACTAAAGTGTTCCCCATAGATACCCTTATGTATTTGCTTGATAGTGTGAGAGGCTTCTTGACTATATAGGCAAAGAAAAATGAGGCCATCAAAGCCATGTATATATAGGATTTACCCATAATGGTATAGTAGGAGGTACTTTAGATAAATTCTCTTTGAGAATTCCTAAAGAGGCCAAAAGGAACTATGCTAAGGTTAGGATAGTCAAAGGTTTGCTAATATCAAAGGTTAGGTTGGGTTTCCTTGACATTAAAAATGGTGGGAGAATATGGTTTGATATAGGATGTTTGGGTAAGTCTATGGATAATAACAACTATATTAGAGTCCAAGGATATAGATGGGATCTATGAGGCAAGGGAAGCCATGGTGTCAACAAATTTGTTGGTAGATTATGGGGTTAACTAGATGCAATAGTGTTCAAATGATGTTAGGCATTCATTAACTAATTTAGTGTAATATTACAAAACATAATTATTACACTAGTAATAGTTATTTATTTTATTGACCTTAAGTTATGAGTAACCAAAGATACTGATTATTTTGATTCCTAGGGCTAAGGTAGTCTAAAGCCCTATCACTAGGGCTTCATACTCAGCCATGTTATTAGTACATTTAAAATCAAGATTGAAGGATAAAAGGAGAGGTTCACCATCAAAAGGGATACAGATAATACCAACTCCCCCACTATGGTGACACTTTGATCCATCAAATAACATGGTGACTTGATAGGTGAAATCTGCTTGAGAGAGGGCTATGATGGACTCATCTAGGAACTCAAGAGGAGGGGGTTGATTGTCTACCAAAGGTGATTATAAAAATTGGTTATAAATGACTTTCCCTTTAATTAAATTTTACTGAAGGAACTCGAGGTCAAACTCTAGTAAGAACATGAGCCATTTGGGTATATGCTAGTTTTGGTATATCTTGGAGTGCATGTACTTGAGTGAGTTGGTGTTAGTTATGATGTAAGTTTTATGGTTAAGAAGGTAATGGTGAAGTTTTGTAGCCATGAAGACTAAATCTAATCAATTTTTTTATTATGGGTATATCAAGTCTCATACTCTACAAGCATATAGCTAATGTAGTATACGGCTTGTTCTTTGTGTTGTTTATCTTGGTGAGCCAACATTACCCCTAGGGAATGGTCTATGGTAGAAATATAAAGGTAGAAAGGTTGGTCATCCTTGGGAGGGGTAAGGATAAGTGGAGACAAAATGTACTATTTGAGTGAATCAAAGGCCTTTTGGTATTTATTATTCCCCTTTAAGACACATCCTTCTTCAGAAGTTGGTGGAAGGGTTGGCACCAATCTGAAAGCTAGGATAAAAAATGACAAATGGATAACAACTTCCCCTGTAAACTATGAATTTTATTAAGGTTTATGGGAGGAAGCATGTCAAGGATGGCTTTGATCTTGGTGGGATAAGCTTCAATTCTATGAATGGAGATAATAAAACCAAGAATCTTTCCCATCAAGACCCCAAAAATGCACTTTTTGGGGTTAAGGTGGACATGGTAATGGATAAAGCATTCAAAGATGATCTTAAGAATGGATAAGTGATATTTTTGGAGTTTATATTTTTCGATAAGGTCATCCATATAGTCCTTTATAATTTTATGGATAAGTTCATGGAAGATATAGGTCATGGAATGTTGGTAGGTTGCACCATCATTCTTTAACCCAAAAGGCATGCCTATAGAAAAAGGTTCCCTAAGGGGTAGTAAAGGTAGTCTTATGTTAATCTTCAAGTACAATTAGGATTTTATTGTAACTCAAGAACCCATCCATGAGAGATAACATCTCATAGCTATCTATAAGATCAATAATATAGTTGATTTTAGGTAGAGGGAAGTCATCTTTGGGTCAAGCAGGGTTGAGGTCATGAAAGTCCACATAAATGCATAGTCCCTCTATGTCTTTGTTGATAGGTACAACATTTGAGACCCATTGGGGGTAATCAATGGATTGAATAAAGTTAATAGAGAGGAGATGTTAAAGCTCTTCTTTGATGAGAAGGGCTATGTGGTAATACATGCATCAGATCTTCTACTTGAAAATTTTGGCATCATTATGAGTGACTATGTAATGGGTAGCAATGACAGGGTCAACTCCAAGCATATTGTTATAATACCAAGCAAAGGCTATGATGTAGTCTTGGAGGAAAGAGGGAAAGTCCCAAAGTTCCTCAGTGGTTAATGATTGGCTAATATTGACAACGTGGGGGTTATCTAGAGTACCCAAGTTGATATCCATGGTGGATTTTTTCAACATAGTTGAGGACTCAAGAGGAATGGATTTAAGGATTAAAGAATCTATGGCACCAAGATAGGTGAGAATAGAATCATCATCCTAGTACTCAATAGTGTTAATGCTAGGGGAGTCTTCCCCTATCATCTCAAGATTGGTCAAAGGGATGGTTATAGTCACTTCCTTTGTCTAATAAGTTAGGGGTCTAGGGTTGATCATGTTGATGAAAAAAATTAGGTGGGATGATGTCATCATCCTCATATGCAAGTGGAGGTAAGGTTAGTGAGGAGGGGATATCTTCCTCAATAATAGTATCAGTAGGTTGTCTGGATTTCTTCTTATTAGGTAAGATGAAACCAAGTTTTTGCTTTTTGTGTGGATTCTTGGTTTTGATGGTGACCAATTCATGTGGGATAGCTCATATCATCCAAGACTAAATCCTTTCCAAGCACACCGATGGAGATATGTCTTGGCAAAACTTTGTTTATCAAGGTAATAAAAATTAGTGGTGAATGATCAAGGTGGGAGAGAGGTGGTAGAATCATCGAGGGATTTGTTAAGTCCTCCATAGACCAAATGAGTTTGATAGTGGGGAGGTCCAAAGGAAAGAATAATCCCAACATTGGGGTCATATCCTAGTTAGTTGGTAGGTTACCCATACTCATGGTGAGTACAAAAATCATCAAGTGTTAAAAGGTGATATTCCCCTAGTGAAAGGTGATGGAAGGTGGATTCCAAATGGTCTATGGTAAGGATTTGGTGAAAAGGTATAGAGGAGATAGTTGATGCCTCATCATTGGAAGGAGGTATGATATCCACTTTGGTGGTTGAAGGTTGGGTTTTAGTAGTTAAGGGTGTGCTGGATGGGGGCACGAGGACATCCTTAGGGTGATACATCATGTTTCATGTTGAGAAAGGACTTGTGTTACCTTTGATAGTGATGACATGGCCTTCATACTCAAACTTAATATAATGGTAGAAGGTAGAGGGAACATAACCCATGAAGTGAATCCAAGGTCATCCTAATAACATGTTGTATTTTAATTCACCTTCTACAACATAGAAGAGTTCAAGGAGCATGCAAGGTCCTAAATGGATATGAAGGATGATATTTCCCAAGGTAGTGGTCATGGTATCATTGAAGGAATGAAGGATAACTAAAGATTTAGACATGACATTGTCTAGCAAGTTGAGTTAGTTATAGGCATGAGAGGAGATGAAGTTAATGCTAGCTCCCCCATCAATCATGATCTATTTTATGTAGGTTTGGTTGATGTAGGTAGTGATAAAGAGAGAAGTATTTGGGTCCTTGAGATGGATGTAGGGTATTTCAAAATTCTTAAAGGTAATAAGGTTTGAAATATGAAGGGCACTAACAAAGGTAGATAGAGGTTGGAGGTCATCAAAATGGACCTTAATAGATTTCAAAACCTCTATTAGTGTTAGGTAGTAATGGGGAGAGATAGAGATTAAGTCATACAAGTTCATCTTTGCTGGGGTCTAATGTAGTTACTTAAGGAGAAATCTCTTGATGGATTTTGAGAGGTTAGATTGGGAGGTGCCTAAGATAGACACCTTGGGTTTGGTCAAAGATAAAGATGAGTAGGTATAGGTTGGTTGGGAGTTTAAATAGGGGTATGTCTAAGGAATGGACACCTTAGCCTTCCCTTTATCCTTATATTGTGCTCTTGTGACCATGTTGATAGTATGTATAGAAGGATAGGTTGAGCTGGAGGATTGGTCAGATTCATCTTCACTCTAAGGTGAAAGTGGAGGAGTAGGTGATTATTGGGTAGGTATAGTCAATGGTAAGATTGGTATGGGACTCATAGGAGGTTTGTTTATTAATAGTTCATCCTCATCATATAGCTAATGGATGATGGGTTGGAGAACTTTATAGTTCTCCATATCATGGTTGGGTGTCCTATGATAAGAACACATGTGGTGGTCATTATACCAAATGGGCTTAGAATCTAGAGGTTTAAAGGGTATAATGGGAGGTAGGGATAAAAAAGATGTTTGTAATAACCTATGGAAAATGGTCGAATAGGATTCAGCCAAAGATGGTAAAGGTTTAGTGGTCTTTGATTTGGTGGTTGAGGTAGGAGGTTGTTTGGAGCTAGGTTTGGTGGTAGGTGTTCTGGGTATGGTGGTTTGATTGGTTGATGGCTTCAGTTTAGGCAAGCAGGTTGATGAGAAAGAGGTAGAAGATCATAAGGTAGGAAGCTTAGGTGTTGTTGGCATAGTGAAATGAGGTGCATCAGAGAGTAATTATGAAGGTTCAACCAAAAGAGGTGGTGGGGTTTTGGTAGAGGAAATTGGATTCCTAATCAAAGTAGAGGGACGAGGCCCTAGAATGAAGGGTAAGGTTGAGGTAAGAAAAACTCAAACCTTCTAGCCTTTATGTGGTTTGGTCTTTTTGGTTGCTTTGGTATGGCATTTGATTGTTAAGTTAAAAAATGTTAGGTCTAGTTTCATATATGGGTGACTAAGGCTAGGTGTAAAGAGGATACCAATGTTTTTGATTGGTTTAGTGTGAGAAGGTGACTTAGTTTCTTGAGATCTAGGTGTCTCAAATGGTTGAGGGATTATTAGATTAGTAAGATTTATTATGGGTGTGTTTGATAAGTTAGGAATTTGGATAGTGGAAGTGGTGGGTTATTATACTAAAGGCATGGTTAAAGGTTCTTGCTTGGTGATATAAGGTAACCCTAATTACTAATAGAAGGTGGCTCAATCCATGTTCAAGTTGGAGATAAATTATATTTTATGCACTATCTTAGAGATTGGTTTGTAGGTTGGTTGATTCCCTAAATAATAGACCTAAAAGATAAGCCCCTATATGGATACACAGGGATGGTAACCTCATCCTCTTCCTCAATCAAAGAATGCAAGGTTGGGATAGGTGTATCCTCTATGGGAGGAGTGGGCATGGGTGTTTCCTCATTGAGAATTATTTTTTTAGGTGGTTTGTAGTAGAAGGTAAAGATAGGGTGGTGATGGTTGGTTGTTCTAATATATCAGTTAAAAGGGTGGTTAAGGACTCAACCACCTCAATAATTAGAGGGGTAAAAGATGGTGTTTCCTCAATTTGGGTTTATAAAAGAGGATAAGGTAATTCCTCTACCTTAATAAGTGAAGATTTTGAGGGGAAAATATGTTGATCAATAAGCTCTTTAGTAATGAGTGTGTCAAGAATCATGTTAACTATATGGGTATAATGAGAGCACTCAACATTGTTGCTCTAATGCTTGATAAGAGCATGGTTTGAAAAGGTTTGCCTAATATATAAAGGGCTTGGTTTTATGGTGTGTTGTGGTTATCTAATGTAAGCTCCCCCTTATCAATAAGGGACTAGACAAGGCTCTTAAAGGTGTTGTACCTACTAACATCATGACCTATAACCCAGTGAAAGGAACACAAATAATTCTCATTATACTAGATTGGTTTAGGGAGAGAAGAATCAAATTATTGGGGTGGATTGATAAGAAAAATTTTAATGATGTTGGATTTCAATAGCTTCTATAAGATGGATGCATAAGATTCTCCTTATGATGTGAATTATTTTTTGTTGTTTCAGGTTTGGTTCCTTGGGTTTTACTTTGAGGAACTAGATCCATTAGATTGGTTGATAGAAGGTAGAGAAATGGATTTTAGGACAACTACATCATGGTTCCCTTACTTTTGGTGTTGGTATTACACTGGTTATTTGACTTAGAGGAAGAGGTATCATTGGCTTTATAGGTTAAATTCTTGTTTTTGAGCTTTAGCTTTACTTCCTCAATGTCTTGGTTCTCTAATTTATGGACCATGGTAAAATATTCATCTAAGGTTTAAAAGCTTTATACATGCAGTGTAAAGGAGACATGCTTGGCACATGCATGAGCAAAGATATCTATGAGTTTAGGTTGAGGTAAGGAAAAGGAAAGTTGGTTAATAATGCTCCTCTAATGAGCCAAAAATTTGGTAATGGATTTATCCTCAAATTGCTAAATATAATAGAGGTCAATGATAGAAACTTTCTTGGAGATATTGAAAAAAAAGTGTTTCAATAAGGTTTGAGCTAGTTGGGTGAAGGAGAAAATGGAGTTCTTAGGTATGAAACTATACCAATCCAATACCAGACCAGCTAAAGAGATGGGGAAGGTGTAGAGAAGAAGGGCATCATCATAGGTGATGAGATAACAAGCATGCCTAAATTCCCTAAGGTGCTGTTGGGGATCCTCATTCCTTTGAAATTTAGAGAACATGGGAAGTTCCCATTGGGGAGGATATGGCTTGATAGGTATAGATGGATGGATGGGATCATTATAGATTTGGTCATATGAAAGGATGTTGTGATCACCCAAAATGGATGAATACAAGTTGGTCATCTTGTCCATAAGCATCTTCATTAGGTTAGATTAGGGTTGTGCACTCAAAGGGTTATAAGATGTATACTATTATGGTAGTTGAAAGACATGATGATAGTGGGTACAAGGTTGGGATGCTGCCACATATGGGTAAGTGGATATCAATGGTTGGGTGAAAGATACATAAGGGTAGGTAGAGGCAGATGATTAGGTAGTGGGTACATGTCATTTTAGATTAGGGATGTATCCAAGGGTTGGTCCAAGGGGTGTTTGTTGGATAGGATAAGTAGTTGGGTTGGTGATCAATGGAATGGTGGTGACCCTCATGTTAATCAGTGGCAAGGTAGAGGGTATGGACACCACAAGGATTTGAATTAGAGTAGTGGTTGATGAGTTAGAGGTAGCTAAAGGAAAGGTGGTATTACTATAGGTAGACACTCATATTATGGAGTGATTAGTAGTAAAAGATATAAGGGTAATGGTATTTTGAGTTGGTTGGTTTTCAATGGTAGTCTTAAAGGGGTTGTTGGTTGAGGAGGAAGCTTGGGTAGTAAATATGGAAATAGAGGTACTCCCCATGAGCTGGGGAGGCATGCCATAAGGTAGATCTATAGATAGAGCTGAAACTAGGATATAGTAAGATTTCGTTGTAAGATAATGTTGCAAGGCCACAGGATTATTATCTAGGAAAGTGACAAAATCCATATCTCCTTAAAGAACCTCTTAAGGGAAATTAGTACTTACTAAGGGTTGAGGAGAGTCTTCTAGTTTGGAAACATATTCCATGGATGAAGAGGTAGAAGAGGTAGGTTGGCTTGGTGATGGGTTTTGTTCCATAAGGCCTCTTCACTGCTAGTGAGTGGGAACCAAATGAGATAAGGGAGATAGAAATCACAAACAAACTTACTACTAAAATAAAGAGAAGACAAGAAAATGATCAAAGAAATCAAATCACACTCTAAAATATACAATTAACCCTAGAGTTTTAATTAATCTCACTTTTGACTTATACTTTAAGAAAATGTGTAACTAAATTTGGTTTGTAGAGTGGGTACTAGAAAGAGATCTAAGGTTGGTTTCAAGTTGTGTTTAGGTGTTCAAAAATAATCTATATTGGAATCAACACATGGCTTGGTATTTAGGCCTACCCCATCAATTCACACACCACAATGATAAGGGTGTCAAGTCCTTAGCCAATATATATTGATACCCAGAGATTATGCTCAACTAGAGAGTTGAGTTGGTCCTCCCCTTGGTAATGACCTCTAAGTATGATCGGTAGGAAAGGGTAAGATTACATCTAGGTGATGAAATCTTAGTTGGTTCTTGTCTCAAGTTTTTTTAATTTTTAATTGGTGAAAGTGGTTTGGTTTAGTGTGTAAAGAAAATAGTGAAGCTATGATAGATTACTTTGCCTTTAAGCTAAGATACATGAACTAAAATTTCAAGTAGTCAATGTATGCACTTGATTTTAAGCCCAAATGAAAATTTTGATTTTGTTAATGAGCATAGAATAGAGAGAGAATGAAAGTGGACAATAACCCAAGTAAAGACACAAGGGTCCCATCGAGCGTGTCAGAACGTTTTAGTTAATTTTTGATTATTATTGGAAAGAGGGAAAATAAGAAAATAAGTATGGGTATGGTTTAAAAACTTGATTTATGTGCATGAATTAAAATTAGAATATTGTGAAGAGATCCTCTTTGGTTTGGGAGGATGAATTGTAGATAAGAAAGAATAGAAGTTGATTAGGTAGATAGTTGAGGTAGTTGATCTATTGGTGGAATCTAACTTAGTTCTAATAGAGTAAAAGTACCTAAAGGCTTGATGGAGAGGTGGTGGAAAATTGAATCTCTAATATTATTATTGGATTTATTATGGTAATTGACCTATAAGAAAGAAACTCTTGGATACAAAATGCTCTTGATAACAATTATAGATGGATTTCACATCCCAGCTCCTCTCTTCTTATAGGCATAGGTAAGAGGTAGAAGTGAAGGTTCAACTAGGATATCTAATTATAAATCATCCATGAAATGGTTCATAAGAGGATTTAGATAAGTTCTATTTATAAAATCTAGATGTGTAGTTTACATGTTTGTGGTTGAGGAGGTGGAACCTGACCATCGGTAGTAAGGATGACCATCGATGGTCAACTTGATCATCAGTGGTCGAGGGTAAAGGGTAAATGGGTGTAAAAGTTTAGGTTAAGTTCATTTGGTTAAATTGTCTATAGTTAGGCTTGGTTTAGGGTTGGAGGGTCAGATTGGTCCTGAGAGGGTCCCAAGGTGGTCAAGTGCTACTTCAACATTTAAAATCATGGTGTGTAGTTTTTTGGTGTCTACATATCTATTTTATATCATTTGACATTTTGTCAAATTCTTATCTACCTTACATAGTGTCTTTTGTTTTGCATTACATGCCATTATTATTCTTATGTTATCTTATGTATTATTTTTAATAATTACATATTTTTTCTTATTATGTTAATTTTCTATGCTTACCTTATTATTTTTCATGATTGTTTGCTATCTTAACTCTATAAACATGGATAATTATTATTATGACTTGGTTATAAAAACCTTGCTCTTTTTTAGTCATTTTTCCTTTACCATGTGATTAGTTAGCAAATAATTCATCTCATTACAATCTCCTTTTACTGATCCACTTTGGATCTCCCCTTATTCCCCTTAACAAACTAACCATACACATGGTTGAGACTTGAGATAACATGTTGATTCGTGGTTAAGCTTAAGTATTCTAGTTAGTCGTATCTTTGGATACTTATCTTTCTCTAGCCAAAGCCTAAATCTTATTCATGTGCATCACTCTATCTCTCATGATTCATAATTCCAAGTTTGTATGGAGGAGAAATCATAAAATCCATAAAATTTCAAAATCCAAATCATCTAAAAAAAGGAAATGATCTAAAATACAACATTTATAATTATCAAAAGTCAAATCACACTAAAATACATGATTCTAAGCACATCTCCTCTTTTATAATCGAAGCTCAAATCCATATTTAGCCTCATGATAGAGCTAAGGTCTATTAGGGTATGATAGAGTAGTATATTAGAAAAGGATAATAAGAAAAAAAATCTCTTAGTGCTACCTACTTTCTCACATAAGTACCAATATTCATAGTAGACCGAAGGATCTGTAAGGGGTCCTGAGGAATAGGGAACACATTACGAGAAGATAGGTCCATTTTAATTTTATTGTTTAAAACTACCAACATGATTTGATCTTACTACCACACTTATTTGCCTACATAAAATTGTGCCTATAACAAACAAGTATCTTTTGTATATTGATGGTCACTAGTCACTTAGTGTCTTCTCATGTATTTAATGTGCCTCATGTCTTCTAATGTTTTATCATAAGATGTCTATGTTATGATTATTAAATTCCATTATTCACTCCCTACAATCCTAATATTTACCCTTGAGAAATATTATGCTGTTCACTAATCACTCCCCCTAGGGATTTCCATTTATGATTTTTAATGTAAGACATTGGAAAAGACCAAGATTTCCTCACAAATTACTAAAATTTTTACATTACCTTTTCAAACATCCTCTTTTACCATATTTTCACATTGTTTCCACCTCATTGGTGTTCCCTTCATGAGTTTTAGTGTAAGACCGTGGATAAGACCTAGCCTTCCTCATAAAATTTTCCAATACCCAAGTCAAAACAAAATACATGTGTTAAATATGAGATAAGATGTGATTTATTATGAGTTACACATTATTAACATGTTTCAAATCATGATTTAGTATGTTTTGCTTACTTAATTACATCTTTCACTTTTATATTCTTATTTTTTGATTACATGTAAGATTCTAAATATTTTTGTTAAGTTTTTCATACTTTCCCACTTGAATTAGTGTGATTAATTTAAGACCATTTACCAATTTTGTTTCTCTTTTATACCTCCCAACATGATTTAGTATGATTTATTGACTTAATTGATCTATATTTATACCATTAGTCTTTCATGTGCTTCCCATTTTATTACATTATTTTCATACTTCTAAATGTGATTTAGTGAAATTTTACATGTTTTAATTTGGTGATAATATTTTTCATGGTTTAAAAACATTTTCCCCCCTTGATTAGCACTTTATGGTTTTATTATTACACATTTCCCAATGTGAAATAGTGTGTAGTGCATCTATTTTTTATTAATTGTACTTTTCAAAGTCTTTTTCTCCTACTTATTTTTAACCATGCATGTGTACTACATAATGATAGAAAAGAAAACACCACACATATATTTCAATGTATCTATGCATCCACAACCACAACCAAAATATAACCCATAATATCAACATCCAACTGTCAAAATAAAATATCTTTATATATATCATGTGTTTTAATACAAAAAGTACAAAAATACATCACTCTAGTTCTTTGGATGGGCCTAATCATGTCTATCTCGTGGTCTGTCTATGATACTCATGGATGCCTTGGATTTTCCCCTCTACGTGTTGTAATTTAATGAGGTTATCCACAATATCAACCCTATTACCTATCCCTGTAGGTTGGCCATTTAGGCCTATACCTATCCCAACTAGATAGTGGTAGCCATGTGTATGGCTTTCTCCTAAGCCAAGGCCTATCAAGATTGTGCCTCTCTTGTTCCCACCCCTAATAATGGCTAAAATCCATATCCACATGCCTATATCTACCTTACGGTCTCCCCCACTAGTCTAAATGAGCTTGTCTGAGCTTGGATAGATGGTACCATAGGGTCATCTAATGTGGTGGGGTCATATGATGCCAACACCCCATTCAAAATATCATGGTGTGATACCATAACTAGGGATTCCTGTATGATCTCATCAACCATAGGATCTACAAAACTCAACCTAGATAGATATCATATCACATATATATCTCAAAATATATCTATATACCATCATACACAACTAGTATTCTACCTCAAATAAAAAATTATAAACATTTATTACCTATCTTAGTATCACCAACCACCATCTCCCCATCTTATTCATCCTCTAATAATGATCTATCCATCATCTTATCCCCTAATCACCTTATCTATGGGATGCCTCCCAATCAAAGAAAAACCTAGAGTCACCACTCATACACATCTCAGGCCTCTCTTCAGTGGTGCTTTTATTTACCAACTCTAGCCTAGATCAACTGATAGGTCATCTTAGATATCTAACCTTTATGCTCAATCCCACCACTCACATATTTATCGATAGTGCAACTAAAGTGGTCATTACTCCTCCTACTATGGTATTGGCTATGGTACCTATTGTACCCCTACATCCACATCCATGCCCTCTCTTCCTCTATCTTTTGGATATCATGCTTAACTAGTGATCCTCCTCCTCTTCCTCTCCCCCTTGGATCTCTTGCATGTCATGCTCAAAATGTGAGCACTACTACAAGAGCCATTGAGTGTAGGAGTCCAAACCATCTTGGTAAGCATGACATTGAATGCATCTCTACCCACAATGTATAATGGCCCATGATCTACACTCATTTCATCCCTAGTTTCATAATCACCCAACTTGACCAAATAGTCATAATATGTGCATAAGGATACCACACAATCTCTTTTTATGTGACTATCTATAGCACTGACACATGGGTCATAGCCTATGTTACCTAATTTTGTCTCTATCTCATAACCCAAGGTAATTGATTATTGACCTCATGGGGTAACCCAAATAGATGATACATCAGGAACCTCTCATATATCTAAGCACTAAGTAATACCACTGGTCCCATGGTCTTCTTCCCTTTGGACAACATCCATTACATATCATACATGAGCTAAACCCATATGATAGACCCAAAGTCATAGAGTAGCCATTGATACAAAATAGACTAACACAAGGCTATCACATACAAAATTACCTTACCATCTGACTTGTGATAAAATTACTTGTGTTATTAGAATTCCTATCATAGGCTTTTAGATATCTAAAAATTTTACAATATACACATTAAAAAATCTCACCCTTAGTCCTAAGTATATTTTATCTAATCACATCACCTACTAGTCTAGTGCTTATCTCTCATCTAGATCATTCAGTTTCCCTATGATCACCAGTGTCTACCTATAAGTGGTCTAAGCAACGCATGAATGTCCTCAATGTGATACATACCTCTATGGTATCTTTATCCACCACCCATCAAAATATGTTGGTCAATCCTTCCCATGATTTGAGGAACATAAAAATTAGATCATCACTTATTAGGAGACATCTCATCTCCATGATGCCTCCCAAGCCCAATGCAACCAATCTAGCTTTATCCACATCCATTAGGAACTCTAATAAATTAGGTAACCATGAAACATCAACCAATTACCAAAATATTAGGCATCTCTACCAAATATCAAATAAAAAAGGATGTATTAGATCTCCATGTCATTCATAATAAAAATAAATTGAAATGCTTTAATTTATTCATTTTATACCAAATTGACCAATTCTAAACTACATCAACCTTTTCAGTACTAAATCAACCACCTTATAGTTTAATAGTACCATATAGACCCTTTTTTCCTTATAGTAATATATTGGCCACTTTAGAAACAAATAATTTTACCAAATAATACTAAGTCAACCACCTTTAGACTTAAAATACTAAGTCAGACTTCTTTCTACCTTGCATACTACATCAGCGACTTTAAAAACAACTAAGTTAGCCACATAGTACTATGTCATCCCCCTTCCTAAATAAACTAAGTTAGCCACTTACTACTAAGTCAAATCAATATTTTTTGTCTTATATAAACTAATTCAACCTATTTAACCTTGTTCATTCATTGCAATTACCTTTTTACCAATTTTCATCAATGCTTTGGGCATTTATTGCTCCAACTCCTTCCTACCCAATACCCTATTTGACCCTGAGTGTCCCTAAAAATTTCTTAGGGTTATTTATGGTATCTATATTTTTCCTAATTATAAAATTAATGTAAAAGACTCATTTTTAAATAAAAATTCTCAAAAAAATAAAATTTTTAGTTACTTACCTATGCTACACTAGTTGTGGCTGTTATGCATCCTCCCCATCTTTGTTGTAATCTCCTCATCATCTTAGATCTCTAGGATCTCACTAAGTATCTTACAGATCTATTTTTCTCATAAAAATGAATAATATAAAATGATTTTTTTTCACCCTATTTATATTTACTATTTAAAATTATTTACCTTTCAAAAATTTGTCATCAAATTTCTTGTTTTGATCATATCTTTGTTTCTACTAACTCTTTTTCCAAACCATAAAATGTTTTGTAATCTTGATGTCATATAGAATATTTTTAAATATTATATCCATATGTTTCAAAAAAATTATTTTTCAATATTTTTCATTAATCTCTACAGGTTTGCCTAATTTTCTTCACCTTGGACACTTTCACATTTCTAACATCTCCTTCGTTATCTAGAGCACTAAGGTAAGTAAATATATGTGTTATTCAATATTATCCTTTAATTTATATTATTTTATCCTTACTACACTTTATTTAGCATTAACATTATGTTTTATCATATTATTTTCCTAAAGCACCATCCCCTATTATACCTACATGACACGTGATGAACTTCAAGTAGGGCATATGTATACACATAATATTTTTAAAATTTTATCAACTAATAACACTCTTTATCTTGAAGGAACCCATCGATTCTCAATCTCTTTGAGTGAATACCATAAGGAGTGCACTAGAAAAGGGGTGGGTAGACCATTGGTGATTTTTAGGATTATTGTCCATTTTACCACTTGTTATCTACACACTTGTCTATTAAAAATCATTCACCTATGCTTTGTCTCCTATTTTTCACCATCTTCTAGTCATTTACCACCTTCATTAGCCTTTTCACTGACCTAAACCCCATTTTGATAATTTACATGACTATTTTGGCCACATAAACTTTGTATTCTTATTGATAAACTTTATTAGGGTCTAGGTCAGCCCCTGGCTGACCTAGTTTGTGACCTAGTTATTTATTGTCAAATACATTACTACGTCAACTAGGTCGACCTTATCAAATGAAAAATTTAAAAGGGTTTAGGGTTAGGTTCACCTATATAAACATAATCATTTTACCTTTTTTAAAGGAATATAAGAAGAAGTAAGATATATTTTTCATCTAATTATCCACCACTTTACTTGAGGAATAAGATTAAGGTTTCATATTTTCTTTAGAGATATGGATCTTGTCTTGTGGAAAAGTCTTTTAGATGTATTGATAGGTTATGTATCTTAGAGATAATTTATCCTTGTCATCCTTACATAGCACAACAACCTCTTGTAAATCACTTTGGCCAATGGAGATATTGAGGCTCAATGGGTTCATCTTCAAAGGTAAGTATTCCTAATTTTGTTCTTCCTTTATAAGAGCAGATAGATATGCATTTGTATTTCTCTTCCATGATTTAGGATTCTGTATACATTGATGTGAGTATATATCTTCTATGCATGTTTAATTTTTATGTTTATTACCCCCACTTTGTGCCACAATATTTGGTGAGAATTATATTAGATTTTGCTTTACTCGTTATTAGTATAGTGAATATGAAAACAGAAGACCTAGTTAGGGTTATTGCATAGTTTTTCTTGATTGGAGGCTTTATAACCCTCTCTAGTGATATTATTTTGGTAAAATATCCCTTAATTAGGTTTATTAGATCCATATTGGTCATGACCTTGATTATCTAATGTATCTCTAATCAGAAGTGTAAGTAAGATCTATCTTTTTGGAGTTAGGATTGATTTATATATTTGTTTTATTTCCCATTGCATGCATTAAGCATATTAAAGTTCATGTGTATTTTATTAGAGAGAAAGTCTTGAATGGTGACATTGATTTGTAATTTTGTCCTATAGATGAACGAGTTATAGATATATTCATAAAACCACTTGGTGCTACCAATAATGTTGGGCCTCTTAGAGTTGCCATTGTGTAGGAGCATGTGTATCAATGCCACTTCCTAACATCTATGTGTTTCATTTTTATTCTCTATACCTCTTCTCATTATAATGCATTGTAATATATCACATTATGTGATTTTAGTAAACTTCATGTGGAATTTTTACTTTTGTACCTTTTACTTATAAGCATATATTATAATGGAGGTCCTTATGTTATAAAAGACTACAAATATACTTGGTTTATTATTCATGAGAAAATATGAGATGTAGTCTCAAAATCATGCTAGTCTAAAATTAATTTTATTAATTTATGGATTATAAGTCCTTTTGTCTCAAAAGGTGACATTGTCATGATGAAAGTTTTTAAATCCTTCAAATTTTACATAGTATAATTTTTTTTATTGATTTGCTATGGTATATATCTCCACTTAACATGAAGGGGGAGTGTTGGAACAAATAATGCTTAAGTGATGATATTTACCTTTAACATTATTAAAATGGTTAATAAATGAATTAAGTATATTTAATTTATTAAAATGATTTAATCTCATGTAAATAAACTAAATATATGTTATCATTGGGTTCTTTGGGGAGAGGTTGGACCTGTTGGTTACAATAGTCTACCTCCACACCCCATTTAATAAAGACATTATACCTTTGGAAATTATCACTTACTCACATGAATTACAATGTGTGATAAACATTAGCAATACCATTTTAATATTTTCTTGTAGCAAATAATATTAAAAGATTTTTATGAAGATTTGACATAGCGGAAGTGAGAAGAGAAGGAATTATATTGTGTTCTAGTTTCTCATATTAATGAATATCAACTATGGATTTTTACATTTATTAGATTTTTTATCACCATATTTGTCTTTTTTTATTCAATACTTGTCTAGATATCTTGTGTGTGTGTAAGTTATATATACATATATTTCTTGAATTTTATCATCATTAACAATTATAGTTGTGTCATTTGTAGGTTCTATAGGTTTGACCTTGTAGCTTGGTTTGATATGAAACTTTGTATTAGATGCAATTGGTGTGTTTTCCACATACTTAAGATTTTTCAATGAAATAAGTTTCTTTTCATGATCTATAACAATATGGCATATGGCATCCAAATATTTGAGCTTATTGAAAAAAATGGACTCATGTAATGGGGAAAACAACCTTTGCTTGAATACTTCTTGATGTTCTTTATCTACAATTTGGTTTATCATTTTGGCCATCATTATTTTTTGTATCTAAGGACATATTTATTGATAAGTTCATTGGTTCTTATTCAATCGTAACATATAGATTAATGGATCTATGGTTAAATGGGTAGAGATAGCCTAGGGGTTAAGGGTGATAAACTATATTCATAAAATACCAATTAATTTACAAACCTAGATAAGCAATATTATAAATTAAAATATTGAGATATGTTAAAAATAATATGTACACCTAGTCATTATTATCATGATAAAATAAAAACAAGATTACTTATCTATATTAATATGTGTATTTAGATATGACATGGAACATGATGAAAATATATTGTATTTTGATTCTATATCAGTCTCCAAATTCTAAAAAAATAATCTCTATGGCCTCAGACACTTGCATCAACTTTGGATAGTTTTGTTGATGCTTCTATCTAACTTAGATATAGGTGTCTAGTATGTAATACCTATTAGATATG
This sequence comes from Torreya grandis, assembly GCA_037957365.1. Classification (NCBI taxonomy): domain Eukaryota; kingdom Viridiplantae; phylum Streptophyta; class Pinopsida; order Cupressales; family Taxaceae; genus Torreya; species Torreya grandis. Next base: position 4,660,762 of record JARHVA010000370.1, on the reverse strand, counting down.
TATGCAACCACATGGGATATTTTGGGTTCTATGTCACCTTCACTCTAGTGTCCTCAAATCTGAATCATGGGTTGTCACTCGTGAAATTAAAAAAACTAGTTCTTAATCTTCATATTGAGTATGGGAAAAGGGGTTAGTGGGGTCATGGTGTTGAGCTAACATCAAAGACCCTTTTGACAATGGGTGATACCTACATATACACTAATATGAAGAGGGTCTCAAACTTATGTAGTTATCCCCTAATTTTTTGGCTTGTGTGTGCATAAGGATGCAATATGTGGAAATCAAGTCCATAATGACCTAGCTTGTATCTTGGAAAATATAAATCATGGGATGATCCTTACATAATTCATATATATAGATTTTTTCCCTATGATTGATATGGAAATATGATGAAATAGGGAATATTTAATCACTTTAATGATTGATTAATTGATTTTGGTAAATTTCCTTATGATTTGTTAGGTTTTTTCCAGGTCTATGATAGGTGAGCAATGAATGAGGATAAACTAGGGATATATATATATATAAAGAGAGAGAGAGAGAGAGAGAGAGAGAGAGAGAGAGAGAGAGAGAGAGAGAGAGAGAGAGAGAGAGAGAGAGAGAGAGAGAGAGAGATAATATCAAATTAATGAACTTAGGATGACCATAGAGATACATTTAATTTGAAAATTAGGTGACTTTAGGGTACTGGCCACTTGTGTTGGAATAGGACACTAACATCAACATAGGCATCTATTTAGGATGTGTCTAAAAAGTAGGAAAGAAGGTACATGTATACAAATTACAAATACATAAGATGAGTAGTTTATAACATTATGAGTATGATATAATGGTTGAGTCATCATAATAACATTAGTCAGAATAAGATATACGAAATGAGCATAGAGAGATAATAGATACAAGCCTTTCCATAGTGGAAAAGGTCTAGAATGAAGAGGAATAGCCAAGGTCTATATTTTCCAAGTGTACAAGGTTGAGGTGTTATATAGTTTATAAATAGTCTCTTTTTCCCCCTTTAATCTAGTAATGAAATTTCTATTTTATATGAAAATAAATACATAACTAGGTGTGTATATCACACCTTTCCTTTGCATGAGCCCAACTTGAGAACTTTGATAGTGACTAACCTACAACCAAGATCATGTTAAAATATATAATCAATTCATATAATCTGAAATCAAAATCATTTAAATGATTTAAATTGGAAGAGTGAGGTTTAGGATTACACTTATGTATCAATACAACCACCTTACCTTTTGGAAACTTTTTTTGAAAATATGTATCAATGTGAACCATTAGTATTAAGATTAGGATAATATAAATATCTAAAGTGCATAAATATAGAAATATTTAAGAACAAAACTTTTCCCCAATCTTGGAGAAAAATGTGATTTTCCACCCACTAGTTGATATTAGCTCAATCGTGCAACCCAATCATACTTATAACCTAGTGAGTGTGAGTGAACCAAGTCAACTCAAACTATAAATATGGTGAGATTGGATTATGTAATCAATTAAAACCTATAAAATTTTAAATATTCAATGATTTAATCACCTCAGCCAAACCAAAGTGAGCCAACTACTATAGTCGATTATCTCCATGCAACCCATAATAATCCAACCTAATGAGCTAAAGTCTATAAAAGTATTTGAAATTTAAAAGTGGATTTGATATTGAAATTTATGTGATAATTACATAGCATATGAACATTATGTATGTCTCATACTTAAACCTAGGTATAATAATGGTACTCATGTATATAACTCTAACACAATTATGTATCTAAATCATACAACTATGAGTTTTGGATAATTTACAAACCATGTAAGTACGGAGAACACATTTACATAACATGACCCACTATAATATAAAACTAAAAACTTATGTAAGTTTGGAAAACATGTTTAAAAACATGTCCCCACTATATATCTAAAATTATGACAAATGTGGAGAACATGTTTCTAAAACATGCCCCCATTGCAATTTGAATCTATGAAGAATGTGGAAGCCATGAATCTATTCCATGCCCCCCCATTTTGAGGTAAGGGGAAGTATAAAATATTAGTTACCTTATCTCAAAATAATAATAGAACAATTTAAACTATGAATGTATCATGTAACATATAGGATAAATATGTCTAGCTACATATATCATTATATTTCACAAAATCTGATCACATCAAGTCCTAAGATATATTATATAGATCATAGAAATGTTTAGAGAGTAATAATATAAGATAAAAAAGTAATAAAGCACACACACAAGATCGCTTTACCATAAATCAAAATTCAATCTCAAGGAGACTACAAACAAAAGGCATGTTTAAAATTTTTTGAAAAAAAGGGGCATGATTTATTCAAATGTATAAAAAATCAATTAGGACATATTCAAATTCCCATACAATAACTATTGACATATTAAAATGTTAAAGAGGTAAATAATTTCATAAGGGTCAGACATAATGGATCACATTTAAATGTTCAAACAAGTAAGACAATAGAAAATAAAAATACTTAATTAAGTTCAAAAATGAAATCATAAGCAATCAACATAAACATATCACATAAAAATATTGAGTACATAAAATATCAATTACACTATGAAAGATATAAACATGGATAAAGGCATGTCTAAGTACATAAGCTCAAACATGATAATGTAAAGTTATCATATAATGATATAATCTACATGTATCATGATCATGTATAGATAAAAGTTTTACTATAACCCAAGTATATCATCAAGGATATGTCTTTATGGAGGCCCCTATCATGTGTGTCCTAATCATATGTTGTGTACTTAGTATCATCAGGATTATACCAATCTTATGTACTATTAGGATCATAATCATCGATGTAATCATTATTATAAGTTAAATGTAATCTCTTAGGTTGCTCTTGAACTTGTGATATATCATTTTGAGCATCTGTGTAGGAAAAATCAACTACACCATAGATTAGAGTTTCATTCTCAAAAGTTTGTTTTCATTAAACACTAGGAGAAGATGTAATTTGTGCCTTGACTTATTTATTTGAGGATGAAAGTATAAAATTTATATAATTGCACTTAACTATTTTTTACTCTATTCATGAATTAGATATGTTTCTTAGATCCTTAGAAACCATATTTTTACCATTTAGTTTTATAGGAATGTCTTATTTTGAAAATTCCTTTGTTAGAAACCTTCCTTTAATAATGCTTGTTTGCTTATCTTAAGTTTGAGTTGGTATATTTCTTATTTATCTTTTATTAACATCAAATTTGGAATGTTTTCTTACTCTAATTTTTATATTTTTAAGTTTTCTTTCTCTAAATTATCCTTTGGTACACATTTATTACATTTTGGCACTTGTGCTTTAGGAGAGGTACTCATAATGTGAGTGGTTTTCTTGAGAAATGTATAAATTATATGATCACCAATATCTTTAAGACTCTATATTTTTATTTTTAATACCAAAAAAAATCTCAATTATGACCATGAATTTTGTGATATGGACAATAGTACTTGGATCTCCCTATAGGATATAGAGGAGGTAATTGAATCACTTTGTTTTAAAGCATGTCTCTTAGGATTTCACTTGGACCCTTAGTAGCCTTTTGGTATAATATTTGAATCAATTTTTTGAGATGTATTTAGTTGTATCTTTTAATTTAGATATGAATCCTTGATATATGTAGATACAAATACATGATTAACACTAGCATATTTTAAATTTTACATATATGTAATCTGATTTTGCAAATCTTTTATTAACGTGTTCATAGTGGCTATTGTATCTCTTTGGGATTCACATGCACAAACCCTTGGTGCTTCAAATTGGATATTAATACATGTACCATATATCTTATCCCTTTAAGGATTGATATCATGGACCTAGTTCAATGGATGGTAGCTACCACCCTCCTTAAGGTTAGGAGAAGGAATAATTTATTTTTTAGCCATAACAAACATGATTTTAGGAAAATAAATTATAAATTTTTAAATAAATTTTAATAATTTAGAGATTATAAAAAAACCTAGAGAAAACTAGGACTTACATGGAAAGACATCAAGCTCACCAAATATTTAACCCTAAAATATATATTAAGGGACCTAGGTTGAAGGGGTATAGATAGCCTAGGGTATAAGGCTAAATAATTATTTATATAATAAACCAATTAATTTGTAAAATTATATTAAAAAAATATTTTGAATTTAAATATCAAGATGTGTTAAAAATACTAAGTACTTCTAGTGATTAATATTATGACAAATTTAGAACAACAATACCTAATTAGAATACTATTCACATTCAGATCTTATATGGATAAGCTAGAAATAATTTGGATTTGTATTTTATATTAGTCCATAGATTCTATAAATTTTACCTATGTGGCCTCAAACACTTGCGCCAACCTTGGATGGTTATGTCAATACTTATATCTAACTTGGATACGAGCATCTAGTATGGAATACATATTGGATCAAGATGTGACCACCTGGAATATTCTAAGTTATATGTCACCTTCACTTTTGTGTTCTTATATTTGGATCATGGATTATCTCTCCTTGTAAAATTAAAAAATCCTAATTATTCATGTTTATAGTGCTTGTTGGAAAGTGGGATATGGGATCATAAGATTGATTTAAACCTAAAAAACCCACTATCAGTGGGTGTTTCTTACATAACCACTACTCCAAAGAGGACCTCAGACTAATATAATTCTCCCATAATGTGTTTTCTTGTGTTTGCACAAGGGTGTAATATGTGGAAATCAATTACCATAGTGACCTATCATGTAACATGGAAAATAGGTCTCATGGGATGTTCTTTTGGTAATTCAAACATGTAGATGTGTTATCCTTATGAATGATATGGAAATATGATAAACTAGGGAATATTTTATTACTTCAATGCTTGATTGAGTTATTTTGATAGGCTTAATTTTGAGTTGTTATGTCTCTATTAAGTCTATGCTAGTGAACAATGACTGAGGATTTATCATACATATATACCAATACTTTTAGAGAATATATCACATTAAATCACTTAAGCCAAGCATATCAATACATTTTATTTTTAAATTAGTTAAATTTAGGGTGTTGAACATTTGAATTATAATAGGACACTAGCATCAACATAGGTGTTTAGTTGGGACACAAGTATTTGGGAAGCAAGAAAGTAGGTATAGGTCCAAAACTTATAGAAATAGAAGATAAGTAGGTTTATATCATTCTGAGTATGATAGAAATTTGAGTCATCAAAATAACTTTGGTCAAAATAGGTGATAATAAATGAGCATAGATAGATAATGAATACAAACTTTTCAATAGTTGGAAAGGTCTAGAACTGAGAAGAACACCAAGGTTCTTATTTCCCAAGTGTATAAGACTGATGTGCTATATAATTAATAAATAGTGTGTATAGTTCCTTGTTTTATTTTTGAAATTTTTTCATAGGATACTTTTTTGATAATTTTGATAGAGAAGTGTGTCAAAAATTGATCTACAATAGTTTTGAATGCTTTTACAGATTAGATTATTAAATATTGGAACCACCTTACATAAGTTCTTGAGGCTTCTTATAAATATTTTGCTCAAAATTTTATCATTTGAGGTATAATCAAGGCATGCCGCATAGAAAGATCGGATATGTTATTGAGGATCACACTTAATATCATAAAATATGAACTCAAGTTCAACAAAACTAGTTAGAAAGGGGTGAAAATATATTTTAGGTGCAAGAGGGTTATGCAACACCTCTCGTGAATCCATAGCATAAGGTGACTTCATATAATTTTTATCAATATTTGTAACCTTGTATTTTAAAAAAATTATAGTTTGGACAAGATATTGCACACTTTGGTCACTAATGTTTGAATTTTGAAAAGTCACCATAGGAGGTTTACCCATAGTTTGAGTTGATATAAGCATTGAAACTAGTAATTGGGTTTAAGTGCCAATTTTTTTCATCAAGTATATTATAATATTAGGATTTATCCTAGGTAAAAAAAGTGTAAACACATAATATTATACCTCATTATAATTATTAAAATGATGATGTGCTCAAGGGAAGGGTTATAAGATATGAGGATGTCCCATATACATAATATAATGATAAATGGATGCACCTAGTTGTTCCTTTATGTTTTTTGATTTTTTAGTTTCTAATATGGTTATGAGGATCTCGTCAACGTATTTAGGATTTTTATTGATATTATCTCAAAACACATCAATATATTTCACTTGGTCTTTATCTATTTGTTCATGTTCATTATTTACATTATACTCATCATTTTCTTGATAAAAATAATATTCAATGACAATCTCTTCAATATGTAGTTCAATTTCATTAGTAGCACTTTCATTAGGTACATTTATGGATCTTCATTAGTTTGATCCATCTTAGGTGGAAAATGAGGAATCTCCAAGTGTTCTATATAAACACCAACTAGTCTAGGGATACACATAGGTTGCATATAAATAATATAGTAAATTTGGAAAAAGACAATAATGAAATTTTTTGAAAGGCTGAATACCCTAAAGAAAGCTATCGAAGTGGGCCACAATCAAGGATTGAATTTGATAGGGTTGAATGCATGAAGTTAAATCAATATAGAATAGTGAAATCAAAAGAACAACTTGAAATGGAAGAATCCTATCTTCATAATCAAAATTTTCATGAACATTCATTATCAAAAAAGTACATAGGAAGGTACATTATATAGTGATGAAATAGGTCACCAAAATAATAATTAGGTCAACTCATAATTAGATAATGAATTAAATTAAATCTCCCCTAATGACCTATTATTGACCTAAGCAAGCTAATTATATCATGTAAGTAAAACCATATAGTAGGAAAAATCCTTCACTAATACTCCCCTTAAGCATAAATTAGATGGGTAGAATAATTGGGTCTTTGTACAAAGGCTTGATGAAGTACCCAAGTACATAGAGATAATCCCCTAGAAGAGGAAGAAGTCAGAGCTGCCCAACCCCCACGAAGAGATTAAAAATGAAGATACTTTCTTTTTGTGAAGTATTTGGTGAATATATCATAAATTTGATCTATTTCTTATATGTAATAGAGATCAATGACTTTCTCATGGATGAATTTACAAATGAAATACATGTGAATATTGATATGTTTGGTTTATTGATGGAGGATTGAATTATTATAGATCTAGATTTTACTTTAGTTGTCACAGAAGATGACTATTGGTCACCAAAACTAGATACCAAACTTAGTGAGAATCTCATGAAGCCAAATAGCCTTAGTGGTAGGATTAATATCTCCTATGTATTTTACCTTAGTATAATATAAAGTAATAGTAATAATTTTATTTTTTGACCATCTAATTAGACCCAAACTAAGGAATAAATTATATCCTAAAGTAGACTTATGATTTTTAATATTTATATCCCAATTTTAATCTATATAACTACTCAAGTTAATGTAAATGCCTAATCCATAGTGAATCCCAAAACTATGAGTACACTGAATGTAGTGGAGAATATACTTAGATTATTTATATTGTATCTCATGTTGTTCTTACATAAATATAGAGACCATGTGCACTAGATATTAAATGTTAGGTCTAGTATATGTAAGGTAGATGAGACTATTAATAAGTATTGAGCATTATTACTATTTTTGAGGTTTGGGATTGATGTTTTCATTGATGTCAAATGTTATTGAGAAGGTTGATATCATTTTTATTATCATTGATTATGTTTTTTTTCTATAGGTGCTCTTGTGAAGATTCATGTCAATGGTGCTTATGAATATTGATGTTATGTGACTATCATTGTTGTTGTCATTGATGTCTTAGTTGTGCTCTAGTGAGTGTTATGCTAAAGTGTTGAAGGTCAGTTGGCATGGTCATGAGGTTATAGGTCTTCATGATGTCATTTCAGAGTGTATATATGAAAGAGAATATTGATTTATATTGCGATGATTCTGAGAGTGTAAAATATGATTGGTATAGGTTCTTATGTCTACATGAGTGATGTGAAGGTCAGCATGTAAAGTCCTTGTGAGAAGGTATGAGTGTGGTTACTTGGTATGATGAGTGCACATAGGCATGAATGGATGTATGAGGTTGATTTATAATGTATGTAAGGCAATGAATCACTCATGAAAGTCTTAGGGTAAGCCTATAGGGGTAGGAACTTTAGATCAAGTCTGCACCTAAACCACTTATAGACTTTACCTAGCCTAATGAGGTATCATTGAGATATTATCAAGGCATATGAAGGATGTATGATAGTTTTTAATAATTTATGAGGTTTTTTGAGTATGTGAGAGTGTTGGAGAGTGTATGGAAAGAGTTATGAAGGTAAATTTTTAAGCCTAATGTGGTTTGTAGGTCAAGGTTTAAGCAAGCAAAGACAAAGAAAGTGTGGCTGAATGAGGGTTCATGATCATATTTTAAGGTGTTTGAGGTCATATAATAATTGAAATAAGTGAGGCATGTTTTTTCAATATTTTTCATATATTTTAAGGTCAAGGTTTACAAGAAAAGGCATGAAAAATTATTTTGAGGTCTCTCAAGTGCTCAAAATTAAGGGTTCTCAACCCAAAAAAGATTTTATTGTATTCAATAGCATGTCAAAACTTTATGTGGGAACCTAATATATTAATATTATATTTTTAATAGTCCCATCTCAAATTTAAGGAATTAGTTTTTGGATTGAGGGGATATGTTTCATAAATAATTGTTAATAGTGGAAGTGTATTTAAACTCTCTTAGAACCCTGATAAAGACATAATGTTGAATATATTGATCAAAAGTGATCACGATATATTTATATGTCTAGATAATTTATTTTAAGTTTATTTAGATTATCCCAAGTACCTCTTGGTGGTGGTGGTTAGAAAGAGGAGAGAGAAAATGTGAAGATACAAGCTTGTTACTAAAAAAGTTATTATAGCTATAAAAATTATACTAAAAAAGTTTGAAAATTGATTAAAATTTAATATTGAGACTCATAATTTATTTACTTGGTGGTTTATAGATTTTTTATAGTGAGTAAGTGTTCCAAATTTATGATCCAATTTGGCGAGTCGCTAGCAGACATAATGAAGAAGAATAGTGCAGAACCTAGGAAGTTTGAAAAGTTGGTTTTTGGTATGATTTCATGGAATTATGGTGCATTCAAGTGCATGGTGTTTTTTTGTGGAATTTAATGTCCTATCTATGAATTGTGTAAGGTTTTATAGTCAGTGAAATTTGTTGAAAAATTGAAGCCAAAATGGCTTATCTATTTCTAGTGTGACTGGGAAGAGAGAGGTCAAAAGATTGGTCTGCAAGACCAATATTTGACATTAGACCATATTTATTTTGTATTTTAGTATGGTTTTTAAATTATATAGAATAATTTTCATTCAATTTAATTCTTTGAAATTCCATATACATGTGTTATAAGGTTAATGTTTCATTACTGTGTTTTTGACAATCTTGGTAGTTTTGAGTTATAGTGATGAAAAGTTGGATTTGAGTGTAAATTCATGAAAAAGTGATTCAATATAGTGAATTCAGTTATTATTAATTCATTTTAATTATTTTTATAATTTTTTAAGGTTATTATAAGTGAATAAAATGTGTCCACAAAATGTCTTGTTTGTTCAGGATTGGACTTGGAGACTATAAATCAAGGAATTGGTCTGTAAGACCCAATTTTAAAATTAGACCTTGTTATTTTTTAATTTTAAGATGTCATATGATAATTTTAATTCATAAAGATTCAATAAAAGTGTGTATATATGTGTTTTAATTCTAATTCCTTATGATTTTGTTTTTAAGTATTCTGGTAGTTTTGAGTGAGCAAGTTATAGATTTGTTCTTGAGCCATTGTCCTCTGATTGAAGTTTTTAATAGTATTTGGGTATGTTAATTAGGTCATTTATTATATGTATATATGTTTAATTTTTCATGGGAGATATTATAAAATGATTGATTAAACTTCATTCTTGCAAGACAATTTTTGAGGTGTACAAGCCTAATAAGGCAATCTGTCCTAAAGAGGGATTCAGGGTATGAACACAGGATAAAAATCTAAAAATTAATGGAATAGGTAATAATAATTAATTTTAAAAAAAAATTAGTGGTTTTTGATGGTTTTATAAGGATATATAGTTCCAATAAGATCAATTCTCAGCTTCAAAAGAGCAGACCTAATGAAGTAGGTCTCCACGAGACCTAAAGGGTAAGTAAGACCAGTGTTGGTCATTAATTTAGAGTATACCAAGTGAATTAAGATTTTATTAATATCATATATGTTATTTAAATATGTTTTTTATGTTCTAGTTACATGACATATAGGTGATCAAGCATGAGAGATCAGATAGTATTTGAGTACACACAGGGCTAATGTGAACAGTGATAATAGAGTGTTTCAAGTGGTGGTTGGACCTAAAAGGTGTCATGAACATAATATGAGATTATTTTAGGTATATTTGAGTGTAATATGAAGTTTTAATATTATTTTTTTAGTTTAAAAGTGTTCCAAGGAATTCAAAGTGTAATGTGTGATTAAGAAGGCTTAATAGGTCTCCATGAGACCTAGAGAAGGAATGTATCCTATTGAGTTGTGACCGACCTAAAATTGTGATTTATTATTATTTTAAAATTTATTAAGTAATATTATGTGTAAAATATAAGTGGTAAAGTTTTTGTGTGTGTCCTAATAAGAGGGATATGAGCAAGAGGCTTGTATAAATACAAGGCAGTTTTAGGCCTATTTGAGTATACTTAGAGGAAGTGAATGAGAAAGAAGATTGAGGATTAGGAGGTCATGTAGATAATAATAAGGATGTATAGTATATATAATTAATATATAATAGGAGGTATGATTATGAAGATCAAGGTCATGTCATATGACCTAATTAGTCTTAAAAATACCTAATTGAGGCAAGAGGCTTATAAGGTAGTTTGAGAGGGATAAGAGTGTGAAGAGATAAAGAGGTGTTCATCATCAGTTGTTTAAGAAACATAGTGTTAAAAATATTATAAAATAAATAAATTTGTTTATTTTTTTCTAAATCATCTAGGGTGTTGGTTCCTCCTTGCAAGTGGGTGCTTACTAAAACCTAGTCAAGTAGGTATTTGGCTAGTTGGGGTTGGTGCTTCATGTGGAGTTGGTGCTTCACTAAATATTGGTTTTTATATTATAATACTCTAGTTCATTTTAAAATATCAATGGGTTGTATTACCATTGATTTTTTATTACATATATGATGTGTTATCTTATTTCATTTTATTGTATGGTTGATTATGCTTGCTAGATTTATGTACTCGTATGAATGGCTCATGAATTTTAAGCTGAATTGAATGATTTTTGTGAAGACTGATTCACCTCCCTAGACATTATGTTTTCAACATTTCTTATCATATCCTAGTCCTTTGAATCAGGCCTAATAGCTTGAAGGTGATTCTAAGAAACACAAGCATGAATGATGATGATGATGATGATGATGATGATGATATTGTTTATCATGATAGAAATGAAGATATTTTTAGCTCACAAGTTAAGCATATAAGAGATAGGTTAAAGAATTCATATGAGGTAATTAATAATAGTGTTCCTAATTATAATAATTACTATGTTGATAAGTTGGAAATGGATTTTTATTCTTAGCTAAAAAAGTAAGTTGTTTTAAGGAAGAAGACAACATGTATGATGGAGTCTACTATGACAGTGAAGAAAGAGAAGCTAAATTGGATCTTGACGCTGAGCTCATAAGTTCCCTAAATAATTTGAAGAACCAAAAGAATAAGAAGAATGAGTTTATATTTATGGTCAAGGATATTAAAGAATAGAAGACTAAAGGTGTAATATTTTCTGAGGTATTTCAAGGATAAGAAGTGAAGGAATGTCAAGAACACTTGTTATTTTCATCTATTGACAAGGTAGTCAAAGAGAAGAAGAAAGATGATAAGGTGGATGAGTTAATTGCTTTAATAAATTCTAAGTGGATTCTAAAGAGAGACTATCAATCTCATGATTTTGAGATGGTTAATAAGAGTGGATTGGAGATCTAGGAATCTCCTGAGTTCATGGTGTTTTAGTGTGATATGAAAAGGTGTGGTTTCATTAGGATTCATGTAGACATTATTATATCAATAAAAGCATGATGTTTGAATTTTATTATGCAACATTACGAGATATCTAAGGTTGACATTAGGTATTTGATGTCAAAGTGTAGCTAATTAGTATACGAGGGGTAAGATTTTGGTATCTGGTTATGTGAGTAACTAAGCTTGATCTATATTAAGAAGGGGTATTAGTGTAAATATGATTGAAGGAATATGAGGATATTTTAAGAGTTCTATTGACTCATGTGTTGAGTTATGAGTACAACGGAGTCCTTAATTATATAATTGGTGTCAAGTGTGTGGTAGCCTAGTTTGTGATCAATAAGTTTGATTTTATTCAGTTATGTCAAGAAAGGTAAGTGATCTTAAGTTCCTAGTTCATTTAAAAGAGAAATGCATGGTCCAAGTGGGATCTTGGTATTTTTGAGTTATTTGTCAAGAGAGTGGTTACTTTTGATATCAGAATAGAGGTATGCATGGAGTTAAGGGGAGTATGTGTCTGAGATGCTTTATATATTTTATTTGTTGAGTTTTTAAAGGACCAACTAGGAGATTGATCTAAAAAGGGAAAATAGTTAAAAATGAGGGAGAAGTGACCTTATTAAGAGAAGTTTTTAAGAGAGGTTACCATATTTCTAAAGATTATATGCCATCTAGTATCTTTGAGAGGTAGTATCAGCTCAGGGGGAGAAAGTGTGATTCCAGTAGTTATAGGTGACCCTTTTTAATTAATGTCAAAGGGGGAGAAATATAAAAAAGGATGAGAAAAGGTAAGAGATAGATCTAGGAGATGGTTTCCATCAAGAGTAGTTGACATAATTTTTTGAGTGTGTTTTCCCATCAATGACAAAGGGAGAGATTGTTGAGAAATGTTCCTATTATTGAGGTTTGGTATTGATGGTGCCATTGATGTCAAAGGTTCTTGAGAAGGATTATATCATTTTTGTTGTCATTGATTGTATTTATTATTCTAGAGGTGTTATTGTGAATATTTATGTCAAAGGTGCTTATGAAGGTTGATGTCATGTGACTATCATTATTGTTATCATTGATGTCTCAATGGTGTTCTAGTGAGTGTTATGCTAAATTGTTGAATGTCAGCTATAATTTTCATGAGGTTATAGGTCTTCATGAGGTCATTGAATATTATAGCTATGAGAGAGAATATTTATATATGTTGTAGTGATTCTAAGAGTGTAAGATATGATTGGTATATGTTTTTATGTTTGCATGAGTGATGTGAAGGTCAACATGTAAAATCCTTGTGAGAAGGTATGAGTGTGGTGAATTGGTAAGGTGAGTTCACACAATTATTAGTGGATGTATGAGGTTTATTGAGAATGTATATGAGTCATTTGATCACTTATGAGAGTCTTAGGGTGAGCCTACAGGGGTAAGACCTTTAGATCAAGTCTACACCTAGACTACTTCTAGACTTTACCTAGCCTAATGAGGTATCATTGATCTATTGTCAAGGCATATGCAGGATGTAATAGGTTTCTTGAGTATTTTATAGTGGTGAAGATTATATTTAAAGAGGTATGAAGGTTATTTTTAAGGCCTAATATGGTTTGCAGGTCAAGGTCTAAGCAAGCAAAGAGATAGAGTTTGGCCTAATGAAGGGTCATGATCATATTTCAAGGTTTTTGATATCATGTAAGCATTTACATAGGTAAGGCATATTTTTTAAAGTTTTTTAATGTATTTTTATGTCAAGGTTTACAAGAAAAGGCATGAAAAGTTATTTTGATGTCTCTCGAGTGCTCATAATAAAGGGTTCTCAACCTAAGAAGGATTTTATTATGTTAATTAGCTCATTAAACCTTTTAATGTGAACATAATATATTCACATTAGATGGGGAATGGTCTTATAAAAAAATTATATTAATTAGTTTTTAGATTGAGGGGCTATGTTTTATGAATAATCATTAACAATGGAAGTGTGTTTAAACCCTCTTAGAACCCTAATGAAGACCTGATGTTGAATATCTTGATAAAAAGTGCTTAGGATGGATTTCTATGGCTATATAAGTGATATTAATTTTTATTAAACTCTCCCAGGTACCTCCAGGTGGTGGTGGTTAGAGAGGAGAGAGAAAATGTAAAGATATAAGCTTATTTTTGAAAAGTTATTGTAGATGTAAATAGTTGTATTGGATAAAATTTGAAATTTGAACCTTGAGACTCCTATTTTATGTCATTTGTGGTTTATGGATTGGTTATAGTGATTAAGTGTTCCAAATTTGTGATATAAATTGGCCAGTCACTAATAGGCCTAATGAAGAAGAATAGTGTAAAACCCAAGTAGTTTGAGAAGTTGGTGTTTGGTATGATTTCATGGAAGAATGATGCATTGGAATGAAGGGTGTTGTTTTTTTGGAATTTATTTTCCTATACATTCATTTTATAAGGTTTTATAGTTAGTGAAAGTGGTTAAAAAGTTGAAGAAAAAATGGCTTATCTAGTTTTGGTGTGATTGTGAGGAGAGAGGTCAAATAATTAGTTTACAAGACCAATATTTGACATTAGACCACATTTATTTTGTATTTTAATATGGTATGTAAATTTAAAATAATAATTTTCATGAATTTTAACTCTTTTAAAGTCCCTATACATGTGTTAGAAGGTTAATATTTAATGACTATGTTTTTGACAGTCTTGGTAGTTCTGAGTTGCAGTGATGAAAAGTTGGATTTGAGTGTAATTTCATGAAAGAGTGATGAAATATAGTGCATGGATTTATTATTAATTAATTTTAAGTCATTATAATTCTTTTTATAAGTTTTTGAGGTCAGTATAAGTGAATAAAATGTGTTCACAAAATGGCTTGTCTATTTAAGATTGGACTGTGAGACTGTAAATCAAGGAATTGATTTGTAAGACCAATATTTGAAATTAGACATTATGATTTTATAATTTTTATATTATTTTAATATGTAATAAGATTATTTTAACTCATAAAGAGTCAATAAAAGTGTCTACACATGTGGTTGAAGTTTAATTCTGTATCACTATGTTTTTTTAGTATTCTGGCAGTTATGAGTGAGCAAGTTACAAAGATGTTCTTGAGCCATTAGTTTCTAAGTGAAGTTGTTATAATTATTTTGGTATTTTCATTAGGTAATTTATTATATTTATATATGTTTCATTTTTAATGGTACATATTTTAAAATTATTTATTGAACTTCATTCTTGTAAGATAGTTTTTGAGGTGTACATGCCTAATAGGGCAGTATGTCCTAAAGAGGGCTTCAAGGTATAAACATAGGATGTATATCTAACCAAGCATGGAATAGGTAATAATTATCCATTTAAAAAAAATTTAAGTGGATTTTTATGGTTTTATAAGGTTATTTGTATCCAATAATATCATGTCTCAGCATCAAGAGAGTAGACCTAATAAAGTAAGTTTCCATAAGACCTAAAGGGTGAGTAAGACCAATATTGGTCATTTAGTTAGGTGAACCAAGTGAATTAATATGAAATTAAGGTAATTTATATTATATAAACATGTTTTTTTTTTACATTACATATATGTGATCAAGCATGAGAGAGATCCAATAGTATTTGCATATACACAAGCCTAATGTGAACAATGTTAATGGAGTGTTTCAAGTGGTGGTTGGACCCAAGAGGTGTCATGGACCTAATATGATATTATTGGGGGTAATTTTTAGTTTCATATGAATTTTTTCTACCATTTTTGAAGTTTTAAAGTGTTCCAAGGAAGGCATAGTGTAATGTGTGACTAAGAAGGTCTAATAGGTCTCCATGAGACCTAAAGAAGGAATATAGCCTATTGAGTTGTGACCAGCCTAATATTTTGATTTATTATTCTTTTAATGTTTCCTAAGGATATTATTTGTCAAATGTAAGTGGGAAACTATGTGTGTGGCCGACCAAGAGGGATATGATGAAGAAGCTTGTATAAATACAAGGCAATTTTAGGCCTATTTGAGTATGCTTAGAGGAAGCAAATGAGAAATAAGATTGAGGGTAATAAGGAGGTCATTTAGAAAATAAAAATTATTTATAAGATCTATACTAAAAATATGATATGATTTTTAAGTATTAATATCAAGGTCATATGACCTAATCAGTCCTAGAAAGACCTAGTTGAGGGAAGAGACCTATAAGGAAATTTGAGAGGGATAAGAGTGTGAAGGGATACAGAGGTGTTCATCATCAATTGTTTGAGAAAAATAGTGTTTTGAATATTATAAAATAAATCATGTGGCTATGTTGGTTCTGATTCATCTAGGGGGTTGGTTCCTCCTCGCAAGTGGGTGCTTGTTAAATGCTAGTTAAGTAAGTATTTGGCTATTTAGTGTTGGTGCTCCATGTGGAGTTGGTTCTTCACTAAATATTGGTTTTTGTATTATAATAATATATTATATTTGATAATATCATTGGTTTTTATTTACTTTGAGTGTTTCCCACATATATGATGTGTTATCTTTTTTAATGTTATTGTATGGTTGCTTATGTTTTCTAGATCTATGTACTTGTATGAATGGATCATGAATGTTAAGTTTAATTAAATGAATGTTTTTGAAGATTGATTCACCCCCCTCTCAGTAATTGTGCTTCTAAATTTTTTTTTTGATATGAGGTAGCACTAATGAAAGGAGATGGAAAATCAACCTCATGATTCACATTAAATATAAAAAGAGTTATACCTAGATTACATTTAGCCATGTTAAAACTTTCAATTAAAATAAAATCATATTTATATTGTGTAATAGTGATCTAAAAGTTATATTAAGGAATTTAAATACTAGGTAAGTAATGTGACAAGCCCAAGTCAGTCATTGAAAACCTATCAAACAAAATAATTTTCACTATTGTGATGGTGGATGAATAACTCTATGTGATAAATAAGTCATCCACATAGATAACTAAAATTAATATTGAATAATCTTATCATAAAATTTAGACATCTAGATTAGAATGTCATCTGGTGAACCCAACCAAAATAATAAATGAGTCCATCCTAGAATACCAAGCTCAAGGAGCTTGTTTGAGGCCATAAATGTATTTCTAAAGTTTAAAATTTGAGAAATATTCTACAAATCTTTGTGGTTACTCCATACACATTTTCTATTTGAGGTCATTGTGAATAAATCCACTCTTTAAATCCATCTGATGAACATCCCAATTATGTGTTGTAGTAATGTTGAGAGTGACTCAAATTGTGATCATTTTGGAAACTTTGGTGAATTTCTTGATATAATCAATGCCATGTACCTAAGAAAACCCTTTGCTACCAAATGTGTTTTAAAATATTCTAATAACCCATCTATTAAAAGTTTTGTTCAATAGATCCACATAAATTGAATAGGTTATCTTCCCTTAATAATAGTGAGTAAATACCAAGTATTATTCCTAAGCAAGGAACCAAATTAATCTTCCATATTAGTATCCCACTCAGGAGTGCCTAATTCCTTATAAAATGACTTTAGATTAGAATTAGGTGCAATGAAAGCATGTGGGGCATCTTTTATTTATGAGCTGGTTCACCTGGTGTCTGATGGATCTCCAACCCAGTGGCCAACACTATACAGTGTATGTCTAGCCTAAAGAGAATTAGTACTTAGAGAGTTATGAGGGGATTACTCATCCTATAAATATATTATAGGATAAATAGGAGGTTAATCCTCATCACTACTCTCATCATCATAACTAGAAGAATAATCTAGATCATTAAGAAGTTACTCAAGCATATTTAAATCATAATAAATGTCATCAAATCCTAGTGTATCAAAAGAAGAGGGAGAAGTGTCATGTACAGAGTTTAGAGTACCCTCATGAAAGTGATCACTCCTATCAATGAACAACTCATGAGTGGTGGGATGTAGAATCATATATCCCTTAAAACCCTCAAGATATCTAATGAATATGCAAGGTTGACTCTAAGGTTCTATTGCCTTATAATTCTTCTTTAGAATACGATCTATAGTAGGAGATGAAAAAACCTATAAGTGATTTACTATGGGTTTCTTATTACTCCAAGCTTAAAAAAGAGTGACTCCCTTAAATTATTTATGAGAAACTTGGTTATAGATATAACAAGCACATTTTATGCCCTCAACCCAATACTGAGATTCAAGAGACTTTGAGTGTATCATATAATTAGAAATTTCCTTCAAATACATATTTTTATGCTCTACAATTCCATTATATTGAGGACTATATGGAATTTTACACTATATTTCAATCCCATATGAAGTATAAAATTTATCAAAAATGGTTATTGACATACCACCATTGTCAGTGCACAAAATATTGATGGCTTTACTTGGATATATTTATACACATTTCTTGAAGTCCTAAAAATGATCAAAGACCTCTAATTTATGCTTAAGAAAATACACCCAAGTATACCTCAAAAAGTCATCGATGAAAATAATCTTGTATTTAAGCTTGTTAAATGAAGATTTTTGAAATGGTCTAGTAATGTCATTTTCAACAAGCTCTAATATCTATTTAGCTCTCCATTATTTACCTTTGTCATACCTATTCTCAAGATGATTACCAAGTATGTAACCTTGGAAAACTTTTATAGAAAACTTAACTTGTGGTAACCTTGAAATGATGTCTTAATGATTGAGTTTCCCTAGCTAGTGATAGTTGAGATGGTAGATTGACTTATGCTATAATTGAATCACCCCATATGAATGAGTGACCAATGTATTAGGGTATTGATTAGGAGAAAAATGTGAGAAAGTATATAATCATGACTGGTGATCTACTTTCCCAAATACAATAATGGATTCACTATTTGTTTTCCTAATGACCAATAAATTGGGTGTGAATTTAAATTTCTTACCTAAACTGATGTGATTTATCTAATAAATAGATATAATATTAATGGATAAAGAGGGAACACATAAAACATCAAGAAATGTCCCATAATTCACTTCAACATATCCCCTTCCACTAACTTTTATGGAATTATCATCACCCAATAATATGGGAGGCATAAAATAAGGATCCAAGGATGAGAAAATGTCTTGTGATGAAGCTATATGATGTGAGGAACCAAAGTCAATTTTTCATGTGTAAGGTTAGGATGTAACTAAAACAAGTTTTTTGAACGTATTCCCTCTCTAGTGTCTTTATACTTAGAAGACTCATGTGCTGACAAAATCTAGTTGGAAGAATCAAGGACACTAATGTTGTGCTTCTCGAGCATTTTTGTTAATTAGTCAATTTGTTTCTTCATGCATTTGGATTTATCATGCCCAAATTTCATGTAATGTGAGTTACTCTTTCCTGGGTTCTTATTTGAATTAGAGGAGTATTTTGATGCTTTAGACTTAGCATCAGATAACTAACGCTTTCTTTATTTTGGGTCCTTGTTCTGTTTCCTCTCCTTATAGTCAGGAGCCTTATATTTGTCATGAATCATAATTAAGGCATGTAATTTACATAACTTCACTGTACCCATTTGAATAATCTTATTTTGATCTTAAGTCAAGTTAGCTAAAAAGTCATCCATAGAAAACATGGTGCATGGAGCTCCAAGGGCATGCTTGGTGGCATGAAAGGTAGAAACAAAGACAATATAGTTAGATCCCAACTTAGAAAGGGTGGAAATAACTAATTGATCATCATTTATTGTCAATGTTTCACATTGTAACTATAATCTGAGTGATTTAAACTTTGTGAAGAAGTCCAGTATAATATTAAATTCACATAGGCTCAAACTAATGATCTCATTCTCTAACTCATTATGTCTTACTTTCCAAAGTGTTTTTCTAATTTGATCTATACTTCATTAGGAGTGGTAATATATTTAATATGAAAGAACAGGTTAGAAGACATAGATAGACATAGTAAATTATAGGCTTCATCAATTATATTAAACTACTTCACCTTCTTTACATAAAGTGTCAGTTATTTTTATATACCCTTTGTGATTCAATGTAATCATTTTATCCTCAATAGGATTTTCATTTTAATTTTACACTCATGATAGCTAAACAGTGTAAGAAGTAGAATTAAACTTTGATCCATGGTGCAAAAAGGAAGTATGCATTAAACTATGTGTGTTGAAAGATTGGGAATATACAACCACCCTTAATTTTTAGATGTTAAAATTTATAAGGCATGAGAATATTACCAATGCATATATATTTAAAAAACTCATAGTTTTAAAAAAAATGACAACTCAAAAGGAGCATCAGGCTAAAAGTTATGTGCATTTTAAGTTTTGGATGGCAAAGGCAATCTCCACTTTGAAAATTTTGAAAAAGAACTGGATGTGAAAAATTTTGGGTTGAATTCTTTTTGGAATCAACTTCCCCAAGAAAAACTTAAGCTTTATTAGAGAAAATGTTAAACACTTTAGGTTGTAATCGACCAAGGGATTAACTCCCATGTGACTAGGGGATAAGACCTAAAATGGATGATCCCCTCCACATTTTGAATGATTTAAATAATGTGGGAGTGATGTCACCCCTAAAATGTATCCACTTTTGAAATGAATAGTGTCACTTTCCATTTCATCAAATTTGATAGCCTCTTGAACATCATAGAGTGAAAGGAGAAGGTGGGTAGAAATTGAGGTCTGTTCAAGTATTTGGTAGAACTTTTGAGGTGTTTTGGTAGGTAGTGGAACCTGTAAGTAGATTGAGCACTGGGAAAAGTCTAGAGGATGCCTAGGCAGGGGTAGGAACTTGGACAATTTTCAATTAGGGGCCATAATTTAAAGGGTTTACAAATAGAGATCAAAAATCAAAAGTTGTATGAACACTTGATAGAACCTGATAAGTGAGTGAGAAAGGGGTAGAACCTAATAGGTTTACATGCATGGGTAGAACCTAATAAGTGCATGAGTAAGGGATGAAACCTAATACGTGCTTGAGTAGGTGAAAATGTCCACTAACCCCAAAATATCTATTAAGGGGTCAAACTCTACCAAAGATTGTTGAATGTGCTTAGAAGGGTGGAAGCATCTGTCGAGGGTTATTTTCCATTGTGGAATGACTATCAACTATCAAAACTACCAATGAGGGGTGGAAATTTCATTAATTAAAAAAAACCTATAAAAATTGGATTTTATACAACTCATCCAAAATATGGAAAATACCAACTTGATTTATTCACAACCCTAGAGAAACCCACAAATGGATTATCCTCAAAATCACTACATGTATAAATTTTTGTAGATTTTTAAAAATGGCCTTGAAAACCTCTAAAAATGGCCAAAAGGTGACTGTCACAAAACTAGGTCATGTTTAAAGCCATTCCTATGGGTTTTCCATCTTCTAAATTCAATGGTTGTATCCATTTTTCACTTTAATACTTTAGATATATATGTTTGTGTGGATTTACAAGAAACCCACCAAACCTTAGAAAACTAAAATCAATGAAAAGTATTAAAAAACTAGAATGCAAGATTTAATAATAGATCTGATGACATTAGTCTACCATTAATGCTCTAATACCATGTTAGAGTGATCCATAATTGAGGATCATATTGGATAGGTTCGAATGCATGAATATAAATATGTATAAATTAGTGAAATCAAAAAAACCCAAAAAGGAAGAAGCTTTTCTTCACAATCAAAAGTTGCATGAACATTCATTAGTAAAAAATTACATATAAAGATACATTACATGGTCAGGAATTACGTCACCCCAAAAGATAATTAACTAAACTCACAATTACAAAATGACTTAAAGTACTATTATTAACCTAAGCAAGCTAATTATACTGTGTAAGTAAATCCACATAGTGGGAAAATCATAAACTAACACAAGCTAAGGTTTTTATAAAGAGATAGGTTTGGCAAATTTTTAACTTTAAATTTATATATTTAGAGTATCTAGGTGTTTTATCCTAAAATATCTAGATTGGTGTTATCAAGGGTTAAATTGGATAGATATAACTTAAGGTATAAGAATGATAAATTATCTCTATAGTAGGCCAATTATATGTTAAACTCAAATATAACATATGCTAAATTTATTAAACTAAGATAGGATAAAAATAATAAGTACAAGTATGATAAATATGTAAATGACAAATAAGTAATGTACTTAACTGGTTTTGATACTCGCATGGTTTTGGATCTATAACATGCAAGAAGTAGATTGTAAGAAGATTCTAGAATAGTCACCAAATTCAAGATTGAGTGTCTCTGGAGACTCAAACACTAGCATTAGCCTTGGATAATTACATTAATGATTTTTTCTTAACTTGACACATGTGTCTTCTATGTAATACTTATTATAAAAGGATGCAATCACCTAGATGCTTTTAAGTTTATTTTCACCTTCACTCTAGTGCATTCAGATTTGGGTCATGGACTATCACTCCTCATAAAATTTTAAAACCATATTTATTCATGTTCATAATGACCTTGGGTAAAAATAATGTTGAGATGACCCCAAGGATACTTCTATCAATGAATTCTCTCTACATAACCAATACTCTAAGGAGGGCCTCATATTGATTTAGTTCTCCCCTACGTACTGGATCATGTAATATGTGGATAGAAAATATAAAATTGGCCTATATTTTAACTTGGAAAATTAGAATCTTACATTCTTACTTTAATACTTTATCCCTTTATATGTGTTATCCCTATAAATTATGTGGAAATAAGAGAAAATAAGGAAGATTTGTTCATTTAATTGCTTGATTGAATAAATTTTACAAATTACCTGGTGAGTAGGTAAGAAGTTTCTAGGTGAAGAATGAATGAGGATTAATCTTGTATTTGTACCAATCCCTTTGGATAAATAAATTTAAGTAAATAACTTAGGCCAACCATTAGGATATGTTTCATTTACAAATTGGATGAATTTAGGGCACTGGACACTTGCGTCAAAGTAGGATACCTACATCGATGTAGGTGTCTATTTAGGATGATAGTGTTTAGTTAATAGGAAATTAGGTAGAGACTTAAAACTTGTAGATATCGAAGATAATTATTTTTAAATAATTCTAATAAAGATAGAAGGTTTGGGTCATCAACATAGGACTATTCAAACTAAGAAATAGAGCAAATACAATACTTCTAAAAGTAGGAAAGGTCTAGAACTAAGAGGAACATCTAAGGTCTAAGTTTTTCAAGTGTAAAATAATGAGGTACTATATAATTCATAAATATCATCTACATTCCACCATTTAATATAGTAATGAAATTTCTAGTTTAAATGAGAATAAATGCACACCTGAGTGTGTAGAACACACCTTGCCTTTGATTAAGTCCAACTTGAGTGTTTTATTAGTGGTTGACCTAAAACCAAGAGCATACATTACATAATAATTGAATATAATATTAAATTTAAATTATTTCAAATGATTGAAATTGAAAGAGAAAGGTTTGGGATTACACATGTGTTTCGATGTAACCACCTTGCCTATTGGCAAATTGTTTTGAAAGATTTATCGTTGTAAGGTTTTAAAACTGAGATTAGGATAAATATATATAAATTTGGTAAGTACATATTTCTAAGGAGATAGAGAGAAATAGATATTGGAAGTAACATGCCCCCAACTATGGAGTAAAGGTTAGTTTTTAACCTTAAACTAAAATTGTTTGGGTATATATTTCACTTTAATATTAGGGTTAAAAATATATAAATGAAATGAGATGAGGGTGATAATAAGATATATAGCAAGATAATTAAATTATAAACTTAAATATAAGCATACTCTAAATTTATTATGCTGAGATAGTCTCAATATGGAAAATATAACTAGGATAGATATAGAAATGAAAAATAAGAGAGTACTTTGGTTATTCTAATGCTAATGTAGTTCTGGATCTTCAACATGATAGATACAGGTAGGAAGATACTTTTGGAATAGTTGTTATATTTTAAATCTAGTGTCTCTAGTTATTTGGATAGTTGTGTTAGCCCTGGATGGTTACATCGAGGCTACTATTTGAGTTTGATGATAGTGTTATATATGAAATATCTAGTGAAATTGGATGTGACCACTTGGATGCTTTTGGGTTTTAATTTAACTTCACTTGATACATTAAGATCTAGGTCATAGGTTGTCACTTCGTTTGAAATGGAAAAACATTATATTTTCATCTTTAATATGACCTTGGGAAAAAATGGGTTAGTGGGCACATGGTGTTGAGATGACCCTAATGACCCTGCTATTAAAGGACTTTATTTTTAGGATAAAATAAAACATATATTTATCCCCAAATAGTATACAAGATAAATTATGAAATGAATCAATTAAACATAAAAATAATAATCATAAACATGGAAAAAATAGGAGACACTAGATTTAACATGATTCACCTAAGATGGGCTACATCCACCAAACTTGTCAAGTATATTATTTCTAGCAATACAAGGGAGAAACAAATATTGTAACAAAACCTATTACATCTCTCTACTTATACCTCCTCTCTATGTATAATAATATTCTCTTAGCTCTCAACCATATCTCAATTCACTTTTAGGTTGTAAAAACACCTAAAATAACCTCTACCATCAAATCTATAAACATATAATAAATAGCCTAGATTGACTAAAAAATTACAATTTTACAAGGTAATTTTAATAAAATTTTCCCTTCAAGAGCATTTTCTCCAAACTCCCACTAGGGGGTTATCCTCCCAGACCCCTCAATGGGGGTGAATCCCCCTTGCAATCCCCATCACCATCATGGATACAAAGAATGGGATCCAAAACCTGACTAGAAAAACATCAAAATTCTAACCTCTGATCTTGGAAGATAATCAAGCTCCACACCCAACATTTGCCTACATAGCCAATACTCTAAATAGGGCCTCAAACCAATTTAGTTATCCCCTACATGTTGTCTTATGTGTAAATCATGCAATGTGTGTAAAATAAGTACAACAATGACCTAGCTTTTAACTTAGAAAATCAAGATTTTTTATTGTTCCATTAGCACTCCAAACTTGTATATGTATTTTACCTATGACTGGTATGGAAATAGAAATATTTGATCAATTAAACTCTTGATAGAGTGATTTTATATAAATGCCTTGATCTTTTTCATCTTTTCTAGGCAAAGAATGTGTGAGGGTCGATATTGTATTTATATCAATCCCCTTGGAGTAATAAATTGTATTAAATTAATTAGTCAAACCATTGCAATATGTTTCATTTGTAAATCATATGAATTTAGGGCATTGAACACTTACATTGGGGTAGGACAATAACATTGACATTATTATTTATCTTAGATGTTAGTGTCCAGCGATTAGCAAAATAGGTATAGGATCAAAACATGCAAAGGTGTACGATAAGTACATTTTAAGTATTTTGGGGAACATAGAATGTTTATGTAATAAATATAATACTTGTCAAACTAAGATATAGGCCAAGGGGAATAAAATAGAGAAAATGTGATTCTTTCTAAAGTAAGGAGAGTGTAGAACTAAGAGGAACAACCAAGTTCTGAGTTTGCCAAGTGTACAATATTGAGGTAATACATAGTCACAAAATATAATCTACATCCCCCACTTTAATATAATAATAAAATTACTAGTTTAAATGAAAGGAATAAGTACTTGGGTGTGTATGCACACCTTACCTTTGGTTGAGTTGAATTTGAGTTCTTTTCTAGGTATTGACTTGCAACTAATAGCATGTTACAGTGTCAAATCAATGAATGTAATTTAGGTTAGAAGTATTTGAAATATATTAAAATTGAAAGAGAAAGGTTTATGAGTACACCTACATGTCGATGTAATGACCTTACCTATTGAAAATTTATTTTATAAAAGATGTATCAATGTGATACTCTAAAATTGAAATTAGGATAAATATAGATAAATATTTAAAGTGCATATATTCAAGGATATACACACACATACATACATATACATATATATACATATATATGTATATATATATGTATATATGTATGTATATATATGTATATGTATGTATGTGTGTGTATATCCTTGAATATATGCACTTTAAATATTTATCTATATTTATCCTAATTTAGTGAATATATTCAAGGATATACACACATACACACACACACGTGTGTGTATGTGTATACATACATATATATACACACACACATACATACATATATATATATATATATATACACACACATATACATATACATATATACATACATGTTATATACACACACACACACACACACACACACATAATGTACATGTATATATATATATATATATATATATATATATATATATATATATAGACACGTGTGTGTGTGTGTGTGTGTGTGTGTGTGTGTGTGTGTGTGTGTGTGTGTGTGTGTGTGTGTGTGTGTGTGTGTGTGTGTGTGTGTGTGTGTGTGTGTGTGTGTGTGTGTGTTGGAAAGCACATGCCCCTAATTTTGGAGTAAAAGTGAGTTGACACCTGGCAATTGAGATTAGCTCAACCATGCAACCTAATGATAAGTATAACCTAGTGAGTTTTTATGATAAAATATAACTTTAAAACTTGGAAAGATTGAGTTATTTAATCAACTCAACTATACTAAAAGGTGAACCAACTACTCTAGTATATTGGCTCAATATGGTCTATAAAAGTCTGTACGGTATCAGTACTTGCAATAGTTTTTAAATCTAAAATTGATTTAGATTTTATAATATTGGGCACATGTTGTGTAGCATATGCATCTAAGATATACTCATGATAAAATTATGTATAAAAATAGTACCAATGTATATAATTCTACCACAATTATGAATCTCAATCATATAATTGTGTACTTTATCCAATTCAAATACCTGTGATACACACACACACACACACACACACACACACACACACACACACACACACACACACACACACACACACACACACACACACACACACACACACACACACACACATACATACATATGTATGTATGTATGTATACACATATATACATACATATATATACACACATACATATATACATATACATATATGTGTGTGCATTGGAAAACACATGCCCCCAACTTTGGACCACCTAGAAATTAAGATAAGCTCAACTATGAAGCCCAATGATAATTATAACCTAGTGAGTTTTTATGATCAAATCTAACCTGAAAACTTGGAAAGATTGAATGCTTTAATCAACTCAACCATACCAAAATTTGAACCAACCACTCTAGTAGATTGGCTCAATATGGTCCATAACAATCCATGGGGTATCAATACATGCAATGGTTTTGGAATCTAAATTTTATTTGGATTTTGTAATATTGGGAACATATTGAATAGTATATGATTTTGAGATATGTCTCATGCTGAAATTGTGTATAAAAGTAGTATCAATGTATATAATTCTACCATAATCATGAATCTAAATCATATAACTATGTACTTTATCCAATTCAAATAATTGTGTAAGTGTGGAGGACATGCTTCCAAATCATGCATCAACTATATATGTATAAATATAAAAAATAATATAATTACCAATGTGGATGACATATTTCTAAAACATGCCCCCACTATAAACTAAAGCTATTGAATACTGAATAGGTGTGGATATCATGCTTTCGAAGAATACAACCATTTAATATGTGAACTAATATAAGTACCATATACTAAATAAATGTTTTTAATATGCTTCCTAAGCATGCACCCACTAAATATAATAAATATTAATGTGTGGAATCCATGCCCATGTGAAATGGCTCCATTGAATATGTAAACTGATATAAGTACCAAATACTAAATAAATGTTGAGAGCATGCTTCTAAAGCATGCCCCCACTGAATCTAAGAATTGTGCCAAGTGTGGAGAACATTATTCTCAAGTATGCACCCACTAATATTATCCCCCCCTTAGGTGAGGTAAAAATATGAATTAAGAGTTACCTCATATCAAAAGTGTAAGACAACTATAAAATATATGAATGTAACCATGTAGCATATATAAGGAACATGTTTAGGTAAATGTATTATTGAAGTGCATAGAACCAATGTGATCACATGTATGCCTGACATGTATGATAAATATCATGGAAACATATATATAGTAACAATATAAACTCAAAAAAAAAATTAAACACACACATAAGAACACTCAAAACCAAGGCAATAAGAAATGGTCCAAAGAAACCATAAACAAGGGGCATGTTCAAATATCATACAATTAAAGAGACATGACTTAGTCAAATGTCCATAAAATCAATAATGACATATCCAAATGTCCATACAACAAAAAATGACATATGAAAATGTCAATGAAATCATACATAGACATGGGGTTAGAAAGCAAGGGAGCATATTTACATGCTTGAACAAGTAAGACCAAACACTCAAGGAAGTGCATAAAGTAAATCATAAGCAACCAGCATAAACTTGTCATAGTGGCCCATGGATCAAATGTGTTAGAAAAGTATGTCAAGTGTATAGCATATGAAGTACCTTGTGTAAGATATAATCATGGATAATATGCATGTTTAAGTACATATGTAAGCTCAAACATGATAGTGTAGAGTGATCATCAAATCATATAACTTGTGTGTATCAAGATCGAAGAAGCGAATGCCCCCAATGTCCATATGACATGAGTAGAGGGAGAGACCAACATCCAAGATAGGAGTTTATCATTTATATGTGTATGCCTATATCACACCCAATATATAAGTGTGACACATATGTGTATGTAAGAGTAAATTAGTGTGTGGTTTATGAATATGGAAATATGACATGGATTCCAAGGAGCTAATATAATATGTAAGTGTTGAAAAAAATTTATTTTTTGGATGTTTTTAATTTTTTTGGTATTTTTTTGGAAATTTTGAAGAGGAAAGATCATCCTATCATTCTATCCTATGGATGGTCATATATGCCCCCCCATTATGAACCTTACAACTTTAAGTTAGATCTTTGACATTATTTTCATCATGATTGGATAGGTTGTAAAGGTACATGGTATGTTCCTCCTTGCATTTTGCATATGTAGTAGAAGAAGTAATGTTATCATTTAAAATATGTATTAATTTTATTTTGTTAAGAAAGGAGATACCTTGTTGATTTTGGTCAATTATTGATTCCATTTGGTGTATCAATATATTATGAGTGTAAATGCATATTGAGATGTGGTAGGCATAACCTAAACCTGTGTTTGAATTACTTTAGGACTATAAGCAATTGGTATTGTTATGTTACCTAAGGAGTCTTTAAAACCTCTTTTATTTTGTAACTTTATTGGATTAAATCCCATTTTTAATAATCACATTATATTAAAAATGGTTTTTACTTTTTTAGGATGAATATGATTATACCAAAAATAAACACCATCCATGTATAAGGTAATTGTTAAATCTTGTTGGCATAGATGTTTTTTTTTTTGTTCACTTTGATATTTTTGCATGAGATGTGGATCTTGGATTGGCCCCATGTTGAGTAACATTTATGAACTAGTCATATAAAGATTAATAATACCACTTTTTTTCTCATAATGTTCCCTAGATAAGATATCTCCATCCTTTACATGAGGGATAAAACATTTATATTTAGAAGGAGATATGGTAAGCTTTTTTAATTGAGTAATTGTGAAGGAAGCATATCTTTACACATGATTATGTAAATAAAAGACTTATATTTTTATTCAATTTCCTTTCATTTAATGGAAAAAATGATAAATCAAATAAATATAAATTATAATTCCAAATCTTAAGGCCTAAATGCTAGCTGATACAGTATACTTTTGAATCCAATAGTATAATCTTAAACGGACTCACCATCATGTTGTTTGAAATCATGGAAATGTTTTAATGAAAAAATTTTCCACCTTGTGGATATTTAAATCCATAAAAAAATCATCTTATAATTGTAATAAAATATGTAAGGAACCCTTTGGTAGGCTATAGAACCAATTTTGAGTCTCATAAAAAATACTCATATGAAAAAAAATAGCAATAGTTTGTCATCTTGTACCCATTGACAAAAATAATGTACATAGCTAATCATATGGTGTAATAGGTCCTTGTTTGTCAAAAATAGATGTAAATTTGGTAATTCAAAATCTTATGTGTAAGGATTTTCAATATACATTGTGAAATAGGTTGATTATTTAATGTGGTAACATGTGTATGATCATTATGGAAAGCCATTTGCATTTGGAGTATAGAAACTTGATTTTGAAGGTCCTCAATAGTGGTCATCATAAACATTAAATATTATATGGGGATATAGTTTTTTATCATTGGTCGTAACCCACCACCTATTTTGAATCTAGGCATATGAGTATCGTCAACCTTATGTATAACAAGTGCAAGCTCATTATCACTAAATTTAGGATATTTTGGTAATGGTATGGGATTTTTTAACTTTGGTACATTTCATATATCATTTCAATAGCATGTACCTTCAAAATAATTTGTTTTGTTTTTCTTTGGTAAGGGTATAACAAATTTATCTTTGGAAATTGTTAGTAAGGATGCCTTTTTTAAAATGGAATTTGTTTTAAATAAAGGTAGGAAAGATTCATCACCCTTGAATAAATGGATATTTTTAGAAATGTAGGAATGTTCGGGGGTTTAATGAATTTGATTAATGACATTTACCCCTTGTTATTTTTTTGTGCATTAGCCATAATCTATTTTTGTAGTTGTCTAAAAATTTTATGATCAAATTAAGGAACTTCTTGGTCATATGTACCCACTTGTTTGGTAAAATTTATATGCTTAATTCATAGTGAGTCATCGAGTTTTTTGAAAACCCTAACCCTTGTCAATTTTTATTGTTATTTTTAGATATACATGGTAGGTTATAGCTTTCTCATATTTCCCCAATCCTTGTCCTTGGTATCCACATGTTTGCACTTACTGAGTGCCAAACTCATATAATGGTGGTATAGGAATCATGGCTAAACTTTCTAGATCCTCTATAATATGGATTCATTTATTTCTTAGAATGGTGGGAATGTGGAACTGATTAAAGGGTTAACATATAATAAAAAAAATTTCTTTTATATTACATGCTTTAACTTGGGTGAAGGAAAGAGTATTCAATTTTAATTCCTTCTTTGAGGGATAATTGGATGGTTTCATAATCATAGTCATAAAAGAAATAAATATCATCTATGATAAGAGATATGAAGTATATAAAGATTAGCACAAAGTAGGTAATAAGCATCCCAATAGGGTATATTGAGGGTTTTGATATGCAAATATTAGGTTCACCAGATGTTAACCCTAAAATGAAATGCTTGGGGCATGTATTTCACTTTAATATAAAGGTTAAGAATATATAAATGAAATGGAACAAGGGTGATAATTAGATTTATAACATGCCAATTAAATTCTAAACTTATATATAATCATACACTAAATTTATTATGTTGAGATAGTATAAATATGGAAAGTGAAATTAGGCTAGATAAAGAAAAGAAAAATAAGAGAATACTTATCTTGTTTTGATGATAATTCATTTTTGGATCTGGAACACATTGGAAGTAGGTAGGAATACATTTTTGGAATAATTGTCAAATTCCTAATCTGGTGTCTCTGGCTATTTGGATAGTTATGTTAGCCTTGAAAATTTATATTGATGATACTATATAAGTTTGAAGATAGTGTCATGTATATAATATATGGTGAAATAGGATGTAAAAACCTAGATTCTTCTAAGTTTTGTTTCACCTTCACTCTAGTGCATTCAAATATATGTAATGAACTATTGCTCCTAGTGAAATGGAAAAACCACAACTTCTCATATTCAATGTGACCTTGGGGGGAATGGGTTAGTGGGCACATGATGTTAAGCTAAACTCAATGAACCTAATATCAAAGGACATTATGTGGTCATGTTGAAGGCACTCAGAGCATGTATATCATTTTATTATATAGTCATATTTAAATCTTATATTAGCAACCCTTGAGTGAATTATTACATGAAAAGGATGTTTTCTATGTTATGTCTTTACTCTAAAAATGTGGTGTCTTGGTGTATTTTATGTCTATAGATACAAGATTTGAAAAATGATTTAGCAATGCAAGACATACATAGGGACATCATAATTTATCTATAAAAAATATCCATTTGAATTAAAATTTTCCAAGGATGAATGCATGATTGAGAAGTGTCAATATCATTGAAGCTTAGATCATATCTAATGGTGTGTAGATGAGAATGAATCTAGTGGGCCCAAATGGATCTATGGTATCCATTTAATCATACACTAAAATATAAATGGTGAGTTTTAATTTAAAAGGTTAGAGGATCCTAATATTAAGCAAGGGGATGACAAGTGATAAGATCTTGGGTGACCATATGAAGATATAATGGCATGTAGTGACTAACAAAGTCAGTGGGTCTAAGTTGATCAATGGTGCATGATCCATCATACCAAATCAAATCAATAGTAAGAAAAGGTCAAAGATTCAAAGGATCCCAAGGATAAATGATTTCATACCAAGTGTTACAACCATGGTGAGTTATTAGATCAATAGTGTGCATTTGATCTTATAGACTAAGATCAATGGCACATGTTTAAATGAGTAGAAGAAATCAATAGTGCATAGGTCAAAGAGCTCAGATTGAATGAAAGAAAAAAACATGGCACAATCACAAAAATAGATGGAATTGATATTAGGATATTTAAAAGGGATGAGTAGATAGTAAATGGCACAACTCTATGAATCCTAGGTCAAGGATCAATGTCCAACGTTGAAAGCAAAATTTTAGGAGCAAATAAAATGATGACATGTATCCAAAATATATAGTGTGATTAATATTTTGGTAAATATTGTATTCTATAATGGATCTTAATAATTTAAGAGCTATTAAAATAGCATCAATGTATGGAAAAGTGGGAGAAGGAATGGTGTGACTATTACAACTATTTTTTTTGATGTGGCCCTAATCAATTAAGTTTTTTAAGGAGAATAAATGTAGGGTGGTTATAACTATTATTTTGAATGGAATTGAGATCATTAATGACCCATTAAACACCAAAATTTATTTCTCTAGATTTTATTTCTTCCTATAAATGTAGGTATTTAGCTCTTGATTATCATCCCCTGGATGGGTATATCAAACCTCTATTAAAATCACTTTGTAAACTCTTTGAAGCAATATAAGACAAATTAAAATTCTAGTTTAATACTAAGTGTAATTTATTGAAGTTTGTTTTACAAAATGTATGTCATTTATTCATCATTTTTAGGTCATTCATGTACCTTACTTTAAGACTATTAGTTTCTTATAGGTTATGTGAAGTGTTAGCTAGTGAGGTTCCTCTTGAAGTGTCATTAGTCCATAGTGTCTTACATAGACCTGTCTTTTTCTATTATTCAAATTATAGGTCTATTTTAAAACTTCTTAAAAAATACTCATCTTTGAAACCCTATCATAGAATATGATCAATCCTTGTCCCCATTGGATTCATTAGTAGTCATGAAAGTGTCCAAGTTGAGAGTTGATCAATAAACATTTGGTGCATCACCACACTTAAAAAAGGTTTTTATTCATGTATTTTTTCCCCTTTTCATCCCAATAGATTAATTTTTGAGAAGATATATTAAAATTGTCATATATAAGGAAATATCCTCATAAAAAACCCTAGAGGTCTGACCCAAAATAAGGTAACCCATAGCTTAGGGTCATTCCCATGTTGGACTAGGTTTTAGAGTAGGACTTGAACACTTCTACTTTAAGCTATGGTTCAATCTAAGTATCTAAAAATTATAGCATGCTTAGTGAGACCTCAATCAAGGCATCTAAAAATCAACTTTGGATAGATTGGCAAAGTGGGAGAACACTTGAGAGTCTTAGAGCAATCATCAGCAGATTGGAAGATAAATTCATGCACCAAATCTCCACTAGGTCTACTTCAAAAGGTAAGCAAGTTTAGTTCATTGAATTGCCTTTAGATATTGTAAGGAGGAAGAGGGTACCTATTTTAAACCCTAACCTAGAACCCCTTAATTCTCCCACATCTCTAAAATATGTAAATTTTGCTCATACTCAATCCACTAATAGTCTACCAAAGCAAATGCAAATTGCAAAGCCTAGGTTTCAAGATTTTTTACCCTTTAATGGTGGTATCCCTCTTAACCTTCAGTAAAATGATGATATTCCTACTACCTCTTTGAATTTTCTACCATAATTTATAATATAAAACTCTACCACTCGCATAGAGCACATAACTAACATTGAAAACCTTTGCTTAGTACATAACATTATGCAGGAGAATATAGCCTTGAGATTACAAGACAATCTTTGAAAGGCAAAGCCCTAAAATGGTAAAGGGGTCTATCTCCTACCTTAATAAATACCTATGATGAGTTTGGTGAGTGCCTATGTAAGCATTTTTAGGATATAAGTGACCATATGTCACTTTTTGAATAACTCACCTCAATCAAGAGGGCATCCCAAGAATCTATGATTGATTTCAACTATAGATTCCAAAATTCTTGGGATAGGATCCTTGTCATCATTAATCCCACACCCAATTATGATTTTCTTTACTATTTAAGACCATTGAATTCATACATTGCAGTCATGATCTAATCTATGGGTGGGACAAATTTTCCTGAGGCTTATGAGATATTTATAAGGGTAGAAAATTGTTTGATACAAGTGGGGAAACTAATGCCAAGACCTCTCATGCCACTTTCTCTTGAGCTTCAGTTAAATCCACATACCATTGCTCCATTTCCCACTCTAAACAATTAAGCTCAACCTAATAATAATCAATTGGAAAATTTTACAAATATTGAGATCTTGTTGAAGGCACAAAAAACTAAGCTAGTGGCTAGAGAGAGAGACAAAAATAGACTTCATATAGACCATATAAAGGTCATTTCCAAGCCCAATACCCTACTTAATCCTATAATAAACCCCCTTATCTATCAAACCAACAAGCCCAAGGCCAAATTACTTAAGGCAAATCTCATAATAGCTACAATCCTATAACTGTAAGTAGATCAACATCTTTGGTCCCCACATAAAACAACCTTGTACAAGAGGGTCAATGGAAATTAGGGGGAAGTCCAATTAGATGTTAATTGCTACAAGTGGTGAAATGTATTAGGATCCTATTTGGTATCATGTTCCTTCATTCCAAGGCCATGACATAATGCCTCCACCACCACAAGGCCCCCCAAGGAATTAGGATAACATGCCTACCATAACATCATTATAAACTCAAACTCAATAGCAAGGGAACATAGGAAAGGCACTAGCTAACACCATGTGCATAAAATTTCAAGAAGGGGAACATATGTTTGAGCATGTAGTAGTAAACATGGTGTAGACTATACAAAGGGAAGATGAACTAGTTGTAACCAATATAAAAACTAAGAGGAGGATGTTAGATGAAAATTTGGGGTAGCCTAAGGCTTATTCAACACCTCCAGAATTTAGTTAGTATATTATCACTTAAAATATATCTGCTAAAGATCTTGTAACTTAATAAATACCTCAACATTGTGGACAACATTAGAATTCCCCTTTTTTCCCTCATGTCACTCAAGTTCCAAGTGATACTTCTACTTCCAAAGTGCAATTCAAAGGTACTAGTTTTCCTTTCAATATTATGGATCATATGAAAAAGTCTAATGTCACTATGTTTATGTATGATGTTGTGTTTATTTTAGGATATAAAGAGATCTATCAACATTATCCCTCCAAACTTTCTCATGTGAACAAGACAATTGATAAGATGAACACTATTTTTACCAATAGTAGTCAACCTAGTCAAATTCAAGTTCCTAGTCAAGCCCTTAGTCAAGATCAAGTTCATAATGTTTTTCACCCCCTTAAAGTTATCAAACCCCCTCCATTATATTTGCTAGTCATCATAGGGGACTACTTAGGGCACAATTTTATGATAGATTCAGGTGCTTCAACCTTATTTATGCCTAAATCCATAGTAGATAAGCTTGAGCTTAAGTATGTGCCAAATGAAAAAGGTGTTTTCCTATTGGGTGGATCCCCCACTAAAATAGTAGGTATCTTAAAAGATCTTATGATCACATTGGTAGCTTGCCCAAATTGTGTCATCACTAAGGTTGTAATGATGGTAGACCTACCCTCATATTTTTTCCTATGCCTATTTAGGGACTTTACTACAAAAATTTGGGGTTATTTATCCTTTAACTAGTCATACATGGTTTTTTGGACCAGATATGGGACTAGGGTCACTATTAAGTTAGAACCTATTTATAGGTTCCATCTACAACCGTATATGCCTAATCTTGAAAATTTCAACTATACCATATTTGATGAGGATGAAAATGCTAGTGAATAAGAGCCTCATGACCATATTGAAGGAATTTCATACTTGTACTTGGATTATTGGGAAATTGAGAATTATGGATTTGATCCCTATAGCAATACTAAAAAAGCATATTTAGGAGTGTATTATATAAATGAGGAGGGTGTTGCTATACATTACTTAACTAATACCAATCAAGAGGAAGATGATCTATGGACTTTATTCTTTGATGGCTCAAGGTCAAATAATGGAATTGGACATGGAGTCATGTTGGTTTCACCCTCAAATTAGAAGTACTATTCAAATGAAAATTTTCAATTCAATTTTACTTCAAACACAACTAAATATGAAGACCTTCTTCATGGTTTATAAGAGGCAAGAAGAAGAGGTGTCAAACTTCTTCAAACCAAGGGTGATAGTGAGATCATTATGCAATAAGTGAGAGGGATAAGTGCAGTCAAGAATAATCATTTGAAATATTACAAGCACTGTGTATGGGATCTCATAGAGGACTTCTTGGCATTCAATATACAATCCATACCAAGAAAGGCAAATCAACATGCTGATAGGCTTTCAGCCATTGGAGCTCAATATGAGATTATGGAAGGAGTAAAAGGTAGACAAAGTTAAGACAAGGTCAAGTTCATATGCAAGCCAGATGTACATGATAATGAGGTGAGTTGGCAGGTGTTTCATAATGATGATCAAATTATATATTTTCTGATGCAAGAGGTAAAATTATGCCAAAAGAATCCTAACAAATTCCAACATTAGTATGATGATTAGATAGTGTAGCTAAGATATAACAAGATACCTAAGGGGTTTGTGACATTGGAAAGCATCTTAAATAAAGATGAACAACTGAGAAGAGTCAAGGCATGTATCTCAGCCAAG
This sequence comes from Torreya grandis, assembly GCA_037957365.1. Lineage (NCBI taxonomy): Eukaryota > Viridiplantae > Streptophyta > Pinopsida > Cupressales > Taxaceae > Torreya > Torreya grandis. The sequence continues at coordinate 4,623,608 of JARHVA010000370.1, read as the reverse complement.
GAGGAACACTATGAGAGGATAAAGATCTTGAAAGGTAAATTGTTAAAGTTAAGAAAGATTAACACAACATAAGAGAGATTTGAATTTATTGATTTATGTCAAGAGTTATTTGATGTCTTTTCATGAGAATATAAATATCTAAAAGGATTTAATCCCAAACTTTCACAACATACCATTGAACTAGAGAGTTATGCAAAACTAATAAGGCAAAAACAAAGGCCTGTCAATCTAAAAGTGGAAGAATGGATGAGAAGGGAACTATTTAAGTTGATTGAATTTAGGATAATATTACCCATTAAACATTCCTCATTGGTGGCAAACCTTGTGCTAATGAGGAATAAGAATGGGGAAATATGTTTGTGTGTTTATTTTAGGGACCTCAATAAGGTGTCCCTAAAAGACCATTACCCACTACCCTCAATAGATTAGATTCTTAAAAAGGTGGTAGGTTCTCAGAGGTTATAATTATTTGATGGATACTCTAATTATAATCAGATTATGGTTGAGGAAGAAGATAGGCATAAGACTACCTTCACTACAAAGTGGGGCACTTATGTATACATAAAAATGCCCTTTGGACTATCTAATACTGGGGTAACTTTTCAAAGGGAAATGGATGTTACCTTTGAAGTTTTAATTAATGATATGGTGCTCATATACCTATATGTTATCACTATTTTCTCAAAGGACCTAGTTGATCACATTGCTCACTTGAGGTTAGTATTTGAAAGATGCAGAGAGTTTGGTGTATCATTGAATCCTAAGAAATGTATATTTGGTATTCATGAGGGCGGGTTATTGGGTCATGTAATTTCCAAAGATGGTTTTTCCATAGACCTTGAAATATTTGATTCCATCTTATCCTTACCCTTACCCAATCATAAGAAGGGACTATGGAGTTTCTTGGGAAGATTAATTTTATAAGAAGGTTTATCCCAGGCTTTGTAGAGTAGTCAAGCCTCTTACTCACATGTTAATAAAATGCAAGGAGTTTACATGGACCAAATAAGGTAAGAGGAGTTTTGAGGCCATCAAGGAATCCATATATCATGCCCATACACTTCTTAATCCTGATTTTAATAAAGAATTCTACTTTTATGCCTTTTCTATGTTGGATGTAATCTCTGCCATGTTGATGCAGTAGAATGAGCAAGGTCTAGAATAGCTTATTGATTTCTTTAGTCAAGATTTAGAGGGGTATGATGAGAGGTATAAATTTTTATAAAAACATATATTTTTATTAGTGAGAGGCTTTAATAAGTTTAAGCACATGGTCTCCAATAGTAAGATCATACTCATGGTGGTACACCCAAGTATTAAAGAGTTTATACTCAATAAAGACCTCAATGAGAAAAGAGCTGGATGGGTGACAAAATGTATGGAGTATTACCTTGAGGTTAGATCAACAAATATTTTAAGGGGAAAAGTGTTATGTGATCACCTTGAAGTAGATGTAAAATAAGGAAACAATGAAGTGTTGGCAGTCCATGATATCTAATAGGCAGATGCAGACAACACACCTTTCAGTTAGACACATGATATAATCAAATTTATTGAGTCAATCCAATGTCCTATGAGGCTAGATAAATCCAAGAGAAGGCACTTCAGGTTGCAAGGTATACCTTATGTCTTGATAGATGGATTACTTTTAAAGAGACATATAGGAGGCATGCTTTTGAGATGTGTGGAATCATGATAAGTAGACAAGCTATTTAAATAGTTCCATGATGGTCCAGCTAGTGGTAAATTTTTTGTCAAGACCAAAACATATAAGATCATTATATTTGAGCACTTTGGCCCAAAATGTTTAGATATGTATACTATTGGGTAAGTAAAATTTAAAAATGTGTAATATTCATTGGCAAGCAGAAACTAGCTGCCCTTCCCTTACAACCCATACAAACAAAACAACCTTTCATATAATTAGGCTTAGATTTCATAGGGATGATATACCCCCTTCACATAAAGGACATAAATGGATTACTATAGATACATAATACTTTAAAATATGGGTTTAAACAACTACCCTCAAGGAAGCTAATGAAGATATTATTTTGGACTTTTATGATAGCCTTGTGACCTGATTTGTTGTGCCTTCTACAATCATTTTTGACAATGCATTAGCCTTAAACAATAACAAGGTATGTTAGTGGGATATTTTACATGGAATTTATCTCAAGGAATACTCTAACTATTACCCATAGGTAAATGGACTAGCAGAGTCCACAAATAAGAACTTGTTGAGGATTATCAAGAGAACTATAGAGGATAGTTAGAGGGAGTGGCATACTATATTTAGGAATACTATATTGGTATATAGAGTGACACTTAAAAAATATATTGGACACTACCCATACATTCTTATCGATGAAAAATAATACAATCTTCCTATTTCTCTTGAATTACCTACATTAGAGCTTATACACCAACTTGATCTCTTTGAGGATGATGTTATGCAGATAAGGTTGAATGAACTGAGATAGTTGGAGGAGACAAGGGACACTACTATACACATCATGTGGTCTAATCAACACCAAGTAAAGAGGTCATTTGATAAAATATATTCCTTGAAGACATTATAATAAGGTGATATAGTCCTCAAATGGGATGAGGACTATACAAAACTAGGAAAGCACTCTAAGTTTGACATGATTTAGAGTGGGATTTATATCATCATAGGTTATAAAGAAAGTAATACCTTTTAGCTTACTAAGTTTAATGTAGAGAGCCTTTTCATTCCCATTAGTGGTAGGCATCTTAAATTATGCTACTAGTTTTATCTCATGATATTTATACAGAGGTAGATAGGTCTATCTTTACCTCCAAGTGCTCTTGCACATTACTTTGTTTAATGTTTTTCTATTATTGATGTAGTTATTTGGTGTGTTTTTGTTACTTTCCTATTATTTGTGTATGTCTCATTACTTTAAAGTGTTTTCAAGAGTCAGTCAGAATCATTATTGTAAGTAATACTTCATTTTTCTAGTCATCATGAGCAAGCTTGATGAAATTCTAGGTTCCATGACCAATCGATTGGTCAAGCTAGTTGAGCCATAAAGAAATGTTGGTCAATTCCTAGGATTGTAAATTGGCCAACCCTATAGATTAAGTGGTCATATACTATGTTTAAAATTTGATTTTTAGTCATGTTGAAGGCACTCAAAGCATGTATAGTTAGTTCCTTTATGGTCATATTTTAATCTTGTCTTAGCAACCCTTGAGTGAAGCATTACATGAAAAGGATGTTTTCCATGTTATGTATTTACTCTATAAATTTGGTGCCTTGGTACATATTATATCTATAGATAAAATATTTACAAAATGATTTATTAATGCATGACATGCTTGGGGACGTCAAAATTGAGCTCTAGAAAATAACCATTTGAATTCAGATGTTCCAAGGATGAACATGTGACTAACAAGTGTCAAGATCATGGAATCTTGGATCAGATATAATGGCACATGAATGAGGATGAAGCCAATGGAACCAAATGGATCTATGGTGCATGTTTAATCATGCATTCAAATATCAATGGAAATATCATAGTTAAAAGGTCAGAGGATATTAAGATTAAGTGAGGGTCTGATAAGTGATAAGATATCAAGTACCCATATCAAGATCTAATGGTGTATGGTGATTGACAAAGCCAGTGGATCCAAGCTAATCAATGGTGCATAATCCATCATACCAAATCATATTAATGGAAAGAAAAGGTTAAAGAGTCAAAGGATCCCAAGGATGAATGAGTTCTTACCAAGTGTCACAGGTATGGTGAGTTATGATATCAATGGTGTGTATTTGATATTATAGACTAGGATCAATGGCATAGTTTACCTGAGCAAAAGATATCAATGGTGGATAACTAAATGAGGTTAGATTGAATATGAGGATTTTATGTGGTGTAAGTGTAAAAAAAAATGGAGATGATAGTAGGACCCTGAGAAGGGATGCATAGATGACAAATGGAATAATTCTATGAATCTTGCATCAAGGATCAATGGCCAACATTGAAAGAAAAATTATAAGAGTAAATGAGCTGATTAACACGTGTCCAAAATATACAGTGTGATCAAGATTATTGTAAAAAGGTTTATTTTATAATGGATCCTGATTAGGTAAGAACTATTAAAAGAACATTAATTTAGGGAGAAGTGGGAGGATGAATGGTGTGATTTTTGCAACTATTTTTTTTAGGTGGCCCTGATCAATTAAGATTTTTTAAGGAGCATAAACATATGGTGGTTAAAACTACTATTATGAGTGGAATTGAGCTCATTAATGACCCCTTCAACACCAAAATTTCTCTCTCTAATAGTTTTTCTTCTTATAAATGTAGGAATTGAGCTCTTGATTATCATCCCTCGATTGGGTATAACAAACCTCTGATAAAATCACTTTGTAAACTCTTTGAAGCAATATAAGACAACTTCATATTCTAGTTTAATTTTAATTAAACTTAATTGAAGTTTGATTTATAGAATGTATGTTGTCTATTCATCATCTATAGGTCATTCATTTACCTTACTTTAAGACTGTTAATTTCTTGAAAATTGTGTGAAGTGTTAGTTAGTGAGGTTCCTCTTGAAGTGTTATAAGTCCATAGTGTCTTACATAGACCTATCTCTTTTTGTACTTCAAGTTGCAGGTCTCTTTTCAACCTTCATATAAAATACTCATGTTCATAACCCTGTCATAGAATATGATCAATCCTTGTCCCATTAGATTCATTAGTAGTCATGAAAGTGTCCAAGTTGAGATTAGATCATTGAAAATTTGGTGCATCACCACACTTAAATTAGGTTTTCATTCATGTATTTTCTCCACTTTTCAATCCAAATGATTAAGGTTTAAGAAGAGAGATTCAAAATGTCATATCTGAGGAGCTAGCCTCACTAAAAACCCTAGAGGTTTGACCTCAAATTAGGTAACCCATAACCTAGGGTCATTCTCATGTTGGAGTAGATTTGAGAGTAAGACTTGAACACTTCTAATTTTAGTTGGGGTCAATCTAAGTATCCAACATCAAGATTTTGGACTACTGCTTTAGTACTTCAAAAGTGTAGATGTGTTCTACTTATGATTAGTATGGAAATAGGGAAGCTTTGATCAATTGAATGATTGATATGTTATTTTTGATAAGTGCCTCAGTCCCTTTGGTCTTTTCTAGGTGAGGAATGAATGAGGATTTATTATTTATTTATATCAATCCCTTTGGAGTAATAACTCACATTAAATCACTTAGGTTGACCATTGAAATATGTTTCATTTGTAAATTGGATAAATTTACTCCACTAGACACTTGTGTTAGGGTAGGACAATAATGTCAACACTACTGTCTATCCTAGATGTTGGTGTTTAGGGAGTAGTAAAATAGGCATAGGCTAAAAACTTCTATAAGTGTAAGATATGTACATTTTAAGTATTTTGGGCAAGATAGAATGTTTGTGTCATCAATATAAGACTAGTTAGACTAATATATAGGCCAAGGGGCACATGATGTATTAGGTGTGAGGCTTGAAAAAGGGATAGAGTATAACTAAGAGGAATAGCTAAGGTCTAAGTTTACCAAGTGTACAAGACTGAGGTGATACATAATTACAAAATATTATCTATAGTAAATTTCCACCTAGTAGTTGAGATTATCTCAATCATGTAACCCAATAATATTTATAACTTGGTGAGTATGAGTGAATAAAGTCAACTCATACTATCAAATTGGTAAGGTTGGATGATACAATCAAGTCTAACCTACAAACTTGGCAAGATTGAGTGATTTAATCACCTCAACCATACCAAAAGAGAACCAAATACTATAGTATATTGGCTCAATATAGTCTATAAAATTACATCTTGGTGGATGATGATAGTCCCTAAGAGTGTTTTTAAATCTAAAACTGATTTGAATTTTTTAATATTAGGTGCACATTACATAGCATATACACATTAGATATGTCTCATGCTAACATTATGTATAACAATGGTACGAATGTATAAAATTAAGCCTCAACTATGAATATAAATTATATAATTGTGTGCTTTGGCTAGTTAAAAAAATGTACAAGTGTGGAGAAAATGCTTCCAAAGCATTCCCCCACTATATATGGATAAATCTAAAAATTGAAATAAGTGAAAATGTTGAGGACATGTTTCCAAAACATGCCCCCACTAAATATAGGTGTGTTGAATACTAAATAAGTTTGGATAATATACATCCAAAACATACCCCACTAAATCTAAACCTATGAATGTGTGAATAAAGTGTGGAGAACATGATTCTAAATCATGCCCTTATTGAATTTAAAAATTATGAATGTGTGGAAGCCATGCCTATATGACATGCCCCCACTAAATTTAAAAATTGATATAAGTGCCAAATGTGAAGAACATACCTTTATGACATGCCCACATTGATATTACCCCCTTTTTTAAGGTGAGGAAAGAATAGAAATTGGTAATTACCTCACCTCAAAAGGATAAGACAACTAAATAATATGTGAATGTACCCATGTAGCATACAAAAAAACATGTATAGGTAAATATAACACTGAATAACATAAATAAATGTGATCACATGGAGGCATAGGATTCATAATAAACATCTAGATAGTAATGGTACAATATGAATTAAAAAAATCAAGAACACGCATAAGAACATTTAAAAGTAAGTCAACATACAATGGTCCTAAGAGATTTCAAACAAGGGGCATGTTCAAATGATGCAAAGTCAATGGGACATGACTTATTCAAATGTCCACAAAAGCAAGGATGGCATATTCAAATGTCTATACAAAAATAATGACATATTCAAATGTTAAATAAATCACACATAGGCACAAGGGAGACAAACAAATTAGAGTATTTATATGCTCAAAAAAAAAAGACAATAGCAAGGAAAAAACTCAATTAAGTGCATAAAGAAAATAATAAGCAACTAGCATAACATATCATAGTAGCTTATAGATGCAATGTGTTATAAAAAGCATCAAGTGTATATTATATCAAATACCATATGAAAGATATAATCATTGATAAAGTCATGTGTAAGTATATATATGATCTCAAAAATTGATAATGTAAAGTGACCATAGAATGATATAACCTAGAAGTATTGTGAATAAATAGGTTGATGCCCCCAATGTCCATATGACATGAGTAGAGGAAAATTCCCAACCTCTAAAATAGGAGTATATCATGTATATGTGTATGCCTATATCAAACTCAAGTCAAAGTATGTGACACATGTGTATGTATAAGTAACTGATATGCTATCCATCAACATGAAATTAAAACATATATGCCAAGGGGCTAATAAAACATGTAAATGCCAAAAATGTTTTTAGATTTTATGAATGTTTTTTGATTTTCTGGTATTTTTGGAAAATTTGAAGAGGAAAGATAATTTTATGATCCCATCCAAATAATGGTCATATGTATCACCCTATTTAAAACCTAGTGCAAGTAATTTATGGTACTAACAAAGAACATGTGTAGGTGCAATATTTGTCATTGTAGTATATGTGATGCTTAGTGTATGTATAATAGGATTTTGAGCTCATGAAGTATAAATAGAAGGAATAAGGGTTCATGGAACCCATATATTTTTGATCTACGTTTATTTGGAATAAAAGTAGTATAAACATGTTTAGGTGTTTAATATGTCTAAATATGATGCATAATAGAAGATGAAGATTATATGGAATCTATTATATGTCTCTAATGTAATGGTATCTCAATTATTAGCCATATAGTAAAGGGTATTACCTATTGTTTACCCTTTTATGTTGGATTAACCTTAGTAGGTTTGATAGTTAATGGCATGGGTATAAATTTTTCTTGTTCAAGACAATGCTCATATGGAATTCTAGAAATTGTAATTACCTGATTAACATGAATATGTTTAACACACCCATACACTATATAAAGTACTTATCAAAGTGTATAGATCAAAGGTTTTTATAATAACATATCAAATATTATCATGGAAGATATAAAAAAGGTAGTAACCACATGTGCAAGATTGACCTATAAAGATAGGCCAATCTTGCCAAGGGCTGTTTGGGAGGTCCCATCAAATACTCTAATTAATCTAGTACAAGGATGCAAATCATGATGAGCATAACCCAAATACACAAGTAATGTCATGGTTAAAACATTTTTGATTGCACCATTATAAATCATAACATTTTGTATAATCTGGTGATCAAGGAATGATCGAATTAATAAATAATTAAGATCACAGTCATCATCCTTAATCTTAGTATCATTGAAAGTAATAGAAGGTCTTTGAACCATAAGAGGTATATGTCATGGATAAGTAATAATAATCCCACATAATGGGTTCCCATAATGTTATGGTTGAGTATGCGCATTATATGTTGTTTTCACTTCTAGTTACTTTTTAGAATCATCTTGTACAAGATTCTTAAATATTTTATATTTCTGGTGATCCCTAGGTTGTGAAGTAGATTCCTTAGGAGGATAATCAAATGTAATATTTTGGTCTAAGGTATTGTATATTATGCTCCATGGTAAAATATATGTTCATATAATGTCTTAGTCCCTAGTGATAAGCACAATAAGCATTCACATCATATACTTTGGGTAGAGTTCTATTTATATCAACATCTATTAGATGAGGGAGAGATATAAGATGGCACTCTACTATCTGTTGATAATTTGGATTCCTAGGCCAAATTTAAACCCCTATAATTTAATAATTTATCATGAGACCCCTCTAAGAGTGTATTTGGTTACCTAGACCTTGTCATGATCTTCTTCATGCCTTGTGATATCATCATTTAGTCTCATTTTAAACCTTTTAGCATTGTTTAAGGTCTCATTATATGTACTGGAGCTTGCTTGAAGGATATCTATGTGGAAGTATGTTTGAGTCATTGAATGATATGTTAAGCCTTCATAAGTTGTCCTTAGGTGAGTGGAAGGGTTTAAAGTTTCTTTGAATCATAAATAATGGTCTATAACTTATTTGATAAGGTTGAGGTACATTAGAAGAAACTAAGGTATTTTTAGAGATTAAGGTTTCCTATTATTGTTATATTTATGCTAGTTTTAGCCACTTATTCTGGGAGAGGCATTGTTAGCAAGATGCAAGAGGTGTCCAAGTAAATTTTAAGTCTTGACATGATTTGTAATGATGTATCCAAGGTTGCCTTCTATGGTCTATTGGTTAAGCATGTTTCAAGCTCCAATTATCCCTCTAAGTCATCAAATGCCCCTTCAAACATTCCATATGGGTCAACCTTAATATTATAAGCCTTTGAATAATATCACTTTGAAATTAGGAATTTTTAAAGGTCTCATAATAATTCCAAGTCATAAAATAGTGGTCTTATATGCAATAAGAGGTATTTTTAAGGAATCAAATGTCATTTATTCATCATAAAAATGACCCCACATGCTTGAATATTACCTTTAAAATTCCCTCCATCTATACCACCTAGTGTGAAATCATTTTTGACTCTTTATTTCCCTCTTTGTGACCCCCAATGGTTTCTCAAGATCTCAATCAAGGAAAAATTCAAAAAAGGGGCTTTTACTGGTGTTTTCAAACTTGTACAAACTTATATGATACAATTAGGGTTAGAAGAGGTTATAATTTTAATGGGGGGTCTATTTTAGGCATATCAGATAAGATCCAAGTCTCAAATATGTAAAATAAGGCAAAAATCATAGTAGGGTCTCCATTTATCTCTTGGCAAGCTCACAAGGGCCTATTTGAGATAGGTGGTATAATTTATACAAGGGGAGTTAGAGACCAAGATATTGGTTGGAGATAGATTAAATAGTGGGATTATAATTCATGGAAATAGTTCTTAGATCCATCCCATGTGCTCTATGAAAAAATGCTTAGAGTTAAAGCAGTAAAATTGATATTATACATCTATAAAAGGTCAAATTTTGAATGGTTTTAGTGCATCCTTGGCTTGGTTGGTTAAATTTGTGGTTTCATATGGTCCTAATATTAATTCCACTTCATTATACATCACTATTTGGTATGTGGGACATTGAGAAATAGGCATAGAGCTGCACAAGGTAGTAAGCATGTTTAGAACCATGTCATTGTCATGTATGTGCTCTGAGTTTTATTCATGTTTAATGAATCCAAATGTTTATGAATGTGATTCTCATATTAATCTCCATTAAAGACTCCCAAACCACATATTTATTCCTTACATGATCTTCTAATCAACATTCATGTTCCTAGCTAATTGAACTATGTATAGACTATTTACTTGAAGGTAATAGAGGATGGTCTTATATTGCATTGTTAAAAGAGAGTGAGGGACATTATCCCATGATTATAATGAAAAATTCCAATTTGAGAGGATAATAAGGAGTCTTGAGATATAAAAAGTGTATCAAAAGGCTTGTTTAATACCTAAGAGTTCTCCTTTAAACTTACCAATATAGGCCCAATGTGAATTCTCAGACCTCTCAAGATTGTCTCAAGGGTATAGAAGGCCCATGACCTTTCACTTCATGTATAGAATAGTTTGGATTTAACTAGAATGAATATAACCTTGTTTAAGGTTGTTTAACATTATTTAGGGTATTGAGGTAACTTCACATAGTTTTTGTATGTAGGGGACCTCAAAGGGTTTGAGCTAAAAAGGATATCTTAATAGGTATGTGGATAGTGTAAAATTTTCCTAGAAGTATTCCAAACTTATAAAGGCATATTATTTCTTGAAAAATGGTATAAAGGATTATAGGAAGGTCTATTAATGATCTAATTCCTCAAAATTAGGTCCCATGATAAAAGTTATAGGACCCCCCATCCTCATCAAGAAACATGCTAATTTTGAGTTGTGGTGGAAAGATGGTTAGAATCCATCATTATTAAAGTTGTAAATCCTTTATAAATGTGAGGTGATATTAGAGTGGTGAATTGAAAATCACATATCTTGGTTTCCTTTAGGAGAGAAGATCAAGTTTGATATATATTTGAGGTTACAAGTGGTTCTTGGGCTAAAACATCCTAAGACAGTCAACATGAATCTTGAACCCACATTGATAGCTTGTTTGAAGAAGTTAATCTTGTAAAAAGTTATAGGGAAGAATAAATTTTTTGTAAATGTGATTAATAATGTAATGTAACATCTCATGAAAAATTGGACTCCTTATTTGATGAAGATAAACCTCAATCATGATCATCTGGATCAGACGTGAGAAAGAAAAGATAAAATGCATAGACATGAGTTTGGGATTTAGAATAATGAATATGTTATAATGTTTTTGACCTACTTGGAACACCTAATTGAAATGGTTAATGATAAATACTTCAACTAAGACAAGGTATAGTCACTATAGACCTAAGCATTCTCATATAGGCCTACCATAATTGAAATGAGAGAACATGTGTCAAATGTGTTAGATAGGTCAATGTGGCATGGAAATTTCCTAGAGGTGTGTAGGTAGAGGTTAAAAATCATGAATAACTTCATAAATGGGCAAAGTGAAGAAATATAGTCCTAGAATCAAAAAGGGACATCTACATGCCTGAAGTTCTTAATGAGTTAGTTTTAGGTAGATAACCTAAAACTTAAGCACATGCATATTTTAAATATAAGGGAAGTCACCTTCAATAATGATTAGAAGTGTTTAAAGTGGCATAAGTATATTAAGTTCAAGAATAGGTAGGCTCTTGTTAATAAACATAAGTACATATACATACACCTATAGACTAGTCAAGGCAAAGTGGAAGGAGGTCATAATTATGATGTTTTAGTAAGTGTTAGATGGTGGTGGAGATTTGATAAAGAATATTTAAGGTATAAATTCCCATTGAAATCACTAGGAGGACCACACTCAATGAAAAGATGCCTAGGTCAAGCTAACATAGTCAATAATACACAAATTGCCTCCTACAGATTAGCATGAGAAGGTAAGGTAGATGAGTAAAAGATGGTTTTAAAAATAGACTTAGAGGACTATAAAATTAATATGACCTTGTGAAATATGTTATAAATTATAAATGAGACCTAAATATGCTAACAAAGGATGATACCTCTCACATAATAAAAAAATATAAAACTTCCACTTACAGTCAGGGTCATGAGGAGTGAAAGAGTGTTTTGAACAATGTATGAACATGGTGAAAAAGGTGTGAAGTAGACCCATATAATTATAATACAAATGTTTTTAGTGTCTCCATTAAATGGTGTTGGTTTTTTTAGTCAATAAGAACCTTGATAGGCTAGTTAGGTCTAGCAAGCCTAAATGGATAGTTATAGACTTAGATACGAGCTTGAATATAATTACACTTTTAGGAGCATGTTTATGACTGGAATCCTTAGGGGATTTTAATATTTATGTTTAGGTATTTACATGATGTTGAAATCATAAAATTGAAGAGGAGATACCCAAAACCATAACATAACATCAGATTAGTTTAATAGCTTGTAAACACTAGTACTATGAAAGAGAGGTCTATAACTATTCTGGAGATTTATAAAATAAGTTAAATCATGGTAACATGTTAAGAGTGATGTATCAAACATATTTGAGTTATTTTGAACCTACAACATGTGTTTTCCTTCTATTCATGCAAATACTACTCTATCAACCTCACAAAATGTAGGCTTCTTAGCTCGAGAGGCATCTTTTACATGTGGACATCTCTGAGAAGATGTAAGGACTTCCTAGATTCTAGGGGAAGTTTAGGGATTTTTTATTCTCTAAATTATTTTCACTTTTTTTGAAGTTAAATCCTTCAAGGCTATGAAAAATCTTTAAGAATTTGTGTATGTTTAAACCTGCCTAAACCATTCCTAGTGACTTGATGGAAGATAAGGAGAGATAAATGAATCTAATTTGACCTATTTTATTTTTAAATAACCAAGTTAATCTATATAGGTCTCATAGACACACAAACAAGTTAATAGCTCATATGTGTTAGGTACCAATTATATAGAAAAGGGTTTAAAAGGACTATTACAACATTTTTGGGAGCATGAAAGGTTGTTTTTGACCACCAAATTAGACATGTGGAGTCTTGAGAAGGTCTTTAAACTTAATAAAATTTTATACTATCATTTTCATGCATGTAAATAAGTTTTTGAGCCAAATCTCCTCTTTTCAAGCCTAAAGGCAGACTAGAGGTGCTAGTGAAGGATGACCTAGTCACTTAGATGAGAAATAATTATAGGTGTGCACTATCTAAAGGGAATAAATCATCATTTAATATTATTATTTAGTCATAAATCATGATCATTAACCCATTAACAATGTTCTATGCAATTTTTATGGCCATCTAAGTGATTATTATTGAGCGACTAGGCCTAGTTGCCTAGTAGGCCTATTTGGTCAACTAAGGAAGAAGTATCTTGGTATCTAAGGCTAATAAGATGGTGAATAGGGAACCATAAGTTATATTTTAACTACTTCATGGAGGATATCATTCACATTTCATGTACATTATGAATAATAGGGATGTTTTTAGACCTTATTGACATGCAAAAAGAGAGGTAGGCAAATTGAGTCTTTGTTAAGGCCAATATAGACCATATTCTAAAATTTTGATAGCCAAAGTAAGATTTTGTTGACTGATTTGGCATGTTCATACCTTGAATGAGGTTAAACAAGACTAAAATAGCTTCCACTACTCCATCTCTATGTCATACCTCTATGAAGACCATCAACCAAGCATGAGGGATAAAAGGCGGTGTCTCATGCAATGTCCTTCTAATTTGAAACTCAAAATATAGGTTTAATACAACATTGATTAAATTTATTTCTCTTTTTTACGTCTCTCTTTTACCTTATTATATAAATTGGGCTTCAAAATACATGATACAAATTCATTGGCTAGGTATGAAGAAAATCTACCCAATTTTACCTTGTAACCTTTAAAATAATATAAGGACTAGTTCAACTTTTCCATGTTAGTTTACTTTTTTATACTTGTTGATTTGTAAAAGTGTTTGAGTCTTATCTCCCTTTTTATTTCCTTTTTTTCACCTAGTTTCTAGGAGATTGTTGTATGTAGGTCACATGTGTGAAAGTATTAATGATTGTGCTTGGAGTGGAATCTGATTGGCAATGTCTTAAATTAGAGTTTCATCTAAAATAGACTCCATGTGAAGCAATGATGCTTAGGAGTATTTTTAGAGAGAGTGGTTTAGTCACTAGTCATTATCTTGTTTATAAGTGTTGTTGAAGGGTCAAATAGAGGGGACACAACATATTGGTGCATCACCTCCCATAGCTTAGGTTTGTTTCATATATCCTTCTATCCATTTTCATTGAAAGGCAAGTAAGTTTAGGAATTTAGCCTAGATGATGCATCAAGGGATCTAGCCCCAAAATTATAGGTTCATCTCACTCAATAGGCTACCCACACCTAGAGGTGATTCCATTGTATCAGTTGGATGAGGTAGGTCTGAAAAACCTTTGGCTTAAAGATGCAATCTAGACCAATAATAGTTTCTAACATGATTGATGGGACCAAAATTCATGGAGATTGGAGCACTCACTATCATCATTTAGTGACCTTAAGGATATTTAGGAATTTTTGTGATAGAATAGCATCTAAATTTGATAGATAAGGGTATCATAAATTCTTCATCTAGGGGTAATAACAATTTACGTTAATAGTACACCTTATTTTTTATTTTACCCATGATTCTCAATGGCTAGATATGGAGAGAATTCATGTTATATGCTTCCTTATCAGCCTTATCTTGAACCATACTAGCCTCACCATGTCCTTATCAATCTTATTTAATCCCTATCAGTAATCCAATAAACCATATTAGTCTTATATTGATCCACTTAAGACTTATGTTGAGTCTTATCCTCTTCATGACTTCAGTTATCCACAAGGTCAACCTTACTATCATCCTCCTTGGAAACATTTTTATCAAGATTAATATCCCTCCTTCCCTCCCTAATCACTCTTTCAAACTACACCTAGTTCCTCTGATGAGTGGAATGAGATAGAAAGAATGAGTTAAATAATTGAAAATGAGTTATTATCCTTGAAAGAGAAATAAGATCAATGCAACCAATATTATAATCCTCCTACTACCCTATGTCAACCTTCTTGGATGATTACTTACATGTCAAACCCAAACCAATAAGAGAAGAAGGATAAAAATATTAAAACAAGTATATTTCCAAGCTTTTAAAGATCCCCACCTCTTCCTCAAGATTAAATTGTCAATGGATGTCAAGGTATGCAAAAAGAGGAAGAGGTTATAAGTATTAATCCTAAGAAGTTTCCAATATTTTAGAGTTCCTCTTCACCCCCTAAAATCACTCAAGAACAACCCACAAGTCCTTATGTTCCTACTCCATTAGTTGGACATTATTGCAATCCCACCATCTCCCTATTTGAAGGAGGACCTATGGTTTGGAGAGAAGATGAGGAGAATATAAATGAAGAAAAGGATTTTTCAAAAAAGGGCGATGAAGGAATGTACACATGGGAGACTTATTAGACCAAATACCTGGGCTAAAAAATGCCTGATCATTGTGCCATTTACGTAAAGCAACCAAACTTGCGAGGATAGAGAATTGATGAAGTGACAATCCATATCAAGTAAGATCTAGTAACAAATGCAAGTGTGCCTTAGGAAGTTTCCAATGAATATGTCTAACTTATGGTTGTAATATATGTACATTTAGACATTCCCTAAGATTTTTCTAGTAACCAAGATTAGGTAATCACCCTAAAGTAACTCCCTAATTTCATTACAAATGACAATCAAAATGAAAAAAATTAACCTCATAAACATAGTCTTAAAAAAAAAGAGGATACTCAAAGAAACCATTTTTTTCTTGAGGAAGTGTATATGGTTTAATACATTATGGATCTCCCATGTTTCATAGAGAAAGATATGGACTAGCTTGTAGAACATGAGCCTAAAGAAGTCCAAGAAGAACTTGGAACAGTGATTGAGGTGGAATTTCTTGATGATCAAGAGAGGCTTGGTAGTGATTGGAAATAATTGACCATGTTTTCATGGAAGATCTTGAGGATATATGTATGATAAATTTAAAACAATAAGATTCTAATCTATTTGATGAACTAGTAGATCAAAAAAAGCCTAAAGACACTAGTGGGTAGATTGGGACTGCTTTTGAGACTGTTCTTCTTCTTAAGGAATCATGCATGAATATTAAGGAATATGGAGGAGAGATACTTGATCAAATTGTAGTCTATTATAATCTAATTAAAATAATTCAACATATCAAGATGGTGGTTTTATAACTTAAGAAAGACTTCTTGAGCATAGAAGAAAGCTTAGGAATTAGGTTGTAGTTGGCCTTGATGTTGAAGGCAATATAAGGAAACAAATGGAGGTCATGAGTGGTGTTAACGTAGTTCACAATGATAAAAAGGATGAACTTCAAAAATTTGCCTTATAATCACATCATGACTACATATCAGGTTTTAAAACTCTTAATATCATTATATCCCTTGAAGATAAAGGTGAAGATGTGTTATTAGTAGGTCTTACTTTTATTTATCAAAAAGAAAAGTAAAAAGATTATTGATAAATGTATATTGAGCTCCTCCAAGAGATTGAAAGGCCTTTGAAAAGGTAAATTTCATTTTAGAGAGCATGTTTATGAAAAGGTTAGTCAAGACACACTCATTGAGGACCATGACTAATATTGGGTTGAGTATGCAAGGATCCTTGAAGAGCTTGAGGAACTTTCAACAATTGATAAGCATTGTGAGATCACTCAAGATACCATGAAGGTCAAATAAGAATGCTCATATGAATTACTATTTGTTTAACTTGTATTTGATAAGTAGTGTGAGAGGGGTATTGAAGTATAATAAAAATATATCTTCATAGGAGATTGGTTTTTAGCTATCATTTCACTTGATATTATGATATGAGGAGTCGCATTAAAGGAGAGGATGAAGACAATGACACCAAGGTCTAAGAGGTAGTTTACCTCATGAAATTCTTCATGTCATGGAGTAAAGGACCCAAGAAATTTCCCCTTTGATCTAGGAGGGAGAATAAAAGTCCAAGTTAGTTATATATAGTCAATTATTTCATTGATTTTCTTGTTTTCAATAGGTGGTCATCAAGATAAGTGTGGTGTGTTTGGTTTTTTCTTTGTTTGGTGTGTTATCCTTATGTGAAAGTTAGGTTTTTAAAGTCTTCAAATCTTATAAGGTGATAAATGTTTTTGGTAGTCTAAGCAAAAGTGGTCATCTCAATTCAAGATATCAATGTGTGGATCCCTTTCCTAAAGGATGAGATAACTAGTTATCTTGACTAGTAAGAAGGTCAACCCTTTTGAGTCACCAATAATGTTGATAATTTGGCCTCCCAGGCCCAATTTCAACCCATATAATTTAAAACTTTCTCATGAGACCACTCCAAGAGTGTATTTAGCTACCTAGACCTTATCATGGTCTTCTTCATGCCTTATGATATCCTCATTTGGTCTCATTTTAAACCTTTTAGCATTGTTTAAGGTCTCAATATATGTACTAGAACTTGCTTGAAGGATCCCCATATGGAAGTATGTTTGAGTCACTAAATGATGTGTTAGGAATTCATAATTTGTCCTTATGTGAGTGGAAGGGTGTCAAGTTTATTTTAAGCATAAATAATGGTCTATAGCTTATTTGATAAGGTTAAGGTACTTTAGTAAAAACTAAGGTATTTGGAGAGATTAAGGTTTCCTCTTATTATTATATTTCTACTTGTTTTAACCACTTCTTGAGGGAGATGACTTGTTAGCAAGATGAAAGAGGTGTCCAAGTTATGTTTAAGTCTTAGAATGAGGTCTAATGATGTATCTAAGGTTGTCTTCTATGGCCTACTGGTCAATCATGTTTCAAGCTCCAATTAGCCTTCTAAGTCATCAAATTCCCTTTCAAACATGTCATATGGGTCAACCTTAATATTAGAATCCTTTGAAGAAGGTGTTGCATTAAAATTAGGATTTTTCAAAGGTCTCATAACCATTCAAATTCATAAAAAAGTGGTCTTATATTCAAGAAGAGGTCTTTTTAGGGATCAAATGTCATTTATTCATCATAAAAGGGCCCCACAGGATTGAAAATGAACTTTTAACTTCCCTCCATCTATATCACATGTTTTTAAAGAATTTTTGATTCCTCATTTCCTCCTTGTGGACCCAAATGGTTTCCTAAGATCTCAATAAATGAAAAATGTAGAAAAATGGGGTTTTGTAGGTGTTTTTAGACTTTTATAGACTTATACTATATGGTCATGGTTATAAGATATCAAACACTTAAATTTAGATCTCTTTTAGGCATCTTAGAGAAGATATGGGTCTCAAATATGTAGGGAAAGGCAAAAAACATAGTAGGATCTCCATCAAGCTCTTGGTAAGCTCACAAGGTCTAGTTTGAGATAGATGGTATGGTCCATACAAGGGGAGTTAGATCCCAATATATTTTCTAGAGGTAGATTACCTAGTGGGATTAAAATCCACTAAAATGGTTCTCAAATCCATCTCTTGTGCTCTATGAACAAATGCTAAGAGTCCAAGAAGTTAAATTTATATTTTATATCTACACAAAGTCAAATTTTCAATGGTTTTAGTGTATCATTAGCTTAATTGGTGAAATTGGTTGTTGTATATGGTCTTCATAGTCCTTCCACTTCATTCTCCATCACTGGTTAGCACATGTGACATTGAGAGATAGGTAAAGAGATATATAAGGTAATTAGTAGGTTGAGAACCATGTTATTATCATCTCTATGTTCTTTATTTTCTTTAAGGATAATGCATCCAAAATGTTGTGAATGTGCTTCTCATCTTCTTCACCATTCAAGACTCCCCAACCACCTAGTTATTCCATACATGGTCTTCTAATCAACATTCATTCTCCCAACCAATTAAATTATGCATAGATTGTTTGTTTGAAGGTAATTGAGGATGGTATTACATTTCATTATCAAAAGAGAGTGAAGGACCTAATTCCAACAATAGAATGAAAAGGGTGAAAATGAGAGGATAATAAGGAGTCTTGAGATATGCAGAGTGTATCAAAAGGATTTTTTTAAGACTTAATAGTTCTCCTTTAGACCTACCAACATAGGCCCAATATGAGCTCTCAAACCTCTCAAGACTATCTCAAGGGTATAGAAGTCCTAAGACCTTTCAATTCATGCCTAGAATAGTTTGGATTTAACTATAATACATTTAACCTAGTTTAAGGTTATTTAACATTATTTAGGGAATTGAAGCAACTTCACAAGGTTTTAATATGTAGGGGCCCTCAAAGGGTTTGAACTAGGAAGGATGTCTTAATAGTTCTATAGATAGTGTGAACTTTGCCTAGAAGTATTCCATGATTATAAAGTCATATTATTTCTTGAGACATAGTTTAAAGGATTATAGGAAGGTCTTTGAATGCTCTAAGTCCTCTAAATGAGGTCCCATGACAAAAGTTGTAAGACTCCCAATCCTCATTAAGTAGCATTATAATTATAAGCTATGGTGGAAAGATGGTTAGAATCTATGGTGCTTAAAGTTTAAAACCCTTTAGGAAGGTGAGGTGATCTCAGAATGGTGAAGTGACAAGAATTTATCTTGGTCTCCTTCAAGAGAGAAGAGCAAGGTTGATATATCTTTAAGGTTACAGGTGGTTCTTCAACCAAAATATGCTAAGATAGTCAACATGAAGTTTGAACCCACCTTGATAGGTTGTTTGAATAAGGTAAGATTATCAAAAGTGATAGGGAATCATAAAGGTGTTATAAAGGTGATTAATATTGCACTAGTACATTACATATCATGAAAAGTTGGAATCCTTAAATGATTAAGATAGACCTCAAGCAAGATTATTTGGATCAGACATCAGAAAGAGAAGATAAAACTCATAATAATGAGTTTGGGTTTTATAATAATGAATTATATATAAGGGTTGTGACCTACTTAGAACAATTAATTTTAATGTTGAATGATAAAGACTTCAACCAAGATAGGGTATAGTCATGATAGAGCTAAGAGTTATCCAAAAGAACTACCATAATTGAGATGAGAGAGCATGTTTCAAGTCTGTTGGATAGGTCAATGTGGCATGGAATGTTCCTATAGGTGTTTAGGAAAAGGTAAAATATCATGAAGAACCTCACAGATGGGCAAAGTGAAGAAATTCATTCCTAGAAACAAAAAGGGACATCTATAGGCCTAAAGTTCTTAATGGGTTAGTTGTAGGTAGTTAGGTAAAAACTTAAGCACATGAATCTTTACAAAAAAATGGAAGGAACCTTAAATCATGAGTAGAAGTGTTTCAAATTTCATAATTAGATTAAGTGAAAGAATAAGTAGGCTCTTGTCAAGAAACCTAAGTACATGCACATACACCTATGAACTAATCAAGGCAAAGTGGAGGGATGTCATAATTGTGAAATTTTAGTAAGTGTTAGAGGGTGGTGAATCTTTGAGAAATAATATTTAAGGTATCTATGTCCATTAAAATCACTAAGAGGACCATACTTAAAGAAAAAATGCTCAGACCAAGCTAACACGATCAAGAATACATAAACTGCCTCCTACATGTTAGCATGAGAAGGTAAGGTAGATAAGTGGAAGATTGTTTGGAAAAGATAGTCATAGGTATATAACAGTAATAGGACCTTGTGAAATATTTTATCAATTATCAATGAGACCTCAATATGCTAACAAAGGAAGAGACCTCTCATATAGTCAAAAAACACATAATTACCACTTAAAAGTAAGACCACGATGAGTGAAAGAGTATTTTGAAATATGCATTAAAGAGGTGAAAAAGGTGTGAAGGAGACACATATACTTATAATTAAAAATTTCTCATTGTCTCCATTTAATTTTTTTTGTTTTGTGATTCAATGATAACCTTGATAGGTTAGTTAGGTCTAGTAAGCCTAAATAGATAGTTATAAGATTAGACATGAACTTGAAGATAATTGCACTTTTGGGAGAATTTTAAATATTAGAAGCCTAATAGGATTTTAATGGTGATTTTCATATATTTAAATGATTTTTAACTCATAATATTGAAGAGGAGATACCCATAACTAGACCCTATGGTTAGACTAGTTTAATAGCTTGCAAACCCTAATACTATGAATGAGAGGTCTACGAGCAATTAGGAGAGTTAGAAAATAAGGTAAACCATGGGAAATATTGGATATTTGTAAATTATGTCATGGTTATGTCATTAAGGTGTATAATTTATTGGATTAAGTGCCTTGATAGTGTACTTGACAATGATAAAGTGTGCAATGTGCTTGTCCTAGTATGCTTAAAGGAGGCATGGTTGATCTTCAATTTTGACTATTTAGAGATGTTCAAGGATGAGTATGGTGATTTTAAAATGTAAAATAGGTCATATAATATGTTTTATATTCTTTAAGTTCTTTTGTGTATGAGTTTATTTAATTTGGTTGATCATTGTTTTCATTTAGACATTTTTAGGTCTAGTGTCAAAAAATCTGAGTAGGCAATTTTCTAACATCACCATTACCACATGTTGATGAGTCAATGGGGAGTTGGTCATATTATTTTGATAAATTTTATTCCTATATATTATGCACTAAATCTCATGTCATGTGAATAATCATGACAAAATACATGCAAGTGAAATTGGGCTCCCAGGTAGTTTGACAATGTTTTTTCATACTTAGACAAATTTGCATGAGGCAAGAAATAGATGAGTAAGTAGTTTGGTGATGGAATATCTCACACATGTGGATGTTTAATAAAAATTTTATCATATGGGTTTGTTAAATTTTATTCCTAGTTAATATTCACTTAATATTAGCTCATGCGATGAAGCGCGATAAAAGATATGCATGTTTAAAGTTGGCCTTCTAGACAAATCTTGACATAGTTGGCTCTATGCTAGAAAAATTTGAGTGAGTAGAGTAATGGAATTATATATCAGATAAACTAGGGTTATAAGATAAAATTTATATATGGTTGTATTTTAATATGTGAGTAGATCATATGTTCCAAGCTTTAGATCATGCAGCTTAGTGCAACAAAAGTTATTAAGGTTTAAAGTTGACTTCTTAGATAGATTGCAATGGTCTCCATACTTAGCCAAATTTGTGAAGGGTAAAAACTAGGACCAAATGGAGATCCAAAAGCTCATGATAATTCTTAAATATTAGTATATATGGTTCACATTAAGTTATTTTTTTTTGGTTAACGAGTTTAAAGATCGACCTTTTTATAAAAGGATCAACAGAGCATATTTGTTCCAAGATGTTAGGAAGCAGTGAGATGAGGACAAGTGTTCATTATTTAATGTTGAGTATAGATAAAGATTGAGATTATTCCAAGGATAAATAGTGAGTAAGTGTTTTTACTGATTGAGATTAATGGTGTGTATTAAATTCAATTGGTTAAAGTGATAGTTGTTTATCTTTGTTAAAACAAGGATAATCTCAAAGAGATCAATAGAGAGTGTGCAGTCAAGATTGTAAGATTACATGAGATGAGGTCAAATATTAAAATTTTAAAATTTATGAATTAGTGCACTATGAGTTAAAGTTTAAATAATATCTATGGTGCATGTTTAATTTAATAATCAAGGACACAAATGGTAGCATGGTGACCAAAGTTTAACTATGACTGTTTGAATTCAAATATTTGAATTTAACAAAAGAAAGACCAATGTCTATGTTTTAGGTCATATCTTTGATATATTAATAATATTCTCGTGATATTAAAAATAAAATATTAAGAGTAATCCATGGTTAATATCTAAATATAAAATATAATTTAAAGTCTATACAATCAAAGTAATGAAGGTTAAAAGTTGACTATGTTTGACATTCATCTATTAAGAACCTGGGAAGGATGTTTGAGCTTGTGTTGATGTTTTTTCAATGTCTCATGATGAATTAGTTATTTTTGAGTGCTGTATACTCCATAAGTACCATAAAAATTCATTATTAATGTTTGATCAATCATATGTAATGTGAATAAAGGGTTATAAGTTGATTGTGGTTTTTTCATAATGATTGTGTGTACAAAATGTTGTTTGAGAAAATTATGATTAAGTAAAAGGTTATTGTGATGGTTTTTGTCACTTAAGAGAGACATATAGATCATGTTTCATGGTTATATGAGTTTTAAATTGTTCCTACATTCTTAGTTTTCTTAGATAAGTGTCAAAGAGGTAAATGGGTCATCATAGAACCTAAAAGGTGACTTAGGCCTATTTGATAGTGAGTTGTGCTTAAGTGTGACCCATGTTAGATGCCTTAAGGGTGAAGAAATGTATTATTTCCAACAAGTAAATATTGTGGACATTATAATTAATTAATTCTTTATAAATATTTAAACCAAATGTGATGGTTTTTAAACTTGTGTAAGACTTGAGCAAGGCTTGTGTGTAAGGAGTATGTGTTGAAGCGAAGAAGAAAGGATAGGTAGTGTGCCTATTGGATGAGTTGATGAGAAAAATAGTTTTTTTACTATGTGTATGACCTATAAGTCATATTTATAATGACAAATTAGTGATCTTATAGTTTTAGGATATGTAAATAGGTCTGAGTGTGCATATAATGATAGTTTGAGTAAAGAGGGGGAGAGATTGTTAGATACCTATGTCAAAGGCCAATATGAGATAGAGAGGGAGTTTGTGTAGAGGTTAGATAATAAGATATACATAATTAGGTGTTGAATACATTATTTCTAAGGTGGAGATGTTCACTTCAAATGAGGGTCTAAATAATTTGATCTTCTTTAGGGATAGTTGCTCCTTGTGAAACATATGTTTCAATAAAGGCCTTTGGTCAAAAGGACTTAATCAAGGTTTTTGGTCTAAAAGACTTGACCAGTCTCTTGTTTGTAATATCTTATAGGATAATTAGTCCCTGTGTTTTAGGATTGAGATTGGGTTTTATTCCCCATGAGGGTTTCCCATAGGAATTATGTGTTATTTTTTGTATTGAGTATGCATTGCATAGGAATTATGTGTTGTTTTTTATCTTGTGTATGCATTGAATGAATGAGATATATTTTTAATGTTGCTTGATAAATATTGATATATGTTGATTATTTAATAGTATAAAAAGATTGGAATTGAAATTAAAATATTTGGGATCACTGATTCACCCCCAATGATTATACCTCTAACAATTGGTATCAGAACAAGTCCTTTGGTAAAGGCTTGATAGCTTAAAGGTGATCCAAGGTACAAAATGGGTCATCATCAAGGAGGTTTCTCTACTAAGGAAGTGTTTCTATGCTAGATTTTTGCTTTCACATTCAAAGATAGAATAAGAAACTAAAAGAAATGGTCTAAGGCTTGATGTACCTGGATGAAGTCGTGCGCACCGTAATCCAGATGTTGTGAGAACTCCTCTTTGGTTGTGGAGGATGACACATGAAAGGGAAAGACACTAAAACACAAAAAAAATGTTAGATGACAAAAGGGTGGACTTCCAAGCAAGAGCTTGGTCTTAGAAGCGCAAAGGCTTCTTGGAGGATGCCAGTCCACTGTTAAAAATAGAATGTTGATCAGAAACAGAAAGTGATAAATGATGAAAAATAGAAAGAAAGAACTTAAGGCAAATGCATACCTATTTAGAAGCAATCTGCTTTTGCACAGTCACCAACGTCGGTGGTATTATCGGTGTCGGTCTCGTAAGGTCACCGACGTCGGTTAGACTGTCGACATCAGTAGGGGAAGTGGATGAGGTCGGCTGGGGTAGCAGTCAGGAACGAGTTACAAGTTTGGTCTTGGTCTGAAAAATGGACTGAGGCTTCATCTGAGGGTCTGAGGCTCTGTGTGGGATTTAGAGGGACTGTTTGGGCTCTGGGGAGTAGTCTGAGGGTTTGTGCAGAACTGGTTGGGCAAAGGGGACTGTCGAGAAAGTGACTAGTTGAAAACTAGAAGCACAAAAGGGGGATGGATGAGAGGTAGGGGTCTGAGAAGGCCTTTCAACCTCTCAAGGGAAGGACAGAGAAGGTCTTGGCAGTGATTAGATAAATAGATAGATTAAGCAATAAATAAAATGGAAAACAACACTGTGCTTACCTCTTGCTTGCTGATTAAAGAATGGGAAATACTGTTGTCAGAGCTGTTGAAGGACCTACAAATGGAGCTGTTGCTTGGAGCTCTTCTTGCAAGATGCCTGTAGCTGCTGGTGTTACCGTACAAAGGGGAGGAGAAGAAAATACAAATGTAAAAGCATCAAGAGAGTTTTGTTCATGGGGGGGGAGAATGGTTGCAGAGAATGGTCTTGAAGGCTGCTGATGCTGGCAGAATCACCGATGTCGGCCGCATAATGACCGACGTCGGTGGCTGAAGAATAGGGACAGAGGCTAAAATTAGCCTCTGTTCATTCTTACATGCTATTGAGTCAAGGGGCTGTGGGAAAATGGTCAAGGGAGGCATAAATAGACGCGGGAGGAAGGATAAAGGGGAGATTTGGGAAATAAAGGCTAGGAGAGAGGTGAGGGGATCCAAGGAGGGGATCCAGGTGGCATGGGTGAGGTGGAAGAGGGCCAAATAAATTAAAATATTTATTTGATAAATGGAGGGGGCTAGGACAAGGGTTAGGACATGGGCCAATGGGGGCCAAGGGTGAAAGAAGACCTAGGGGTAGACACGATTTCAGTGTCTACATTTACCCCTTTTTGTCTTGTTGGTTGTTCTTGATGAACTACAAGATAAAAATAGGAGTTGGTTGCCCCAGGTATGGGATGAGGTGTTCCCCCCTCAAAGTGAGAGTCGAGGGAAGGGAACTTGAGATCGAGTGTCGATTTGACAGAGAGATGGATAGAGAGAGGGTGAGTGAGAATGCTACAATAGTCGTGATTGTGCATATACCACTTCACGAGATGGTTTGGTCAAATTGTCACAAGTCAAGGTCAAGGAGTGATAAAATTGAAATAACTGGGCCCCAGCATTTGGTCGTAGCTAATCGGGTTATTCAATTTAAGCTGAAGCTCCAATGGTCATCGTGTTCCAGGTATCCCAGGCTTAGGAAGTGCTCCTGGGAACACGAAAAAGTCACAAGTAGTGGGGA
This sequence comes from Torreya grandis, assembly GCA_037957365.1. NCBI lineage: Eukaryota > Viridiplantae > Streptophyta > Pinopsida > Cupressales > Taxaceae > Torreya > Torreya grandis. The sequence goes on along the minus strand of JARHVA010000370.1, from coordinate 4,597,610 downwards.
TCAACCGGCTTGCGATCCTATACTTTTGAGGGTCAAAAATATGTGCACAATTTTGTTAAGCATTCATGAGGTAGCATATATGCAAAAACAACCAAGGCAACGTCATCTTAGAAGTGGTCATGGTCGGAGGAGATAGTCGTGATCTCCATGGTCATTGGTCGAGGTGGATGGATGGATGAAAGAAAGTGGTTGAGCTAATCTCAAAACACTGAGTGCTGCCTACATAGCCCCTGTGGTTAGGGCCTCAGGCCAATGTAGTTCTCCCCAAAGGGAGGAAGGGTCAAAGTGGTCGATGGTCTTGGTCGAGGTCAAGGTCATGGTCAAAGGATTGGGCAAAGGAAAAAATGGTTTGTCTATCAAGGAGATGAACAAATGAGGGTGGTCGAGCTAACCTTAGAAGATGGTCATGTCATCTGAGTGCTACCTACATAGCCCCGGTCTTAGGGCCTCAGACTAATGTAGTTTAGACTAGTTGAGAAGATTGGTCGATGATTGGTTTGGTCATGTGTCGAAATGATGAGGAGAAAAAGATGTTACAGCCTTTTCCAAATGGTGTATTCTGTAACATTGGTTGAGAGGTATTTCATCCCTAGCAATTTTCCATAGTCATGATGGATGTATGCTAAAAATGAATTGAGGTCTATTTATGCTTCAGCAAGTATTGGTTTAAGCTAAACATAAATTGTGTCTGGTTGATAGTTTCCATGTGTATTGGTGTCCATAGAAACTAGTGTGAATAGGCTATGTGAGTGGTCTAAAAAGAGATTGGAGTTGAGTTGATTGGGTTTGACAAGTGATGAAGTTTGAATGTGACCAAAGTGTAAGCAGAAAGTGAAAGGCATAATCGCCCTTTCATTGACAAGGACCAGAATGATAGCATAGATAGGGGTTGTTAGAACAAAGAGCCCCCTTCATGCATTGCGTCGTTGACCATGGTTGTGTTAGAATGGTAATCGAATCACTTTGACATGAAAGTGAGCTCAAATTCCCTTGAGCAGGTGTTATAATAGGAGGAGGATAGGGTAACCCATTTTATGAGTAGGGATAACCTTGCCCCTTTTTATAGGAGACACCGAGACAACTACAAGCCAAGTCCATGACCCATTTTTTTTTTTTGAAAGAGTGGACTGATCAATGCAGGAAGTCCACATAGAGATGTCATTTTGCTTTGTGGTCATTTGTGAAGCTGATCAATGCGGAAAGATTCTAAAAGAGTGCTATTTGTAGCCAGAGTTAATCATAGCCATCCTTCGAGGGAGTGGTCTATATTTTTGCTTTATATAAGTTTGAATAGTTATCTTTCGAGGGAGCAGTCTATTAGCTACAGCAATGATAGTATAGCTATCCTTCGAGGGAGCAGTCTGCTTTTTGATTTTTTGACCTTGGATATTTTGACATCTTGATTTTTTTTTTGACAAAATCTGGAGTCATGGACAAGACTATAGAAGTTCAAGGGCTCCCTTTTATTAGGACAAAGCATCCATGCATCATAAAAGAATTATAGAGGATTTGTTTAGGGGAATAGGGTTGAAAGGAATGAGGATTACGAGGACAGGGATTGCTCAAGGGACGAGCTCAAGTTAAATGTCAAGTGGATGAATACTTGACTAACAGTAGAATGGCCGTAGATGCAAGGCATTAAGAGGCTCAGGTTTTGGCCGTCCATCAAGAGAAGATAGATGATAAGTCCCTGACCCATACTTGTACATGATGATGAAAGGTCTGAGCCAATTAGGGGTAAACTTGCCTCATTTACTTCGCTCCATATTGGTGACATGCTGGTGATGATTAAGAAGTTGGTTGATGTGGTCGCTGATTTGTCGAGACTGGTCGAGGGTCGGGTTGAGATTGGTGTTTGGTCATGATTAAGAGGTTAAGGTTGATGATTGGTCAAGGTTTGGTTGAATGGTACTTGGTTGAGACTTGGTCAATGTCTAATTGATGTCTAGTTTGATGATTGACTGAGGTCATGGTTGATGTGTGATTGATGTTTGGTTGAGGTCATGATAGGCAGTATAAAGTCGAACTCCCCCTAGCCATTTGGTGGTAGGAAGAATGTCTAACACCCAGTGTGGATGAGATGGAGAGAAGATGAGGGGGAGAGACCTGGGTACCCCACCTGGTTGATAGGTCAGGGCTTCCCAAGCGAATGGCATTTAGGCATTGAAAAAGTTAGGAGGGATGGAAACCACCGACTTCGTAGGTGAAGGAGGAGGAATGGGTGAGCCTGGAGAATGGTCAATGGTTGGCTCAGGGCAAAGGTCTATAGAGGCTTGAGTGGGGTCATGATATCCCAGGCCATACCATTTCTTGGCATTGTCATCATTGAGCGGCTCGATGGGCTGATGGGAGCCCTGCTCATAGCGTCTGAAACCAAAACCCTTCCATGCACACCTATAATGGTAAGTGTGTGCAAAAGTGGGGTTGCCAAGAAATGAGAAGTCTGATGTGAATGGTTGGAGCGAAGAGAGAGGGTTGCCATCAGAAGGAGCTTGATTGAGCCCCCCATAGACAAGATTGGTTCAGAGGTGAGGAGGACCATAAGGCACGACCATCCTGATTTGATGGTCATAACTGGGGCTATGGTGAAGGCATCCATACTCTTGCAGAGTTTGGAACATGTCTAAGGTCAGCAAGCGATATTCCCCAAGTGAAAGTCGCTAGAAGATGTCTTCCATGGGGTCTTTGGTAGTCGATTGAAGAGGAGGGGTGAGGGCGACCGCCGGTTGCGAACTAGTTGAAGCTTTCGCAGATGGAGGCGGTGCCAGGGTTGATGGCTTGATAGGAATGAGGACGTCATTTGGATGGTAGGTGGTGTTGCAAGTTTTGAAGGGTGAAGGGTCAGCGGGAATGGTGTGGACTTGCCCATCATGCTCAAATTTCACACAACGGTGCACAGTGGAGGGGACACAGGCCATGGCATGGATCCAGGGTCAGCCCAGCAACATGTTGTATTGAAACTCTCCTTTGATGATATAGAAGAGCTCTAGGACTATGCATGGACCAACGCAAATGTGAAGGATGACTGTGCCAATGGTTGTGGCAGTGGTGTCATTAAAGGAGCGCAAGATTGCGTCTATCTTGGAGACGCAATTCTTGGGAAGAGCCAACTGATTAAAGGCATGGGTGGAGATAATGTTGATGTCGGTGCCTCCGTTGATCATAACACATTTAATGCATGTCCGATCAACATAGGTATTGATGAAGAGGGTGGCATCCTAATCTTTCGTGTTGGATGTGGGAATCTCAGAATCGCTGAATGTGATGGAAGCAATAGGAGATAAAGAGTGGATGAGGGTAGCGAGTAGTTGGGGATCTTTGGGTTGGACCTCTGCTGCTTGCAAGGCTCAGATGAGGGCTTGACGATGCTGAGGCAAGGTTTGGATGAGGTCATAAAGGGACATCTTCATAGGCGTCTGGTGAAGCTGTTTCAACATGGAGTCATGAATCAGCCCGAAAGAGGAAGAAGAAGAAGGCTGAGATGCACCAAGGATAGAAATTTTAGGCTTAGGCAGTTGAGGTGGCTTGACAAAAGGGTAGTTCTAAGGAATGGCAGCTTTTTCTTTCACCTTGTCCTTTTGTGACCTAGCGGTTATGTGGATAGCATTGATTTCAAAGATAGGAGGTGAAGAAGGGGTCATGGCCTACTGGTGAGATGTTGATGTGGTTGAAGAGGTTGGATGGGAAGGTGTCGAGGGTTGGTCAAGAGTGTCCTCAAGGAGAAGAGTGTCCTTCTCCATATAGCGGTGAATGATGGCCTTGAGGGCACATCAAGCCTCGGTATCATGTCCTGGCATACGATGGTATAAGCAAATCTTCGTGTCGTCAAACTAGGAGGGCTTGGACCTGAGAGGTTGGAAAGGCCTGATGGGTGGAAGGGTTATGCTAGAAGTCTACAAAAGTTGGTGCAATATCAACGAGTATGAGCCCACTAAAGGGTTTGTGCTAGTCGATGTGTGCATTGCTGGTGACTTTTGCTTAGGCGGAGTTGGAGGAGGTTTCTATACCACCTTTTGGGTTGATGGTGCGGTGACAGGTAGAGACGGCACTTTCTTCATGAGAGGTACCACCTTTTTAGAAGAGGGTAGGCTAAAGATAGGCAGAGGAAGCAAAGGAGGCAACTGGTTTTGATTAGAGGTCAGCGTGGGAAGGACTCTGGTCAGGGTCAAAGGATGGGGGCCCAAAATGGAAGGTAATGGTGACGAGGGAAGAGGCATTCACTTTTTTGGTCTGGCAGTCTTCTTTGACTTGGTTGGAAGACTACTATTGGTCGAGGTCTGGTCTAAGTCCACCTTCACTTGCGGGTGAGTGAGGGTAGAGACAGGGCGAACACCAAGTGACTTGATAGGTTTAGATGGGATAGATGTGGGTTTAGAAGTGGGAGTCTGGTCTTTGTTGAGAGTCTTGGGAGATTCTACCTTGGGAGGATTGGCAGCATGAGATGAGAGGGCACGGGCATGTTGAAGAGCTTTAAGACACTCCCACAATCCCTGATGCTCCACTTTCCTTAAAGGGAGAAGTCTGATTTTCTCCACTAGTTGGGAAAATGGTTGAGAAGATGTTGGATGAGGTTTGGGTCTTTGAGAAGATGTTGACGGTTGTGGGGCCGAAGATGAGATGGGTGTGGTAGTCTCGGGCCCATGGCATGATGAAGTTGTGACATACTCATCCTTGGTTGGAGACGAAGGAGAGGCAAGTTCTTCCCTAGGTGGAGAAGAAACCAGAGAATGAGGCTCCTCAAGCGAGTAAAGGGCAGGGATGATGGTGCCCTCCACTTGCGATCGAGGAGTAGGAAGGGTCAGGTCCTCCATAGGTAGCAAGAAGGAGGATGGTGAGACCGGTGGTGCTAGTAAGGTTGAGGCATCCTCCAAGATGAGAGAGGTTGATGGAGAACTAATCGGGGAAAGAGGTTCATCCACATGTGATGGACTGATAGATGGACTAACCTCTTGAGGTTGGTCGGGGATGAAGGGCGAGACCGTATTGACTGTTCGAATGTTGTGTTCATGAGTGTTGTCAAATAAGGTCTGGACATTGTTTTGGGTTGGTGGATGATTGGGGAATGGTTGCTTGAAGATGTCGATCCCCTGATTAGGGGGGCTATTGGGATTGTCTAGGATGAGGTCACCCTTTTCGAGCATGTCTTGGATTATGTTTTTAAGGGTCTTGCAATTTCCCGTGTCATGGCCTTTAACACGGTGGTAGTTGCAAAAGTCATTTTCCCTATACCACGCAGGGATGGCGCATGAGGAATCAAATTGTGGAGGTGGTCAGATCTGGGGGAGATTGAGAACCCCCTGTTTAACAAGTTTTTCCAACACAGACGTGTATGATTCTCTAAGAGGAGTATACTATCATTGTACGTATCTCTGCTGGAATTGGCAGGTGGCGCTCTGAGATGTGGATGGCTCAGGCTGATTGGTTGAAGATGAAGAGGATGAAGGTCTAACGACCACAGCGTTAGCTAAAGCTTTAGACTTAGGATTGGATGATGAAGGTTTAGAAGAAGAGGACTCATTGGTCTTAGAGTTGGGATTCTTGCTCCACAACTTGACTTTATTCTCCTCGATGGCATGTAATTCAAGTTTGCGGGCCATCGTGAAGGCTTCGTCGAAGGTGCGAAAGGTATGAACCCATAAGGTGGAAGAAATATGTTTAGCATAAGCTTGGGAGAAAAGTTCAATAAGTTCGGGTTGGGGTAAGGAAAAGGAGAGTTGATTGATGAGGCCTCTCCAGTGAGCAACGAAGTCAGCTATGGATTCGTCCTCGAATTGGCAGATAGAATAGGGGTCTATGATCAGGACCTTCTTGGTGATGTTGATGGAGAAGTGATCAAGAAAGAGTTGGGCCAGCTATGTGAATGTGAAGAGGGAATGGCTAGCAAGAGAGCTGTACCAGTCAAGCGCAACACCAGAGAGAGACATAGGGAATGTGCATAAAAGAAATGCATCGTCATGGGCAATAAGGTAACAGGCATGTCTGAATGCCCATAAGTGTTGTTGCGGGTCTTCCTTGCTTTGAAAGTGAGAGAATTTAGGAAGCTCCCATTGACTGGGGTATGGCCTGATCGGGACAGAAGGATGAATGGGCTCATTACAAATTTGCTCGTATGAGAGAGCATTGCGTGAGCTAGAAATGGAGGTCTCTAGGCTAGACATCTTTTCCATCAGCATTTTGATGATGTCTGCTGACAGATTGGTAGGTGGAGCGCCCCCTAGATTATAAGGTGCTTGAAATATATTGAGAGGGGCGTATGATGTGGTTGGTTGTGTAGACGCAACATATGGGTAGCTAGTTATCGGGGCAGAAGTTGAAGCCAAGGGTACTTATGTTATGGGGTTGGTAGGCACAAATTGGATAGGGGCCGTCAAAGATGGTTGAGGAGTGGCCACACTTGTTGAAGGGTAGACAGTTACTCTTGTGTTGATAGGTGCAAGAGTAGGGGGGATAGAGACCACTAGGTTTTGGAAAGGTGTAGGATTTGGTTGAGTAGTTTGAGGTTGAGGGGGTACCGGAACCCCCATGGAGGTAGGTCTAGAAGGAGAGGCTAAATTTTGAAGGTGGGACACGGTTGGGTTATTAGTCGAGGTGTTGGCTTGATTGTCTATAGGTTGAATTGTAGATGATGTTGATGTGATCATTGTCTTGACTAAGGAAGTCGGCATCCCATAGATTGGGTTGCCTAAGGAGTCTCGCATTTGGCTATGTGGTTGATAGTGCTGCAAGGCTTTGACGTTGAGGTCCAAGAATCATGTGAAATCTTGGTCCCCTTCTGGGACAATAGGAGTCTGGGGCAGGGTCGGGTGAGTAGGAGTTCTTTCAGTCTCTGAGTGGAACTCCATTATAGGACTAGTTATGGATGGGGTAGACGGAAGCAGTTGATGCCTCGAGTGGTTGACTAGAGCCTTAGTTTGACTACGTGTCAAAACCATTCAAGGCAAATAGGGTCAGGTTTCAGAAACTGTGTTTTTTCAATTTTAGAAACTCAGAATGTGGTTTTTGGCATAAAAAGGGGCAGGTTTTAAGGCTGCTGTTTTGAAAAAAAAGACTGTGACAGAGACCGACGTCGGTTGAAAAACTGATGTCAGTGATAAAGATGGCTGACGTCAGTCAGATAACCGATGTCGGCGAGAAAAGGTTACCGACGTCAGTGGTAAAACCGATGCCGGTGACTGTGTTTTCTAGAAACCCAAAAGATTTGAGAGTTTTTGAAAAATAGGAAGAACATCCTCACCACCTCAAACAAGAAGATAAGAATAGAAAAGATGAATAACACAAGCAGAGCCTAAGCATTAAATCCCTAGAAATAAATTATTAAGCTCATGTGGCTTATGCCTTAAAGTGATGTTTGGGGAGGTTGGCTATTAGAAGGGTCCTAGAAGAGGTAGTCTATGGATGGTTTTAGGTTTGTTTAGGCGCTCAAGAGTTTGGGTTAGGTTCGGTATGTGGCCTGGTGCTAAGGAGCAAGCTCCCCTCACTTCATGAGCCCAGTGATAAGCTGGTCTTGCTTAGCCAAAATATACCTTCCCTAGAGATTATCCTCCACCAGAGAATGGAGTGGGCTTTCCCCTTGGTGATGAAATCCAAGTGGGATTGCCAAGGAGGGGTAAGGTATCCGCTGGGGGATGAAATCCTAGTCGGGCCTTATCTCAGGTAAGTTTGATGTTTGATTTAGTGCAAGTGGTTCAGTTGTGTAACATCAAGTGGAATACGATTAATTCAATATGCGGTTATTAATTACTAGGTGTGGACTAAGAAATGCAAGCAAGCAGAAATGAAAGTGCAATGTGTTTTAAGCCCCAAGTTGAAATGTTAAGTTCAGATGAAAAACAAGTTGAGAAAGGGTTTGAAGGATATGATTTTTGACTAGTCTAGAAATGCAAGAAAAGAAAAAAAAGTTCCTTTTAATCCTGCTTATGATGTTGTTTAGAAGAGAAGAAAGAGGTGAAAAGGGAGAAACTTAATGCCCCTATATGAACAGAAAGAAAAGGAACCCAAGGGAGACCCTAAGGTCCCATCGGGCGTGCCAGAATGTTTCTATGCTAGATTTTTGCTTTCACATTCAAAGAGAGAATAAGAAACTAAAAGAAATGGTCTAAGGCTTGATGAAGTTGTGCGCACCATAATCCAGACATTGTGAGAACTCCTTTTTGGTTGTGGAGGATGACACCTGAAAGGGAAAGACACTAAAACACAAAAAAAATGTTAGATGACAAAAGGGTGGACTGCCAAGCAAGAGCTTGGTCCTAGAAGCGCAAAGGCTTCTTGGAGGATGCCAGTCCACTATTAAAAATAGAATGCTAATTAGAAATAGAAAGTGATAAATGATGAAAAATAGAAAGAAAGAACTTAAGTCAAATGCGTACCTATTTAGAAGTAATCTGCTTTTGCACAGTTGTCGATGTCGGTGGTATTGCTGGCATCAGTCTCGTAAGGTCGCCGACGTCGGTTAGACTACCGACGTCGGTAGGGGAAGTGGATGAGGTCGGCCAGGGCAGCAGTTAGGGATGAGTTACAGGTCTGGTCTTGGTCTATAGAATGGACTGAGGCTTCGTCTGAGGGTCTGAGGCTCTGTGTGGGATTCAGAGGGACTGTTTGGGCTCTGGGGAGTAGTCTGAGGGTTTGTGCAGAACTGGTTGGGCAGAGGGGACTATCGAGAAAGTGACTGGTTGAAAACTAGAAGCACAAAAGGGGGATGGATGAGAGGCAGGGGTCTAAGAAGGCCTTTCAACCTCTCAGGGGAAGGACAGAGAAGGTCTTGGTAGTGATTAGCTAAATAGATAGATTAAGCAAGAAATAAAATGGAAAACAACACTGTGCTTACCTCTTGCTTGCTGATTGAAGAATGGGAAATACTATTGTCGGAGCTGTTGAAGGACCTGTAAATGGAGTTGTTTCTTGGATCTCTTCCTACAAGATACCAGTAGTTGCTAGTGTTGTTGTACGAAGGGGAGGAGAAGAAAATACGAATGCAAAAGCGTCAAGAGAGTTCTGTTCGCGAGGGGGGAGAATGGTTGCAGAGAATGGTCTTGAAGGTTGCCGATGCTAGCAGAATCACTGACATCAGCCACATAATGACCAATGTCGGTGGCCGAAGAATGGGGATAGAGGCTAAAATTAGCCTCTGTCTATTCTTGCACACTGTCGGGTCAAGGGGCCGTGGGAAAATGGTCGAGGGAGGCATAAATGGACACGGGAGGAAGGATAAAGGGGAGATTTGGGCAATAAAGGCTAGGAGAGAGGTGGGGGGATCCAAGGAGGGGATCCAAGGTGGCATGGGTGAGGTGGAAGAGGGCCAAATAAATTAAAATATTTATTTGATAAATGGAGGGGGCTAGGATAAGGGTTAGGACATGGGCCAAGGGGGGCCAAGGGTGAAAGAAGACCTAGGGGGTAGACATGATTTCAGTGTCTACAGGAAGCACTAATTTTCAATGGATCCAATTATGCTTTTTGGAGTGAAATAATGAGGACATACATTATGTCCCTAGGGTTTGATGTGTGGCAATCTGCTATGGATGGTTATGTTGTTCCTACTACTCCTCCATCTAGTGCTTCAAATAAGAAGTTGTCTAAGAATAATTATAAGGTAATGAATGCCATCACTTGTGGTCTTACAGAGATTGAGTTCAAAAAGTGAATCCACTTTAAATCTAGTAAAGAGATATGGGATAAAATGTATATCATTTATGAAGGATATTCAAAGGTTAAGCTTGCTAAGTTGCAAACTCACAGAAGGTAATTTGAAAGTCTCAAGATAAAGGAAGAATATTATGTGGCATCATTTTTATAGAGAGTTGATGAGATTTTGAACATCATCGGAGGTCTTAGAGATAACCTTAAAGAGGCTACTATAGTTAAAAAGGTATGATGGTCTCTATCTCTCAAATTTGATCCAAAAGTATTTTTTATAGAAGAAAGTCATGATCTTACTCAATGGAATATGGATCAATTGCATGGTAACCTTACTACCTATGAGATGAGGAAGAATGATGATATACCACCAAAGAAGGAAGCAAAATTTAAGATAGAAATGAAGCCAAAAAAAATTCCAAGGTAAGAAACCCAAAGAGGATGACACATCTGATATTGATGAAGATGAACTAAGTACTTTGATTTCAAGGAAATTGAAAATAGGTTCAGAAAATTATAAGGGTAAACTACCCCTCAAATGCTTCAATTATGGAGAGGTATGAAATTTTTCTAATAAGTTCCCTCATAATTATAATAAAGATGATGATTAAGAGCATGATCAAGGTCATGATGATGGCAAGAGATCATTCAGGTTTGATAAAAGCAAAAAGGGATTCAGAAGGTTTGATAACAAGAATAAGTACTCTAAGGACAAGAAGAGTCTCTACACCAAAGAAGATTGCAGCTCATTAGATGAGAGTGAAGTTAGTGACTCTAAGTATCATCATGAAGATGATGGTCCTACTAAAGATGAATCCCTATTCATGGCTAAGGAAGGCAGTTGTTTATATCAAAAGGAGTCTACTTGGACTGATTCAGATGATGATGAAGATGAGGTGGACTATGATATTGCATTGACAAATAGTATTAAAGAACTAAATATTTAGAAGAAGATTAATAATAAGATGGAGTCTCAACTCAAAGACTATGAGGAACAATTCATTATGTATGAGGAAATAATGAATGAAGACACCAAGGAACATGAAGATATGGTCAAGCATCTTAGTTGTCAACTAGAAATTCTATCTACAAGCCTGAAAGCTAAAGAACATGAATGTGAAAGGTATGTAACTAAAAATGAGTAATTAAAATCTGAGTTAGAGAAGACATATATTAAGGTGAAGTCATTTATGAGATTTGAAAAGAGCTCAAGTGATATAGACAATATTTTGAGTGGTCAAAAGCATGCAAGTGATAAGATTGGTTTTAGATATAAAAAAGAACTAGAGAATACAACTCAAGACAAGATAAAGATTAATGTGAACAAGGATAATCATACTTTGAAGACAAATCATCAGACAAGGAATGAAAGTGCTAGCAGAATGAAGAAAAATCAGATCAGACAACCAAATGCAATGAGGTATGCAAATTTCAATGGTTACTAATATACTTGTAATCAGTTTGGGCATATATATAGATAATGTAGAAGACCTGTTAGAAATGAGTTTGCATGTAACTATGATGTAAATCATCATTAGAGGTGTGAGAAAGGTTTAGTGTTTCAATTATCATGTTGTGGGACACTTTGCAAAACATTGTCCATCTAAATTAAGATAATTTGAGTTTACTTTAAGAAGAATGGTTTTCTATAACTATGAACAAATATGTCACATTGCTATATTTTGAAAGCAAAGGTATACAAGTCAAAAAAGATTTAATCGGGCTCTTAGAGTTCAAGGAAGAAGGCAAGTCAACTCATGGAAGCCAAATGTGGTAAGTATGAGTCATGATGATACTATAGGTCTAAGTAATCTATTTTTTATGGTGGAGAATATTTCATAATTTGAAAAGTGTGAAGGGATATCATTATCTACTCATGTTGTGAGTAAAGAGACCAAGCTCAATGAGAAGGTCAAGGTATTAATTGAGGTTAGTTTTGAGGTGAGTATGGATCCAAGTGAATATCCTGCTATTGATGAGCAAGTTTCATGTAAATAAAATCAACTATCAGTGCCTAGTGATGAGGTTTCAAACTGTAAGGAATATTCTTTAAATGAAAAGGTATGTCATGAATCTTTGTTGTCTCCATGTATTGTCAATCCAATCTTAGAAGAGAAGGAGAGTGATTTAGAAAAGGAACTAATTGTCATGGTTCAGACTAAGAAGAAGAAGAATAAATTCAATAAATATTATATATAAGAGGATTCCAATGGTTATTAAGGAGATGTGGGCCACTCCTAGCTTCACTTTGTTTTAGAACATTGTGGTGTAGAGTATGTCTCTATCTATGCTTATTAAGATACTCCTTTCAGTGGAGAATATAGTGTTGTTATGGTATTATTTAGATAGCCCTAAAAGGATAAATATGAGTGTTTTTATTTGGATTAGGTATGTATAGGTATAAAATATGTTCTATAGATGTCAAAGTGATGTCATAGTTGTATATGGTCAGTTTGTAGGGTCAGATTGAAGGTTTTCAAGTGGAAAAATAGGATTTATGATTTTAAAGATGATATTTTTGCACAAAAAGGTTTTTTGATCATATTATAGCATGATCTAAGTTGTTTTATGGTATGAATTTATGTTGAAGTCAAATTAAATATTTTTGAGTGCTCTCAGTTTTCTCAATTTTGGCTTAAAGGCAAGTAGGTCTAAAATAGGTTATAGGATGTATGGGTTTATAAATATGTGGAATCTCAAATATTGGCCTAAAAGTGTGTAATGGGTGTCTTTAAGTGTGCAATAAGTTTTAGAGGTGTGCATTGACTATAAGGAGGTTTGTTGACCTTGTTTATTTTGAGGTTCTAGGGTTTTGGGCTATGCTAGAAAAGCAGTATGCCTTATGAGTTGAGGTTTGAGGATTATTAATAGGATAAATAGGTCAAATGGATTGTCATATCAAGATTCATAGAGATTTTAAGGTTTTTTTATCAAATTATTCATGTATTTTTTAAGATGGAGGCTTAATTAGCAAGTTAGTTTATGAAGGAATTTTATTGCAGAGGATGACCTAATTGTTTGAAATTGGTGTGATTGAAGAGGCATATGAGAGTGTTATAAATATGAATTAATAGGTCCTAAAGATATTTATAATGAAATTTGTGGGCTCTAAAAGTTCTAGGTAGGGATATAAGGAGTCTAGACAGGCCTAGTAATGAAGATGAGATTTTTTTTCTTAGTTTCTCCAAAAGAGCAAGGCATGAGTTTTTAAAGGAGAGTTCTCAAGTTTGTTAATAAAGTGTGTCATATTTGGTGTGTGGCATAAAATTATGTTGATGGTCACTGAGGTGGCTTGAGAGAAGAGGCTATTAAGCATGTGTGGTGATTCTTCATGGTGTATGAAGATCTGAAGATGCTCATTATGTGCAATAGCTCAGATATATTAGGGAGAGTCCCTCTTAAATGTCTCTTGAAGAGTTGCATCATATTTTAGTTTATTATTGATAATTAAAAGGTTTTATGAAAATATTTATGGGGAGATAACTTAAATAGCTTGAATGGCTTGAGGAACTTTGCATGATTGTTTGGTTGAAGAGAGTGTTGACATGGAGCAAGAGGAAGTTTTCAAGACAAGAAGAGGTAGGATCAAAGTAAGGGGGGGTTTAATATCTTTTTAAGATGGTATTATCATATTCATAGTATTTTTAGGTCATCAAGATTAGTTGGTGCCCACTTTATCATTGTGTCAAAGGGGGAGAAAGCTCTTATTGTGAGTGCTTGAAGAGAGAGAAGGAAAGTAAGCTATATGATGTGTGTTGACATCAATGACAAAGGGGGAAACTATTATAGATTTATTAATGATTTCATGGTGATGTCATGAAGTTTTCTAAGTGAGTGGATGAAGTGACTTGATAGTCTAAGTGGTAATGACAAAGTGTGCAATGTGTTTTCCCTAGTATACTTGAAGGAGGCTTGGTTGATCTTCAGTTTTGAATATTTATAGATGTTAAAGGATGAGTATGGTGATTTGAGCATGTGAAATAGGTCTTATAATAGGTTTTATATGATTTAAGTGCTTTTTTACATGAGAGGATTTCATCTTGTTGATCATTATATTCATCTAGACATTTTAGGTCTAGTGGCAAAAAATCTAAGTAGGCAATTTGTTGACATCACCATTTCCACTTGTGGATGAATCAAGGGGAGTCGGTCATATGGTTGTGATAAAAAAATTTCCTAAATATTATGCAATAAATCTTAAGTCATGCAACTAAGTGTGATAAAATATCTGCAAGTGCAAAGTTGGGCTCCTAAGCAATTTGACAATGTTTTCCTGTACTTAGCCAAATTTGCATGAGGAAAGAAAAAACTAAGTAAAATGTTTGGTGATGTTATATCTAACATGAGTGGGTGTTTTAAAATAAGTTTATCATATAGGTTTGTTTATTTTTGTGCCTATTTAATGTGCACTAAATTTTAGGTCATGTAATGAAGCACGACAAAAAATATGCACGTTCAAAGTTGGCCTTCTAGGTAGTTCTTGACATGGTTGGCTTTATGGTAGAAAAATATGAGTGAGAAGATTAATGGAATTATTTCTTGCATGCACAAAAGTTACAGGAGAAAATTGATATCTATTTGGATTATCATATGGTACAAGTTTTAGATCATGAAACTTAGTGCAAAAAAATTTATTAAGCTTCAAAGTTGGCTTCTTAGACAAACTACAATGGTCTCCATACTTGGCCAAGTTCTACAAGGGTAAAGACCAGGACCAAATGGAGATCCAACAGCTCATGTGCATTCATATATATCAATACATATGGCTCATGTTGATTCAAATGAGCCAAAGTGTTCATTACTTAATGAATTTAAAGATTGAGCTCTTTAAAAAAGAATAAATGGAGCTTATTTGTTCTAAGATGTTAGGAAGCAACGAGATGAGGACAAGTGTTCATTATTTAATGTTAAGAAAAGATAAAGATTGAGATTATTCTAATGATAAATGATGATTAGGTTTTTATAATGATCAAGATCAATTTTGCATATTAAATTCAAGAGGTCAAAGTGATCATTTTCTAGCTTTGTTAAAGTGAAGACAATCTCAAAGAGATTGACGGAGCATGTGTGGTTAAGATTTCAAGATTGCACAAGATGAGGTCAACTGTTCAAAGTTTAACATTTGGGCATTGACACAATATGAGTTAAATTTCAAATAAGATTGAAAGTATGTATTTAATTTTAGAAGTGAGTACGTGAGATGATAACATGGTGACCAAAGTTTAACTGTGACCATTTGAATTCAAATTTTTGAATTTAACAAAGGAAAGACTAGTGTCTAGTTTTTGTGCCATATCCTTTGATATATGTTGAATTTTTTAATTATATAAAAATAAAATTTGAATAGAAATCCATGGTTCATATGGTGATATAAATTTAAATATTTTAAAGTGTGTACAATCAAAGTTATAAAGGTTCAATGTTGACTATGTGTTTAAATTTCATCTATTCAAAACCTGGGAATGATGTTTGAGCTTGTATTGATGTCTCATGATGAATTATCTATTTAGGAGTGTTTTAGACTCCATAATTACCATTTTTTAATTATGAAGGTTTGAAAAATCATATGAAGTATGAACAAAGGGTTATAATTTAACTGTGTTTTTGTTCATGATGACTGTGTGTACATAATGTAGGTTGATTAAATTATGCTTAAGCAAAAAGGTATTGTGATGGTTGATGGCACTTAATGGAGACCTATAGATTATGTGGAATGGGTCCATGTGTTATAAAATGTTCTTGTGTTCTTATTTTGTTTGAATAAGTGTCAAAGAGGTGAATGGTTCATCATTAGACCTAAAAGGTGGCTTAGGCCTATTTGAGGTGAGTTATGCTTAAGTGTGACCCATGTTAGATGACTTAAGGATGACGACATGTATTGTGGATGAAAAGGAAATATTTTTAACATGATAATTCATGAAGGATATATAAATAGTGAAAGAAAATGTGATGGTTTCTAGACTTGTGCAATATTTGAGCAAGGCTTGTGTGTAAGGAGTATGCATTGAAACAAAGAAGAGAGGATAGGTAGTGTGCCTACTGGATGAGTTGATGAGGAGAATAATTATTTGACTATGTGTATGACATATATGACATATTTATAATGATATATTAGTTCTATTATAGTATGAGGGTATGCAAAGAGGTCTAAGCATGTATATAAGGATAGTTTGAGTAAAGAAGGAGAGGGATTAGTGTATGCCTATGTGAGAAGCCTATATGAGATATGAGGGAGTTTGTGTAGGGGTTATATAATTAGAGATCTATAATCAAGTTTTGGATGCATCAGTTCTATGGTGTAAGTGTTCACTTAAATTGAGGGTCTAAAGGAATTGATCTTCTTTAGGGGTAGTTTCTCCTTGTAAAATAGGTGTTTCACTAAAGGCCTTTGGTTAAAAGGACTTGATCAAGGTTTTTGGTCTAAAGGACTTGACCTGTCTCTTATTTAAAATATATTATAAGATGAGTAGTCCATATGTTATAGGCTTGAGAGTGCATTTTATTCCTTATGAGGGTTTTTGTGTGTTTGATCTTGTGTATGCATTAAATAAATGAGCTCTCTTGTTAATTTTTCTTGATCAAGATTGATATATGTTGATTATTTAATAGTTTGAAATAATTGGAATTAAAACTGAAATATCTAGGCTCACTAATTCACACCCCCCCACTTTTCAATGATTTTACCTCTAATAAGAGTATGTTGATAGGGATGCCTCAGACCTATTTTATGTGTTTTAAAACCCAAAAAAGTTTTTTCCTTTTGTTTATGCAGATGTTACTCTCTCGACCTCACAAAATGTAGGTTTCCTAGATTGAGAGGCATATTTTACACATGTGAACATATTTGAGAAGAATCATGGAATTAATATATTCTAGGGGAAGTTGATGGAGGTTATCTTCTCAAAATTCTTAGCATTGGTTTTTTATTTCAAGCCCTTAGGGCTATGAACAATCATTAAGAAGTTGTACATGTTTGAACCTACCTAAACCATTCCTAGTAACTCAATGGAAAATAAAGAGAGATAAATGAATCCAAATGGACTTGTTTCACTTGGAATTACCAAGGTGATCTACACACATCTCATAGACACCAAAACAAGTTATTAGGTCATATGTGCAATGTACAGATTGTATAGAAAAGTGATTAAAAGGACTGTTGTAGCCTATTTGAGAGCATGAAAGGTGGTGTTAGACCACAAAATTAAACATGGGGAGTCTTGATAAGGTCCTTAAACTTAATAAAATCTTATCTTGGAATTTTCACATGTGAAAATAAGTTTGGATCCAAATATCTACTTTTCAGGCCTACATGTAGTCTAGAGGTGCTAGTGAAGGATGACTTAGTCACCTAGATGAGAAATAATTGCAAGTGTGCATTATCTAAAAGGAATAAATCATGGCATAATATGATTATTTATTTATTAATATTTCTCACTAAACTATTCAAAAGGTTTTATTCAATTTTTACGGGAATTCAAGTGATTAGTACCGAGTGACTAGGCTTAGTTTCCTATTAAGCCTATTTGGTCAACTAAGGAAGATGTATCTTGGCATATAAGGATGATAAGAAGGTAAATAGGGAAGCATAAATTATATTTTAACTACTTAATGGAGGTTAGCATTCACATTTCATGTCCATTATGGAGAGCAAGGTAGTTTGTAAACCTTATTGACATGCAAAAAGAGAGGTGAGCTAGTTAAGTCTTCATTAAGAGCAATATTGACCATATTATACCATTATAATTTCCAAAGGAAGAGGTGGTTGACCAATTTTTCATGATCATACCTTGAATAAGGTCAACCAAGATTGAAATATCCTCCACTACTCCATCTCTATGCCACACCTCTATGAAGGCCATCAACCAAGCATGGCCAATGCATTGAAGAGGGATAAAAAGTGGTGTTTCACACAATATATTTATGATTTTAAATTAAAAATAGAGTTATATTGTAGCATTTATGATATTTATTTCTCTCTTTTCCCTCTCTCTAATCTTATTCTATAAATCGGGCTTCAAAATCCATGGTATGGATCCCTTGACTAGGTATGAAGAAACTCTACCTAATTGTACCTTATAACCTTTGAAATAATATAAGAGTTGGTCACTATTATCTATGTTAGTTTAATTTTATTTATATTTTTTTAATTTTAAAAAGTCTTTGAATCTTATCTCCCTGCTTCAGGTCCTTGTTTCTCACCTAGTTGTTAGGAGATTGTTTTATGTAGGTCACATGGTGTGTAAAAGTGTTAGTGATTGTGCTTAGAGTGGAATATTATTGGTAGTGTCATGAAAAAAACCTCCAAATAATCACCTTCAAGTTTTATTCATATAACATAGCCTCCATGTGAAGCACTAATGCTTAGGAGTCTTTTTAGAGATAGTGGTTTAGTCACTAGTCTTTGTCTTATTCATAAGTATTGTTGAAGGGTCAAATCAAATGGGACACACCATATTGGTACATCACCTCCCATAGCTTAGATTTGTTTCATGTATCCTTCTATCCATTTTCATTTATAGGTAAGTAATTTTATTAATTGAGCCTAGATGATGCATCAGGGGAGCTATCCCCAAAACTAGAGGTTCATCTCACTCAATATGCTACCTACACCTAGAGGTGATCCCATTGTATCAGTTGGATGAGTTAGGTCTGAAATTCCTTTGCTCAAGGGTGTAATCTATACTTATAACTCTATCCATGATATTAATTAAGTGGCATACTTAGGTAAGCATGTAAACTATCTATTTGGTGTATTACATAAGACAAGTTGATTAGGCTACTATGAAATTGTGTTAATCATGTTAGTTGTTTCCTTTTGAGGCTGATGATGTTTACCTTATAACATGGTTTTATTGTAAATTTTTCACTATATGTACATGCATTTAGTGTATTTTATACACACTTGAGATTATTCAATGAAATGAGCTTCATTTCATAGTCTTGTACAACATGGAATAAGTTATCAAAAGATTTGAACTTCTTGAAAACAATGGACTCATGTAAAAGAGCAAGAAAAATTTAATTGAACATGTCTTGTAGTTCCTTATCTTCCATAGGATTGGTTGTTTTATCCAACATTTTCTTATACCTCAAGATATATTTACTGATCGGTTCATTTATTCCTTATTTGATTTTGTAAATTTGAGCATAGGAAGCCTTTTTGAATATATTAATGGAAAAAGTGCTAAAAACTAATCTACAAGAGGTTTGAATGCTTTCAAAAATTGGATAGGTAAATCATAAAACCACTTTAAATAATAGTCCTTGAGGCTTCTTGGGAATAATTTGGTCAAAACTTTATAATTATAGGAATAGTTAAGGCATGTCACATAAAAGGACCAAAGATGTTCAATATCACCCTTGCCATCATAAAATGTGAACTTAGGTGCAACAAAACTAGTTGGAAAAGGGTGCAAAGATATCTTGAGTGTAATAGGGTTATGTAACATATCTTGGGAATTAATAGCATGAAGAGACTTTAAAGTGGTTTGTTCAATGTTTGTAACCTTGTCCTTCAAGGTATTTATAAATTGTAGGAGTGTTTGAATTGTGGACCCATTTGGATTTAGATAACCAAAATGAGTGGTCACCAAAGGGTATGTAATCATGGGTTGAATAGGAATAGAAACTAGTATTTGATTTGAAACATTTGTTATCTCCATGATATATGTAGTAATAGTAGTTTCAAGAAACAAATCTTGAAAAACATATCCCATGCCCCCATTAGAAATATTAAGTTGTAATGTATTTGGTGGGAGGGTTTTCAGTACACGGGGATGCCCTAGAGTTATAATAACCTGATCAATAGATGGACCTGTTCGGTCATCTATGGTTTTTTTATTCTTAGTTTCTAAAATATTTTTTAGGATTTCATCAAGATCTTTAGCATTTTGATGAATACAATCATTAAAAAATGAATTTTCTTTCACTTTTTCATGATTTATTTATTCATGTGCATTGGTTTCATCAAAATGATAAATTTCATTATCAATATATTCTTCTATGATAAACTCATCAATATGTTTTTCATTCTTATAATTGGTATCATCATGATCCATAGGATTAGATCCCTCATTGGATTGAGACATTTTAGGTGATGGTATGGGAATATCAATGTGTTCAATAGGCACACCTCCAAATCTAGTATTACACCTTTGTTTCATGAAAAATAATATAAGTAGAAAATGAAAAAGTACATAAATATAAAACTCTAGTTGACTAAAGACCTTAGGAATTAGAAATGTTTGCATTGATAAAAATCAGGTTCACTAAATGTTTAACCCTAAAATATCTAGATTGGGGTTATCTAGGGATAAAGGGGATAAAGATAACTTAAGTTACAAGGGTGATAAATTATCCCTATACTATGCCAATTATATGATAAACTTAGATATAACATGTCTTAAATCTAATAATTTAAGATAGGATAAAAACAATAAGTACAACTATGATAAATATAGAAATGAAAAAGTAATGTACTTATTTATTAGAGGAGGGGTTTTCTTTTTTTCCATATTTATTTATTATGGAATCTTTTTCCTCACTTGGAATTTTCCTACTTTCATGGATAACCTTGCTTAGGTGTACTTGGAGTTACATTTTGATAGATGAATAGGAAATAACTCTCTGGATCAGATATTTTGGGTATGAAATTACTCTTCTATTAATGTCTCTCTAATTGTCTTTCTTGGGGGACTTATGCACTCCTATTTGTACATATCTCTTGGTGAGCTATTATTATATGTAAGATTGGTTTTCACTATTATCTTGTTTATGCAATATTTTCATGTATGTGATTTCATTTTCTTATAGTTATTATGTTGTGTATATGTTTGAATCGTGCTTATCACAAACTTATGCATTCACTTGATCTAGAGATCTTGGCATCCACTTCGATATGGTATCAAATCCACTCTAGTATTTAATTGTTTAGTTTTTTTATTACTATTATTTTCATTTGAAATAATGATATTTATTATTAGCAAATAAAATCTAGTTTTCATAATCAATTTATGGGAGTTTTTTAAATCTTTGATAGAGTCATTTGTTTTTGTAGATCTATTTCATTAGCATCCATTACCATAGTTTCTATGGTTTCTTTCTAAATTAATGTTCTATGTTCCTTTGTGTTTTTTCTAAAAAAACTCATGTGCCTCTATATATCCTCAGGTGTGGTCTCCTCTACTAGGTATTAGCCTATGCTTAGCCTTAGCTAGTTCTATGTGTTTGACCTTAGTTTTGCATTTATTCTAGATGGAACTCAGTTATAAAATTTTCACCTCTTGAGACTACTCTCATTACTAACTAATAATAAATATCATTCCATGTAGCATCATAAAAAATAGCCTTTAGCTATAATAGGGGGCTTTAACCCACCCCTTGCAACCCTTTGGCTAGGCCTTCGGTCACACCTAGTGCATGTGATTTTCACATGAGTTAATCAAGAAGCTTCACAAAAGACTCATACAATTTCAAAGGCTTGAATTTTTATTCCAAAATAATCTAAGTCTATTCAATTTCTCCCTAATGTTTTTTATCATATTAAATTCTTTTTTTAATAGCTTGATTTAAAACAAGGTCAAATGGGTTACTTTTATTTTAATGCATATGTAATGCATAAGAGGATTGGTTAGGTTTAACATTGTTAATGGAAATTTATTATTGTTTTTATAAAATAATATATCATGGGAAATATTTAAAAATAAAATTGTATTCATTTTTTCACATGCTGACATTGTACTTGTTTACTTGGATGTATTATCAACTGAGTATGATGTCCTCTTTTGTTTGTAAAATATCATCTTTTGAATCATTGAATTAATTTCTCAAGACACACTATCAGTTGAGTTCGATGTATTTTGAGTGTGTATTTGCAACTTTTTTGAGGGTTCACCATTTTAGAGTTCAGGTGGGGTGTACTAAACTTTTTTGGGTCACTCTTTGCATTTTTCTTGCACTTTCATTTCTACAACAACTTCAACTTACACTACTACTACAACTCATTTTTGCACTAATAGATTCAAGTTCAATCAACATACTAACTCTCTTTAACTATCATATATGGAAAATCAAGATGACAATAATTCTAAGGAATAAAGGTTTGTATAGGATAACCATGACTGATCAAATTAAACATAACATATATGCGCAGATAGTTAAGTGGTATAAGCATAATTATGAAGCCTGTGAGATATTATGACTTTATGTAGCACTTGATTTCTTATTTCACTTAGATCTTACTAGATCACCTCATGATGTATGGACCATTTTGGGTAAACTATTGGGGATCAAGCTGTGATGAGAGGTCACAAAATTGAGAATGGACTCATTAGCCTAAGTGCTTGAAAGTTTGAAAACCTTTAGGATTTATTTACTATGTTCAAGTCTTTAAAGTTTTAATTGAAATAATGTGTGAAAAATAAAGAAGATGACCAACTTGTTCTTTATATACTCTCTAAACTAGGTCTTGATTATTCAGTCTTTGTCTCTACTTTTCATGTCACTAAAAGTGCTTTGAATACTGCACAAAAAATGCCCTATTTAGATGCCTTCATTGCCAACTTAACTATGGAACAAGACAAGTTGATCTAGATGGGCACATTGAAGTCCATAAAACCTCAAGCCCTAATTGATGGGAATGGGAAAGTAAAGACTTCAAACAAAGAGAAGAAGAATAAGAACAAGGATCAAGAAAAGAAGAAAGAATCAACCTTTGCCAAAACCAAAACTGAAGCCTCATTTTCTAATGAAAAACCTAAGCTAGAGAAGGTTAAGTTTTCCTACTATAATAAAAATGGGTATATGACCATAAGTGCATGAAGAAGCAAATAAATCACCTAACTCATCTCCTAGAGAAGAACAACATAAGTGTTCATGAGTCTATCAAGAAGAATTCATTAAACCAAGATTATACTAAGGTAAAGGACAAGGGGAAAGAGAAATAAAATGGCAAGGCTCTAGTAGTAGTTACAAGTTCAACATCTTCATGAGATATTTACTCAAGTGATTCTCACCACATGGGCTCTTCACTAGTTGAGTTTTCTTCCTTAGAGCCTTATAGAATGTCTTCTTTTAGTTTGGGTGATGAAACTTATGTAATAGTTATAAGGAGAGGGTATGTTAAAATGGAAGGAGGAGCATTAAATAATGTTATAAGTTTCCCTTCTCTTTCAATCAATATCTTATCAGTGTATCAAATCACTCATATTAGCAAAGGCATGAGGGTTGAGTTTTTACCAGATTCAGCTATCATCATGGAGTTACATAGTGATTCTATAGTGGCAGTGGGCAAGGTAGATCACCAAGCTAGGTTATACACCTTCTCACATTTTCAACTAATTATTATTTAACTAAATTTCTAAATCATTCAGATGGATTTAGAAAACTATGGCATGAGTGGTTTGGATACCTTAAATACCTCTACCTTGAATAACTTAACAAAAATTACATGGCCATAGGATTTCATGTAGTCCAATTCTATAAGGGACTTTGTGAGGGGTTCTCTCTTGGATGGCATCCCAAATAAAAATTTGACAAAGGCAAAATTTGGATGGTTTGACAAGCATTAGATTTATCACACAGTGATGTATCTGGGCCTTTTCCCAAGATATCTTTTACAAGGGATAAGTACATTCTCAATTTTATTTATGAGTTATCGAGATATACATGGGTCTACTTTCTTAAGTAAAAGTTTTAATTGTTTGAATATTTTCAAGACTTCAAGGCACTTATTGAGAAACAATCTGAGAAATCCATCAAGGTTCTTCGTATTGATAATGGAGGTGAAAATGTTAGCAATAGATTTGAGCAATTTTGCACCACAAAGGGAATTGATTTGAAATAGATAGTTACATTCTCTCAAAAAATGGAGTTTCAAAATGCAAGAATATATATTTGAAATAGATGGATAAATGTATGATTCAATCTATGTCCTTGACACCTCATTATTAGGTCAAATCCATAAATTGTGCTTGTTATATTCAAAATAGGGTTATTCACAAAGCTTTGAAAGGCATAACACCATTTGAAGTTTGGAATGGAAGGAAACTTGAAGTTGAGCACTTTAAGGTTTTTGTATCTCCATCTATGGCATATATACCAAAGAAGATATAAAAATATATGAATCCTCAATCCAAGCCTTACATCTTTGTAGGTTATCCAAATGGTTTTAGGGGTTATCCCCTTCTACAAACAACCACATGATTTTTTCATAGAAAGAAGTGTTTACTTTTGGGAAAGTCCCAAAGAATCAACACTTGACAGTTCTTCTCTTTTATTAGATTCACCTAGACTTTATCATTATTCTTCTAACTCAATCATCTAGAGCAAGTTTCTATGTCAGGGTCTTCTTTTTATTCTAGTTATGATAGCTAGGATAATGATAAAGAGTCTTCTATATCCACCTATCGTCATGTTTCATAGGATGAGGATTCAATACCTGAGTCACCCATATATGGACCCCTTTGGGCTAGACAGACACTTCAGAGTGTAAGCATTCTTGTAATAGATCTAGTAGATGACAAACATACTCTTGTGGATTATCAGAGTAGTCCATATGCATTCTTTGATTTAGTTTTAAATACAAAGATATTTTGAGAGATTTCAAGCATACCTAAGTGGGATAATTCTATGGAGGAAGAATATTCTTCTTTGATCAAAAACCACACTTAGGATTTGAATTCAATTCCTAAGGGAAAGAAGATGGTTTGATGTAGGTGGATATATTAGACCAAGTTTGTAGTAGATGGGTCAGTCAATAAGTATAAGGCACGATTGGTTGCCAAGGTTTTTTCATAGGTATCCAACATTGATTACACATATACCTTTACACCTATTGTAAAGATGAATTCGATCTGACTCACACTAGTTATAGTTGCAACACATGGTTAGGGTGTGCACCAGATGGATGTGAAAAGTGTCTTTCTTCATGAAAACCTTGAGGAGGAGATTTACATGAAGTAGCCACCTGGGTTTGTTTAGGATTCAAACTTATTTTACATACATAAGAAATCCATATATGGCCTCAACCAAGTACCTAAGGCTTGGTACTCTAAGATGGATTCCTTCCTCCTTACTTTAGGTTTCACTAGGTGTCATTTAGACCCCAATGTATGCTTCTTATAGAAGGATGATTCTTTAATGATACTAGTCCTTTATGTTGATGATATTTTTATCATCAAGATTTCCTCATCATTTATTATAGTGGTGAAGAAAACTATATAAGATAGATTTGACATTGAAGACTTGGGTCTTGTATATTACTTCCTTGGCATTGATATTTCACAGTCTAATTTAGGGATTTGACTTGCACAACCCAAGTATGTTCTCAATATTTTGGATCAATTTCACATGGTTTATTGTAAGCCATGTCTAACTCCCTTTATATTAGGATTCAAAATTGAGGATTACTATTGTACACCTTTGGTTTATGCCACTTAATATCGATAGATTTTTAGTTGCCTCATTTATCCGACTCATACCATGCCTGATATTTCATATGTAGTGGGCATTATTTCATGATTCATGCATGAGACCCATGAGATACACTTGAAAGTATCCAAGTGGATACTCCACTACATTCAAGGCTCTTATATATTTAGGATTCATTATAGATTTGGTACAACTGTTGACTTGGTTAGTTTTACATATTTAGATTGGGTTGGTGATACTCAAAATCACAAGTCCACTTCAAGTTATAACTTTTCTTTGGGTTTTAGTCATATGATTTGGTCTAGTAAGAATCAAAATTATATTTATATATCATCCATAGAGGTAGAGTACATGGGAGATATTAATGCATTTACTGAGTCCATTTAGCTACAGTAGATTCTATCTGAGTTTGATATTCCTTTTAGATATCATGTCATCATCTATTATGATAACTATAGTACCATAAAGATATGCAGGAATATAGTTTATCACTAGTGGACCAAACACATTGAGATTCACATGTATTTTATCTAGGATTTTGTTCGTGGTCAGGTCATCAACTTGAGATTTTACTAGTCTTTAGAGAAGGTTGCAGATATATTTACCATGTCATTCAATGAGAGCATGCTCATTCATCTATGAGCTCTTCTTAGGGTGCATTTTACATAAAAAACAACATCATCTTTAGTAGGGGGCCTTCTAGTTCTTCATTTCTTCTATATCTCTCTTTGTTGGGGGGGGGGGGGAGGATTTTTTTCCTATGTGTTTTCTCATTTTCTTTATTTTATGAGAGATTACTTTGCATTGGGTACCTAATTAGGCTTAGTTACCAGGACCCATTTTTTTACACTACCCACCTAATCTATGCTTATGGGGGGGTGGGGGGGTTTAAAGTAAGTAATTTTATTATTCTTATATTTATTTATTAAGTTATTTTTTCCTTCACTTGGAGTTTTATTACTTTCATGAATAAGCTTGCTTAGGTGTACTTGGAGTTATATTTTGACTAGATGAATAGGAAGTAACTCCCTTGGTTGGCTATTTTAGGTATGGGAGTTACTCTTCTATTATTGGCTCTCTAAATGTCTTTCTTGGGGGTACTCTCATGCACTCCTATTTGTACATCTGATTTGGTTAGCTATTATTCTATGGGAGATTGGTTCTACCTCTTATCTTGTTTATGCAATATTATCATGTATGTGATTTCATTTTCTTATAGTTATTATGTCATGTACATGATTGACTCATTTATATCACAAACCTATGCATTCATTTGATCTAGATATCTTGTCATCCACTCTGATATTATATAGTTTTAATACTGACACAATTATGGATTTAGAATAAGCATGAAGCAAACTAAAATAATATTCTAGAAAAATCATCAAATTCTTGATTAAGTGCTTCTTGAGCCTTGAACACTAGCATTGGAATTGGATGGTTGCAATGATGCTACTATCTAAACTTGACGTAGGTGTCCTATAAAAAATACCTATTGGAAAAGGATGTGACCACCTAGATGCTTCTAGGTTTATATTCACCTTTGCTATAGTGCATTCAAATATGGGTCATGGATTGTCACTCCTTGTGAAATTATAAAACCTTATTTCTTCATCTTTATAGTAACTTTGAGAAAAAATGGATTAGTGGGCACATGGTGTCAATATAACCCCAAATACCCTCTATCAATGAGCATTGACTACATATCCAATACTCTAAGGAGGGCCTCAGACTAATGTAGTTTTCCCCTATGTGTTGGCTTATATGTAAATCATATAATGTGTGGAAAGTAAGTACAATAATAACCTAGCTTGTAACTTAGAAAATCATGCTCTTAGTCTACTCCTTTATTACTTTATACCTATGTATATGATGTCCCTATGAGTGATATGAAAATAGAAGAAAATAGGGAATCTTTGATCACCTAATTGTCTAATTAAATGCCTTTTTCAAGTTTCCTGGTGAGTAGGTAAGAGGTTTTTAGGAGAAGAATGAATGAGGATTGATCTTGTATTTATATCAGTCCCTTTAGAGAAATAGATCAAATTAAAAAACTTAGTTTGACCATTAAGTTATATTTCATTTGAAAATTAATGATTTTAGGGCACTAGACACTTGCATCAGACCAATACACGTGTCTTGATACAGGTGTCTATTTAAGATGTTAGTGTCTTGAGAATAAGAAAGTAGGTATAGACTCAAAATTTGCAGAGGTAGAAGATAAGTAGGTTTTAAGCATTCTGGGAAAGATAGTAGGTTTGGGTCATTAGCATAATATTAGTCAAACCAAGAGATAGGAAAAAGGGCACAAGATAGAGCAAGTGTAATATTTCTAAAAGTGGGGAAGGTCCAAAACGAAGAAGAATAGCCAAGGTCTAAGTTTTTCAAGTGTACAAGACTGAGGCGATATATAATTTATAAAAATCATCACACTAGGGTTAAGGGGTATTAGAATATATTTTACAATGGATATTGAACTAACCTAATGAGTGAGCCAATTAATAAAAAATTAGATAAATAATATTTTAAAGTTATACTACTAAGATTGTTAAAAATAGTAAAGTACAACTATTGATAGATATTGAAATGAAAAGGGACCAATAATACATAACTAGTTTACTATGCCGATACATGTCTAAAAATTAACAAGATGAAAGTGGACTAGAATGTGATCCTACAATAGTCTTCATATTTTAGGAATATTATTTTTGTGGCATCAGATGCTTGCATTAGATCTAGATAATTATGTCAATAAATATGTCTGACTATGATAAAACTATCCTATATGAAATATAAATTAGATCTATATGTGACCAATTGGAGCCTTCTAAATTTTTGTTGCCTTTATTATAATGTTTTCAAATTACACACATAGGTTGTCATTCTTTATCAATTGATCAAACCCTAATTTATGTACCCTTGGAGTGACTATGGGAAAATGGGTTAGTGGGCTTATGGTGTCAAGCTACCTTAAGGACCTCTCTATCAATATCAACTACTTACATAGATAATAGTCTAATGAAGGCCTCAAACTTATTTATTTCTTCACTATGTTGGATTTTTTATGTATCAAGATGTAACATGTGATAAGAAATGGCATGTAGTGACCTAGCTTGTAATTTAGAAAATATGGTTCATCAAATATTCTTTGAATGCTTTAGACCTATGTGAATATTTATCATATGACTGATATGTGTTTAAACCTAGATTGAGATGGGTCAATATAGCATAGGGTTAAGAATATATAAATTAAGAGGAAAGGGTGATCAATAGATCTATAATAATCCAATTAATTTACAAACTCAGATGAACAATATTTTAAATTAAAATGTTGAGATATACTAAAGATAAAAAGTACATCTATTAGTTGATATTTTATTGAATTATAAATAATATTACTTAGTTGGTTTGTTGTGTATGTGTATATCTGATAATAAATAACCTAAACTAATATTATATCTAGATTATATATCAATCATTAGATTCTATCACCTCAAATGATTGCATCATACCTAGAAAGTTACATCAACATTGGTGTTTGCATTGGATGTAGGTGTCTAGTATAGAATATTAACTAGATATGAATGTGACCACCAAGATCCTTCTACATTTTCTATCACCTTTACTCTGATGTGTTTAAATATCACACACAATTTATTTCTCCTTGTCAAATGAACAAACCCTAGCATCCTCACCCTCAAAGCGACTATGGGAAAATGGGTTAGTGAGAACATGTTTTCAAGCTACCCCAAGGACCCCTCTATAAATGGGCACTACCTACATAATAAATACTCTAAAGTGGGCCCTAGAGTTATGTATTTCTCCCCTACATGTTGGCTTGTGTGTGCATAAGGATGCAATATGTGATATGTAAATACATAGAGTGACCTAGATTTCAACTTAGAAAATGTGGCTCATGGAATGATCCTTAAGTACATTGAACCTATAGATGGGTTGTTCTTACGACTGATATTGAAATAAAAAAGATTACGAAATATTTTCTCACATAATTGTTTGATTGAATGCCTTTAGTAGGTTGCCTTGTGAGTTTTTAGGTGAGGAATGAATGAAGAATGGTCTTGTATATATACCAATCTATTTTAGAAATAGATAGTATTAAAGCACTTAGGCCAACTATAAGGGTATATTTTATTTAAAAATTTGATGAATTTAGGGCACTAGACACTGAGTTTAGCATAGGACACTAGCTTTGATTTAAGTTTTCAATTGGGGAATAAGTGTCTGAGAAGTTGGAAAATAGGTACAAGTCGAAAACATGTGGAGGATTATAATTTTAGTGTAGGTTTTTTGCCAATTTTGGTTCCTACATGGTTGTTAGTGAACTTGCTTAGGGTTGTTAAGGTCATTAGAGGAAATATTCTTTATGTGTTTTATAATTGTGAGTTGAGTGGTTACCTTTATGGTGACCTAATATATCATTATATAATGTACATCCTTTGTACTTTTTAGCTAATTGAATAATGAACATTTATGAAGCTCACTTTTACTTTGCCTCTTTATCTCACTTACTCCCAAGGTTTTCATACAATTTGTGATGTTCAAAGATCTTGGAGTTGTATAACATTGTATCAAAGCTCTAATCTAACATCCACTTTACTATTTATGAAATCCTTAGTGAGATATTTCATTCATGCATTCCTAGTAGTTTTCTTGAATTTTTTATTTTCATAGGTTTGGTGGGATTTCATGAAAATCCATGCAAACTATACATATAAAGTCTCTTATTAAAAATATATAGTGCCATCATATGTAGAATGTACCAAAACCCTATAATTGGCTATAAATATGACCTCGATTTGTGACAACCATTTTTGGAGGGTTTTAGGGCATTTTTAGTGGTTTCATGCATATCTGTATAGAAGGATTCTCAAATCATGAAACAATTTATGGGCTTATATATATATATATATATATATATATATATATATATATATATATATATATATATATATATATATATATATATATAATTTCTAAAATGGGTATTTTCTAGTTTTTAGATGAGCTATACCAAATCTATATATTTTTAGGTCTTCTAGCTTCTACAAAGTTTCCAACCCTTGTAGGGAATTTTGATAGTTGTTTAGGTTTGTCAAACTTTTGGAATTTGGAAAACAAATTGCATTAAAATTTGTTAGGTGGGAAAATAGACTCCATCAAATATATGATGCATGATGGACTTTTGATTGTGTATTTACATGCGTCAGATACCCAAATAACCATCAAAAGTCAACACCTACTTGAGCAGCCATCAAAACTCGATAGCTACCCAAACATGTGTCAAAACCCTACACCTACTCAAGCATACATAAATAAATGATAATGTGGTTAGCACACCATAAGATCCCACCAATTGTAAAATCAACTCATGGACTCTGGCCCTTCTACAAGCATGCACTGCAAACCCTAACTAATGCAAAATCACCCAGTGGACTCTAGCACTTATTTGAGCATGCACTTTTTTAGGCCACCCTCTTTATAACTTTGGATAGCCACAAAGACGTTAAATTTAATCCCAAATTTTTTGATGTGTGAGAGATTTCCAAATTTAAGATAATGGAAAGTGACAATAGGTCTTATCCCTTAGTCATAAGGGAAATAATCCCCAAGTCACTTCCAACCCAAATGTGCCTAATGTTTTCTCCATGGAGGCATAAGTTTTTTTGAGAAAATTGATTCACAATTTTTTTTCAAGATTTTAATCCAAAGGGCCTCAAGTTTTTTAGGGGAAGTAGATTCAAAAAAATTCCACCATTATTTACCAACAAAATTTTCATATGATTAGATTTTTAAAAATACATAACTTTTGATTGGTAGCTCAGATTTGATTGTTGTCATTCCAAAAATGATTTTTTTTCATTCTCTAAGCATTAGTGATATTTTTTAACCTTATAAAACTACATATTTTTTTCACATATTGTACTTTTGGATGCATTATTGATAGATACTTACATCCATTTAGTTATTTTTTACTTATGCACTTAATGTTCAAGACACATTATGTTAGTAGAGGTTCTTGATATAAAATTAAAACATGCTAAGGATGAGGACAACTATGCAATAACTCATAGTTGCAAACCTAATTACCAAGGAATTTGAAGGAAAAGGATAAATGAAATATTTAAGGTACATTTTTATCCTGCAATATCATGCTAATGAAAGGAAACAATAATTTCAAATATAGTCAGAGTATTCAAAACAATTCAGAAAGGAAATAACCATAACTATATGCAATGAAACATTCACAAGGAACAATAAAGAAACCATATAAGTAACCATAACCAGTAAATCTATATTGATCTCTTTTAAATATGGAACCCTTTCTTATTGAAACTAATATCATGTATATAGACACTTACATATCTTATGACTTTCCATCTTCTATCCTATATTGGCACCATAAGGAGTCTCTTTGTCTTCCAATCTATTACAACTTGTTGAAAAAATGTCAAAATAAACCAACTTGTGATAACAGGAGTGTGTTATGCACATATGATAAATAATTACACTTCACATTTTTATAGTCATTATTCTTCTACTAACACATTCTCAGTTATGCCCAAAATCTATACGAGTGCGATTGCATTTTAAACTTTAATTGGGGAAATGCTAATAGTTTTGAGGGGGTATTGTGTGGTTCTATGTATTATTCAGTGTCTCTTCTACAAACTTTCATTTTTTTGCATTTTTTGATTCCTACACTTCTTATTTGGATGCATTCTCAATTATGCATAATGTCCTATCTATGAGCATGCATTGTTCTTATAACTAGAGGATCATTACAATTGTTTTATGCAATTTTGCACTTCTTTGGTATCTTCTCTTAGTCATGTAAACTTAACTTGAGATACACTTGTGGGAGAAATTTTATTCTATACAAATGGTTCTTCTTAGAAAGACCAACTATGTTTCTTGACATGCTTACATGGAACACTTACAGGAAATAATTTTACTACATTCCTATATGGATAGATTCCTACCCTTTATGACTTAGTTCAACTTAATAAGTAGGATAACACTTGTGAAAAGGTTCTTGGTACCTTAATATTACATGTTTCCATGGATGTTTGTTGCCATATGGAACATATAACATATCCTTGCATTTTTTGGAGCATCTTTTAATCTCTTTTTAGAGATCCTACTAAGATTTATCTCAATCTTAATCCACTTATTCTTATCATCTCTTCAGATATTATTTTACTCCCTCCTCATACTCCTATTTTATGTAATGACACATACATGGTGGATAATGCTCCTCCTTCTATCAAGCCACCACTATAGAATGCGACTCTACTAGACCTTAGTTATCCCATTTTAGATTATACTTATGTTCATGTGCATGATTTTATTCTTTCAGAGCTATCATAGATTGATACTTCATAGGACTATATTATTTCCATTTGAGAGTACACTTTGTGTGAAAATTGACAACTCTTCTCTTCCTATGGATATTCAGTCTACAAAACTATGTGATTCATCTATAATATCTTCTTTAGATTTGAGGGTTGTTGAACAATATTCTCTAATTCACATGGAAATTCCTTAAATGAATGCTCCATACCATTTTTTGTCATCATACTCTCCTATACTTGATGACATTTTTGATCTTGAGTACATCTTTGAGATTGATATATCTTCTACTAGCACAAATGACTATACTAGTGATGGAGACACGCCTCCACCATCTCCTTGTCACCTTCAATATATTGAGGAGTTAGTTCTTGATCCACCTACCTATGGACCACTTATAAAATTATAGGGTGTAAGTATATTTATCCATAGGTAGTTTATTCTATAATTACAAGTCATTCTATAGTCTATTTTAACCTCTACTTTTGTTACACCATCATTACATAGAGTAGTTGGCCCTCTTATTATGCATGGGGAGCATACTTCATTAGTTATAATTCTATCAGGAACTTGATGGACCCATTCACTATTCCAGGTTGATCCAATCTTCATTGTTCCTAATTTTGACATGATTTCTTTAGTGGCATTACATTTAGTTCTTATGCATGATCTTGCTAGACCTATGCCATAAGTTTTTGTTTTAGACCCTACTTAGAGTTATTTGTATTGCTACCTCATTCAACTTCCACTATGGAATGGGAAGACTTCCAGTACACCATTTTTGTTATTCCTTTGGCAAAGGGAAGAAACATTATTCAATGTGGATGGAGCTTCTTCAATCTTCAAGTAGAGGATCTTGTCATTATAATTTATTATTTTGTGAGCTCTATCATAGGCAGATTCAACACCTTCTATTGGGACTTCTTAGTTATCCTATATATCTAATCTATTTCTCTCATTTATAGATGCATTCTTGGCTATGTTTGATGTCATTAGAACATGCACTTTCTTACTTTGCTCTCTTTTAGAGAGGAGTTTCATCCTATTAATTTTCTCTTTTTCTCCACTTTAAATGGGAGTTGTATTATGCTTGGGTACCTCATCAAGCCTCATTTTTGTGATCCAATTATTTGTATCCACCTAAGCTACACTTCAAGGGGATGTTAGTGTAATATTTTTTTCATTTTGGGTTTTACCTACATGGTTATTAGTCAACTTGTCTAGGGTTGTTAAGGTCATTAGGGGAATACACTGTATGTGTTTTGTAATTGTGACTTGAGTAGTTACTTTTATGGTGACCTAATATCTCACTATATAATATACCTCCTTTTTAATTTTTGGCTAATTGGATAATAAACATTTATGAAGATCACTTTTTCTTTACATCTTGCTCTCACTGGATCCTAAAGTTTTCATGCAATCTGTGACATTAAAAGATCTTAGAGTCATCCAACAAATAATAAGTAGTTTTATAGCATTTTGAGTGACACAGAAGGCATGGGAATCAAAATAACATATGTTTAGGCGGAGAGATAAGCAATAAGCACAAGAGATAATAGATGCAATCCTTTTAGCAAAAATAAGGTGTAGAAACTAAAGGATATAACTATGATAATTATTTTCTAAGTATACAAGATTGAAGTGCTATATAATTTAGATTTAGTGTCTACAATATGGAAATAGGGATGAATAGGGTAAGTTTGCTCACTTGAATTCTTGATTGAGTGCTTCATGGTAAGTTTCCTTGTGAGCTCTTGGTATTTACTAGTTGATGGATGAATGAGGGTTGATCTGGTATATGTACCAATCCATTTTATAAATATCTTGCTTTAAATCACTCAAACCAAATTTTGAAATACATTTCATTTGAAATCTGATTAATTTTTGGGCACTGAACACTTTGTAAAAAAGGTGGACACTTGTGTCAACACAGGTATCTATATAGAATGCAAGTGTCAAGGAAGCTAAAAAATAGGCACAGGTCTAAAACTAACATTGAAGAATAATGATTAGGTTTATAAATTTTTACACAGTATAGAAGGCATGGTCGTTAGAATAATAATGACCAGACTAAGAGATAAGTAATTTAGGCACAAAGAGATAGTGAATATGAGCCTTTCAACAACAGGAAAGTACATAAATGAAGAATATATCCATGATAAATATTTGACAAGTGTACACGATTAGACTATTACATAAATTAGATTTAGTGTATAGAATTTGAAATACCTTTATGGCTTTTTATACAAGTCAATCAAACTGATGATGTTAATGAAGTCCATGTATAACGTATTATTAACCAAGATTTTATAGCATAATCTTATTTATTTCACCATGGTGGAGTGAAAATGAAAACATTACTTTTTGAGATTATAATCATATTTATTGCACCATGGTGCTGGTGAAAATATTTGAAGAGGTGTTACCATCTATTAGTTATAAGTTGAATTATTATATCCAAATCTAATAGAAGACTATGGATTGTTGGGGGAGTTATGTAACCTACATTTCTTTCTATTATATTTATTTGTTCTTAGGATCCTAAATAATTGATGTTGTAAGAGTAAATTAAATTTTGAAAAAAATGAAAAAAAAAAATTTCATTTTGAAATTATTTTTTATTTTTTCAATTATAAATAATATTTGAAAGATTGTAAAATAATAAATTCAACACTTTAACCATGTTTCATTCTCTATACTCATAAATATTACAGTGGCTATAATAAATTAGGTTAACAAAGAACTATAGCTAAATGCATGGTTAAGCTTACGGTGATTATAAAAAATCAGGGTCTATTGTCTACTTATGTTGGAAAAATAGATTATGTATATTTGTGACTTTAGAAAATGGCAATAATTGTTTATTTCTCTATTAAAATTTAATATTTATGAGTTTTTAACTATTTTTTTTTTTTTTAAATTTGTCACAATAAATATTTTGTACATATCAATTTATTATAGTAAGTTTGAGGTATGTGTAAGGAATGCCTTAAGAAGAAGAACCACTTGCATGTTTAATGAGTGGTAAAGTACATGAAAATATACGTAAAAAAATAATGATCATAGTCAACATTTAAACAATAATTTTTAAGATTGAATCTTCTTTTGTAAATGAAAATTATGAAGTTAATTATATATTTTTTTTTACTCTTTTCTACTCTTAAAAAATATATGTGATATTTCTTGACTCATTCCATACACATACCTTAATTTTATCATAGTCACTTAATATTAATATAATATTAATATTAGTGTAATATTAATATTATAGTTTAATTCTCAAAACATCTAAATGAAAACTCAAAAATATTAATTTTTAATAAAAAAATAAAAATCAATGTAAATAGGTTAGTAGTGATAAAACTGAAAATAACTGGATACCTAAATCTCAATCATTATGTAACTTAAGTTTTCACTCAAATGAAATTTGAAGGAAACAAATTTTATTATCTATTTTTCATGAACAAATTTTATAAAATTTTGATATATTTTCAGTCTTTGGCAAGAAAATGATGTAAGTCCTTGTTTTTATGGGAAGAAAAATTGTAAATATAAATTTCAACATAATAAAATTGGATACTTTCCTCATCACTTTCAAACTAACCAAAATTTAATAAAAAATTTTTATTATAAAAGATAAGGTATGATTTGGAAGTTATTTTAATGAGTTTGTAAGGAATAATATTATAATAAAAAATTTACTTGACAATATTTAAAAACTTTTATGAATCATAAGACCACTCACTTTGTGTTAGCAAAATGTTTAATATAGATTGCATTATAAATGACAAGTTATGATAGGAAGGCTATTTTAATAAGTATGCAAGTAAAAATATTATAATAAAAAATGTAACTGACAAATTTCAAATACTTTTATGATTGGTTGAACTACTCATTTTATTTTTTGGTTATATAAAATTTTCAATGTCTAAATTTAAATATTTTTATATAAAATATGTAAGAAAAAAGACCCTTTATAAATATTGAAATAGAAATCATACATTATTCAAAACTACCATTTAATAACAAGTGAATTATATTCAAACATAATTATTTATTTTTTTTATTTTATTTTATAATTATAATAAGATTGTATTTTTATAAAATTAAAAAAAAAAAAAAAATTGATGTAAAGTGTTTTTCATTTTTATAATTGATAACCTATTTAATTTATATTTCTAATCACTTAATTTTACTATAATAAATGATTTTTACATTTTTATAGGTTAATAATGCATATATTACATACTCAAAATAATTTCACATACTCAAAATAAAAAATAAATTCAAAATAAAAATGAAAGCTTCAAAATAATAAACTACATATTTAACTTATATTCTTGTGAAAAAATAAAGTACATATTAAATCTTATTCTTTGCACATTATTATTGATATAAATTAAGATTATTTTAATAAGAAACCACTAATTTATTTTTAATAAAATTAAACAAATTTAATTTATAATATTTATGATATAACAATAATAATAAAGTTAAAATTTCTAACAATAAGAAATGAATTATGCTATTATTGGAATCTAATTCCTACAATATTGAAATCCAATTTTTACAATCTTGAAATCCAATTCATTCCATTTTATAAATTAATAATTTCAATATTAAAAAATTAATAATTTTATATTAAAATCTAATTTTTTCAAAATTGAAATCCCATTTCTTCAAAATAAAAATCCAAAATTTTCAAAATTAATATCTAATTTCTTTAAAAATAAAATCTAATAATATAAAATTAAATTCTAATATAAAAAATATTAAATTTTAATATTATATATTTTAAATTATATTATAGACTATAATATGTTGAAATGCAACTCCCCACCCATGATTTATATATATGATAGTTAAAAAAAAGGTAAATCCTATCTATTATAGATAGTTAATCAATTTTTTTGAGAAAACTAAGGAAATATACTAGGAGTACAAAAATTTAAAAGAGTAAGAAACTCTGTAGCATCAAAGAAATTGAAAAGGGAAACTAGTCTTCATCAGAGATTACTATATCAGCATTTTTGTTTCTAACAACACGAACATCTTTTTTAAGGTTGATAGTAGCTAAGGGACCCGCCAGGTGAATCTCATCAGTGTCATGCATGATTCCTAACCTTTCACGGATTGCCTTTAGCTTTTGGTGTTGAAGGATGTTATCTTCAACCATTGCCTTTATCAGAGTCCAAATTTGATTGAGCTAGGTTTCCATCACGTGGCTAAAGTAATCAACGTCTTCATGCACAACAAGAGAATTGCTAGCACTGAAAAGGATGGTTTGAATGCCAATAACTTGGGAAATTTTGAGGGTGTCTAACCGGGCTTTAGACCGACCAGTATCCTCCATAGCCTTGATAGCAACCTCCACCAAAGCCACCGAGGAGATGCCACCGAGACGAGCAGAAAGTTGGGCACGAAGCAGGTTCATGGCCATCCACTTCAACAACTTCTCATCCTTCACACCTTCCAAAAAGATTTTATGCTAGAAGTCTAGAACTTCTTGGGCCATGAAATGATTCTTTTTATCGAGGAGGGAGCTCGATTCAAGCAAGTGATGGAGCTTTAGGTCATCCACCAAGCCCAAAAAAGAGGAATGGACATCTTCAAGGGAGTAGTTATGCAACAAAATATTGTTCATCTCATTGACTGAATTGATGACAGAAGCCTTACCTTTTACCTACCTAGTTCTTTTATGACTGGAGCCTCCCAAATCCATTCTACTAAAGAATTCAATGTCTAAGAGCCAAAAGCAAAAAGCATAGAAGAGAGTAGAATGCACAAAGAGGAGAGAAAATGGGGATAAAAGCCATGCCATGAGACACACGTGTCACATGCGTCTCCCAATGGAAGTCAATATCCATTGCCAATAATGATTTCCCATGCCATGATAATTAATGAAATTGGACCCAAACCAATTAATGATTAGATTCATTAATATAGTGATTATGAGCATTGTTTTCCATAATCTTCAAATATTTTGAACCCTTAGTGAGGGTGTTGGTCACATGGAGACCTGGATCTGAATTATTGAGGGTAATCTCTTCATTAACTAAGTGGTTAACAAGATTATTTCTTTCATAATAGATATTCAAGGGAAGATAAGTTCTCATTTTCTATAAAGGATCTTGCAGTCATCCAAAATATTTTTTAGAATCTATTTGTGAGAAGATCCTTTCGAGAGGGCTTCAATAATAAAATTTGAGTCCCCTTTCTATATCCAGATCAAGCCAATTGTTTTGAACAGCAAAAGAGAGGCCACCAGAGGGATTTATCTTTGGTAACATTATTGGAGCAAGAGCCAAGAAATTCACTGAATCCAATCAAGAATTTAACCATAGAATCTCTAAAAGTCCCCCCAACACTAGCTAGACAAGGGTTGCGTACGTAGCACCGTTGAAGTTGAACTTGATCTTGAGGCTAGATGGGGGAGTCCAATTGTCTCTCCTACTTTTTTTAATATTATTTTAACCCTATTATCAGGCAAGCCAGTAATGACCTCATTCTAGTAGTGAAGAAGGTGATGATCAACTAGAACAATAGTACCATTTTTGGGGGC
The DNA here is from genome assembly GCA_037957365.1 of Torreya grandis. Lineage (NCBI taxonomy): Eukaryota > Viridiplantae > Streptophyta > Pinopsida > Cupressales > Taxaceae > Torreya > Torreya grandis. Next base: position 4,558,615 of record JARHVA010000370.1, on the reverse strand, counting down.
CAACAAATCAACAGTTCTCTGATGGTCTTTAAAATTTTGTCAATAATTCGGATTTCATTTTATCAAGTGTCTTTAAAGATTTGTTTGTTCCTTTCAAGCCAAATATTCTAAAATATGATGGAAGGTAGAGAGTTCTAGATTTGTTGAAGTATAGGCAGATTGATCTTGAGAGTCTAACCAAGAATTAAATCCTTGATAGAGAGTTAGGGAGAGCAAAATAAAAATTGAAGGGAAGCAAGAAGAAGTTATAGATTGACAAGTAAAATTGGTAGTGTATGAGGAGATGATTAGTATTTTATTCCTAAGAGTAGCACAAGGTACATCTCAAAGGGCACTAAAAACCTTTTTTTCTCAGATTATTAACTGTGAGAATTTTGTCCCAATAGGTAGTCCATAGAAAAGAATTGGCTTTAGGGAGAACGTGCTTATTCTAGATTACAGAAGAAGGGAAAGACTCCGAAAGCTAAGCATTCTAGACATAAGAGATTTTGTAGCCATCCTTAACAGTGTAGTTTCCAGATTTAGATCCTCTCCAAATAAGAATGTCATCATTTTTGGAAAAATGGAAGGGTCAAAGAATTTCTTATAATTTCTTTTTTTCTTCTTTGAGGTGCTTAAGAACTTACAATTCAATCCAACCATCTTTATTATTGTTGAAATAGTCTAAAACCCAAATGCTCACATGAGTAGAGCACCTGAAGCAAATGCTTTGAAGAAAGTTGATGCTTGAGAGGGGATGAGGGGGAAACTAGATATCAGTCTAGATTTTGGATTTGTTACCTTTCCTGATGTTCCATCTAAGTAAAGACTTAATAATATTATTTGCTTTTATCATGAGATTCCAAGCATGAAAACCTTTGTGTAAAGAGCTAACTAGGAAAATCCTTTCCAAAATCATATTATCAAGATATTTGCATTTGAGGATGATGCTCCATAGAGAGGAATCTTTAGAATATATTCTCCAAACAAGCTTGGCTCCAAGGGCCCAGTTCATATGTTTGTTGATTTTAAACCCACATCCTCCCCATTCATGAGGTAGACATGTTGTTTCCCACTTGATCAAAGATAGTTTTCTAATTTCATCAGTACCTCCCCAGAGAAATCTAATTTGAATAGACTTGAGATAATTATCGACATTGGTAGGTAAAGGAATAACAAACATCATGTATATAGGCATAGCTTGGAGGCAAGATTGAATCAGTTGAATTATATCAAAAAGGGAGAGCTACTTGCCTTTCCATCCTTCTAGTTTGTGCATGGTTCTATCTATCATCATTTTCCAAAGATCAAAATAATTTATTCTAGAAAAGAGAAGGATGCCTAGATATGAATAAGGAAGAGATCCTGAGTTGATGTTTAGAATCCTAAAAATAGTCACTTGTATAAAATTGTTAGTGTTAAAAAAAACATCTTTGATTTCTCAAAATTGACCTATTAACCCAAAGCCATTTCATAGAGATTAAGAGCTTGATTGAAATAAGTCACCTCTTCAATGGTAGAAGTACCAGCAAGGCTAGTATCATCTGTGAATAAGAGATGGGTGACTCTGGGATCATTATTAGTAACCAAAATGCCATTCACAACATTAGTGTTCTTGAGATGGGAGAGCCACCTATTTAGAGCATGGGCCACAATTATGAATAAGTAGTGAGACAGAGGGTCTCCTTGACGAAGTCCATGAGTGGAAGTAAAGAAGATTTCCAATTCATAGTTGATGAGGACAGAGAATTTGGATGGGCTGATGCAGTTGAAAATCCAATTCTTTTAAGCTTGGCTGAATCCAAACTTATTGATAATGGAAAGAATAAAATCCCAGTTCACGTGATCAAAAGTTTTATTCATGTCTAATTTTATAAACATGTTGCTTTTATTTTGAGAGGAAATTGAATGAATTAGCTCATGGGTTGTGATAATTCAATCTAAGATTTGTCTTCCAGCCATAAAATCCCCTTATTCTTTGGAGATGATCCAAGGCAAAATAATTTTGAGTCTGTTAGCCATAACCTTAATAATGATTTTGTAGTAGACATTGCACAAAGAAATGGGTCTATAAGAATCAAAATACTTGGCATCTTCTTATTTGGGATGAGAACAATGAAAGTTGAATTCATCTGCTTGAGTACCTAATTGGAGGTACTAGACTCCTAGATAATAGCAATGACATCAAGGCCCACAATGTTCCAAAAATGATGAAAGAACCCAATCGGGAAGCCATCAGGGCTATGGAATTTGTTCAGTTTGAAAGAAAAATCAACACTTTTGACTTCATCTTCATAGATAGGCATAGTCAAGAAAGCATTGTCAACCTTAGACACCAAAGAAAGAATATGGCTAAGAATTTCATTTTACATCAAAGATCTATCAATGTTTGTTTTAGAGAGGAGGGTCTTGAAGTAATTTTCCACTTCTTTTTTGATTTGAAACTCTTCAAAGAGTAAGACACCTTTAGGAGTAATCACATTGGAAATCATGTTGAAATTTCTTCTTATGATAGCTATTTTGTGAAAGAAACTAGTATTTCTATCACCCTATTTAAGCGATTTGACATGAGACTATTGCTTCCAATGGATTTCCTCTTAAAGAAAAAAATGTTCCAATCATCCAGAAACATTGTTTCCTCAACTTTCAAATCATTAGATAATCTAGAGTGTTAGATTTATTTTTCTAGATTAACAAGTTTATCTTGAATAAGAGATTTTTGATCAAATAGAGATCCAAATGTGAGCTTATTCTAGACTTTTAAATGAGATTCAATGGTTTTCAACTTTTGAACCAATTTGAACTAGTTAGAGGTAGAGAAAGAAGTGCCTTGCCAAGATTTGAGGTTATCCACAAGAGAAGATTCTTTAAGACACATAAGTTCAAATTTAAAGGGTCTGAACTTAGGAGGTATAGCTTTGGATATGGACAAGCAGATAGGCTAGTGATCGAAGCCAGCTTCCAAAAGTATTTCAGATTCATGTAGATAATCTTGTTAAATCAAATTAGTGCTAAGAAGGAATCTATCAAGTCTTTTCACAATTAAAGCAACACCAGTCCTATTATTCTAAGTATACTCTCTTGACTTGAGTCTGATATCAAAAATAGAGATGTCTTTAATGAAAGAGGTCAGTAGATGTGCAGAGAGAGAGAGAGAGCCCACTCTTCTATATTTTTCTAGTGAGGAGGCTATGGTGTTAATGTCTCCCCATATACTCCATTTATTAGAGGGAAAAAGAACCTTGATGTTTTTGAGAGATAGCAAGAAAAAATATCTACCCCAACACAAGTTAGGGCCATAGACATTGGCAAGAAAGAAGGATTGATTGAATCTAATCAACAAAAAAATTTCTAGTTGGCATAGTCATTAATAAAAGTTCCATAAAGAGAAAAAGGATTCCAACCCAAAGCAAGTCTTCCCGAGGAGCTAGAGGAGCTTTTAGAAATACACTTATAATTTTTCTAATTTCCTTTGAAGATGTCCTAACAGAGGTTATCCTCCATTTTGTTTTCTTGGATTATAACCAAATCCATTTTTTTTAAAAGATTAGCTGCTTCAACAACATTTGCTACTATGGGGAGTTGAGCCCTCGCATATTCTAGGAGATAATAATCATTGCAAGGATTTTGGTTCGCTACTAATGTGGGTGTGGGGCTTGCCCCTTCTAGAAGAAAAGATCTGATTCTTTAGGGATTTGTTTACACTAGGTTTTTTTTCCCTTTTTCCTCCTCCTCAAGTAAATTGGGGTTCTGATTTTCTTTGACCAGCATTTCAGAGATTTTTTTTTACTGCCTTTTCTAATATTGATTTGAGCCTCCAAATTCCTAGAATTAGAAAGAGGAGGCTAGCCATCTTTACTTTTCCCACGTTGTATTGACTTGATAGTGAGAGAAGAAACAACAAGCATACCTAGATTATCAATAAGTTGTTTGAGATGGACTTAAGAAAGGTTTTCTTCTCCATCCACCACTTGCTTGTTCAAATCTAGATCCTCCTTCAACCTAAAAAATTCCCCATCTTCCATATTGAGAGGAGTAGAGACAATAGGGAGTGGATAATCTCCCTCAGCTGAAATAGAAAATTTATGTGCCATCACCGGAGTTGGAGACTTCGAAGAAGGGTATATCTCTACATCAATAGCAACCTCATCCTCAAGAAGGGAAAATTTATTGGAGACATCAGTGTCTGTAATAGCAGGAGTTGGAGTGGGTTTTTTGGCCTTAATTTTAACCCCTCTATTTATGTTTTTCCTTTGATCTTTGAAACCCTCAACATCTTATTCATTCAGAGGATCTTGAAGTGGACTATCACAAACAAAATGTTTGTGGGAGTGACAAAATGACAATGAAAAGGAACATTTTCAAAATCAACCTCTTGAAGCCATTACTGAGTGTCTCATTTGAGTTAGATCTACAGGGGAAGAGAATTTGAAAGTTAAATTTAACATAGAACATGACATAAATCAAAATACATGCATCTTCGAAGGGTATCACTAGGAAAATAAACTCTGTTGATTTCCAATCAATTTGAAAATTTCATCATTCCAAAATTCAGAGGCCAATCCATAAAACCCTGATTCAAATTGAGACTTTGTTTAAGTCCACAGATTTGGGGTCGAAGCTTTCTTCCCAAGGCTTCGTGAACAACCCAACATGGCCTAGAAACCAAGGGCCACCTCTGAAGATGTCATCCTTGTGATTCACACTCTCAAAGGTCACTTGAAAGAAGACCTAAAGAAGGAGCTTAACTTTGAATACTTTACATTTCTTCGTAATCTAGCTCTACAAAATGACATCCCTAGGCCAATAGCCAATGAATTTGTAGAACATGGATCGCTCCTTAAGAATCTTGACCTCGCATCCAAGACACTATCCTAAAAAAGAACCGTAGGAATCTCATCCAAAGTATGAAAAATTGAGTCACCTCCAGGCTTGTTTTTGGTGCCTCAAGAATTGCTAGAGCCCACTACTCCCACTTCATCCTTGTCACTACTACCCTCAATCACTGTCAGAGATCTTTTGCCTATACTCACCATGATAATATGGGTTGATTTAGTATTAATCGAAAAAAATACAAAAATTGAATATATTATAAAAAAATATTTATATTAATTAAAAATTATAAATAATATTTTCATTCAAAAGAGACAAAGGTGGATGTATCTCTTTTAGTTCATCTTGAAAAAAGGTAAGAGATTCAAAAATATAATTATATTATTTATGTGATGGTGATTCTTGAGACAATATTGTTATTGATAAAATATTAATTTTTATAAGACCATTATTTTTTTGAAGAGGAAGTGATTGAGGTGTCACCAAAAAATAAAGATCTTTTAACTTTTTTTAGAAAATTTTATCATGTTTATCTAGTGTATTAATAATTAATATATTATAAAATGAATTATTTTTTCATATTATATACAATGTAAATAATATTGAAAAATAAATAATTTATATAATTGAAAGCTTCTCATCAAAATCATATATTAATGATTAATGAAATAAAAAATATTTTTCAATACAAAATGATAACCATCAATATATGTTCAATTATGTATTTGTCATGTAAATTTTCGATCAGTATGACTTATATTTTCAAAATTTTCCATTAAAAAATATACTATTGTTGACATATTAAACTTGAATCATATCATTGATATCTAATCTTTGAATTTGTATAATAAATAAATAATTTAGATTTTGATTAAATTAGAGTATTAGAATAATATTGATTGTAGAAAAGGTGAAAAGTAAATAACATTTTAATACACATATCATATAACTTCATTCTAATAATTATAATACTTTATAATGGATTGGTAGTGGCTTATTCATAATATCAAACAAAAATTTAATTAGGCATAACATCACCCAACTATATATATATATATATATATATATATAACAAAATATAAAAAATAAACACACCTAAAGATCACCTAGTGAACAGCCATGTAACAAATCAAACAAAATATCAGTTAACTTCTCACTAATAATCAACCAGAGCATAATAATAACTACCTGAGTATCCAAATCTAGATCTAGATCTAGCATTCTACTTAATTTAAGAATAAGAATATTTTTTTTTAAGATCGATATCTAAAACATAATAAAAAAATCAATTAAAATAGAAACTATTTATAAATAAATAAATAAAAATTATTAATATAAAGTAATTAAAAATATATGTAGGGACCAATCCTATCATAAAATACATAATTTTTTTTGTTTAATTAATGCTTGTCTGTGAATATAACTCGGATATACTTTATCTTATCAGATATTATTTGTCAATCAGACAAGCATTTAACCATATGGGTTAGGCATCTATTATTTTTTGTCAAACAAACAAGTATTTTAACCATATAGTTAGGCATTTTTTTGTCAAATAAGAAAGTATTTTAACCATATGGGTTAGGCATTCCTTTGCTAAATGAACAAACATCTAACCATATGAGTTAAGCATCTACACATGAGTAAGTTATTCTCTGCCTAGAGACTTGACTCAATGGGATCAACTGAATATTGAGTCACTCACTATTCACCACTCATCTCTACTGGATAAGCATCGAGGTCACCATGACAAGAGTATAAAATATATAACAAATAGTCACATTCTGCCTCAAAATTTGACCTAAAGTCTCAAAAACTATGATGATCTAACCGAGATCCTTTCAAGTATATCACAAAATTCTTATATTTTATTTATTTATATAAACTAGGGTCTTATTATTATGATCTTATCTTTTGATTTAACTTTAATTTTATTTAACATACAACCTCAAACCCCATCTTATTCACCTACATACTAGAAGCATCATTCGCTTTTAAGATTACCTACATACCTGCTTCCAAACATGATCAAGGTGTAAAATGCATGTAGTTATTAGCACACAACCCTAAACCCCATCTTATTCACATGCATATTGGAAGCATCATTCGCTTCTAAAATTACCTACATACTTGATTCCAAACAGGATCAAGGTGTAATATGCATGTAGTTTTATTTTCTATTCTGAGTTTCATGTAAACTATAGATTTGGATATGTAGCCCTTTTTATGGCTCAGTTCTCTAGACAATTTCTCTATGATTTCTATCCAAACGAGAGCATAAAAGTATTAGTTTAAGTGACTGGATACTTGTTTAACTAAACTAGCCCTAAATCTTAATAAAAATATAAATATTTACAAGCTACATCTCTTTTTTCTACTTTTTATTTACATCAATAATATTTTTTATCCTTTTTTTAGACAACTTAATTTTTACAATTATTGTTGCCAAAGTTTCATTATCTGAGAGTCATATGGTTGGTGGTTTCTTGATAATAATTGGTTTAACATTCTCAATCCTAGTTTTTATTGCTCATTTTTAATGGTATCGAGTTTTGAGTAAGAAACGTATTTTCTCTATTTCTATTTCATAAGTTCATAAATTAAAATTGTTTAAGGTAGTTCATGTTGTTTGTTTATCTTAATTAGTGTCTGTTGACCAAGAGGGATTATCCCACCCCTTGGTCTTAATGACATGATAAAATCCTTATTTCTCTCTGATAATTTATAAGAACGATGCCTAGACATCATTGTTGCATCTGTATTAGACTATGGATGTAGTAGCTCAAGTGCGACGATATTACCTGTAAACATGACCCAGAGGCACCACTTAATATCGAACACTGCGTAGATTTGTTTAACTTTAAATTCTTGGTCCAAGTTGAGATTTAAAAGTAAAGAATACTCGAAATAAATTAGTCCATTATATTTCAAAAGCAAATTCTTGAATTGGGAGGTAGAAAACAAATTTGTGACATCATCTTCTAGTTTAGTCCTTATGTTGATTTTCATAATGTTATTTTTCTTGGACAATTACACCTTTAGTCTACTTAGATAAACTTTTTAAAAGATAACTTATCCATAAGGAGTTTAAGAATGCTATATTGAATATAAACTTAACGTTAAATAAAATCTTTGATATGTTTGAAAGAAAGGTTTTGTAATTGAGGGTTCAACCCTTAAATGAAGAATATATCTACTATCATACTATTTTTTAATTATGATAAAAGAAGATTTTATTTTTCAATAGAGAAAGAAACATAAATATATTTTTTAATCATTTCTAGGTGCAATGTAAATTAGTATAATAATTTCTAAGATATTATTATAAAGTGCATTATAATTGTAATCCCATCAAATTTTAAGTATAAAATAAAATTTTCAACTATGCAATATAATTATAAAAAAATTCGATAATTTTCTACGTACTCAAGTATAAAATCAATTATAATAAATTTTCTAAAGAACTCTTGTAAAATTGAATAAAAATAATTTCTAATTAAATATATTTCATAAAATTGATTAGAATATCATCTAATCATAAATATGAAATTGCAATTTAAATCTCTATTTTTTTCTTCTTAATTTAGAAAAATGTAAGTTTATTAGAATATTCTTCGAAATTGTATTATGAATTTTTTTAGCAACCAATAGAATTATGGTAGTGTCAATTTGTCCCGGACAGAAAGGGCACAATTACTAATTTGGAAACATCATTAAAATCTCTCAACTCGGTATCGAGTCACAATTTTTATGCACTATTTCTCTCCGTAAATATAATGTAGACTAGTGCCATGACTGGACCAAGAAAAAGAATTAAAAACATTCGTTAAAGGCATACTTTCTGGATATCATTGGCTATGCATGTTTAATCCAAAATTGTTTGTGTCCATTAAGTTGTAGATTTTGTCTTAAAGTGAAAAGCGCAAATGTTGTCTTTTCTAGCCTTTATAGTGAAATATATATTCCAAGAAACTCTTTTCTGAGCTGATGTAACTATCATGTTTATCGATGAAATATAAAAAGCATAAAAAATTTGTTGAAAAGCCAATCTTATTAATACTCCATTGAAATGTGAAATTGAACTAAACTTCAAAATTGTGGCTGAAGCCTCTGCTGCCTCAATGCGTCGATTCTCCTGCTTGCAGCAAAGGCGTCGATCCACTCTCTGGCGCCCTCAAAACGTTGGTCGATCCCCTCTCCAATCATCGGTCCCTTCTTCTCTCTTTTTGCTCTAAACGTAGCATCGAACTTCCTTCCTTCAGCTCTTAGCGTCCATCACTATTTATAAACTTATCACGCGCTGCCATTATTTCTAACTGGTTTTCAACGTAAGTCCAATGGCTTTTAACTTGAATTCAACCGTTTTTAACTCTTTCTTATGAGGTAGTGATAGATCTTTGAAATCAACACAAAAGTTAATTTAAAAAAATTATCTTATCTTGACACAAATATTAAATGAAATCCAAAAACAATTTAAAGTAAGAGAATGAGTGTACAATATATATCTTGTATTTTGGGTCTTTAATATATTTTTTAATAAATAATTTTATTTTTTTAAATTTATATTATAATTTTTTTAATACAAAAATAAAATAATAATATTGAAAAATAATAAATTTATAAAAAAATATTAATAAAATTGAATAAAATAAATGTTAACTAATTAATTTACACTTTAAAAATATTTTATTAATAAATAAATAATTAGACTCACCTTCTTCTTTATATAAAATGACACCTCACTTTCTCTACCTTCTTTCTCACTTCTTTATATTCTCTTATTTCTTTTGAAAATAGTTTAAACATTAAAAATGACTTTTCAGTATATTAGATTCACAACATGGGTTATTTGTGTTAGGATTTAGTGTTAGATTTATATTAGATTTGTGTTTCTATTAAATTGGATGGAAAAATAAATAAACGTTAACAATATAATTTCGTTTTAAGTGGAAATATTAATTAATTTTAAAATATATTTTGAATTAATTAAAATTTAAAAAAAATACATAAATTTAAATTTAAAGATGTGCACTTTTCAAAAATTTAAATTTGATAAAATAAATTTATAAAACATTAGAATGGTTCTAATGGATATATAAAATGTTTGGGATATTTTTTTCGAATGAAAAATAAATTTGAATTGCATTGATGATTGTATTCACCTATACATGATTTCATGTTTTCTCTCATCTATTTACATGTTGGAAAACCTATGCCCTAGAATGAACTTAATATATGAAATTTATATAAAATAAAGTGATCTACAAGGGTATGTTGTGGGTTATTAAGGATCAACAAACATGTTCTAATTATCTACCATTAAAGGGTAGATATTATTAGTTTAAAATATAATGAAAAAGAATAAAATTATATAAATAAAAATAAATATTAAAATAAATAAATTCATAAATTATGAGTCAAAAAATTTTCATGGAAAATATTGTATTTACAAAGTGATAAATATTTTAATAAGTGTGTGGCCTCTTTAAAATATGGTTAATTTTTTTTCTATAAATATTTATTAGGTATTATGTGAATTTTTTGTATCAAATAAATTATTATAATATGTGTATATTTTTATAGTCAATTAAATTTAAATTAGATTCATATTAACATATAAATTAAAATATCAAACAGTCAAAAAATAACAAATATTGTAGAGAGGGACATTGCATGTATTATAACATGATTAAAACAAAAATAATTTGTCAAAATAATTTGAATGTTTCTTACATAATTAAAAGTATTGAAACACTTATCAAATAGTATCTAAGATAAAAAAGAAAGTCGTAATAATTTAAATGTTAAAAGAAAAATGAAAACCATATAAAATTAATAATTATATTAATAATTTTTAATTTAAAATAATAATTAATAAATTAAAATAACAATAAATACTCCATACAAATAATAAATATAGTAATAACATTTAATTCAAATTAATAATAATTAAATAAATAATTATCTTAAAATTATATTAATTAATCCCATATATATTTAAGCACCATTTTTTTCTTTGGGGTGGGGTGCATTTACACATGAAATTCATTAAAACTATAATATTATATATGAAATAATTATAAAAATATAATATTAAATTAAAAAAAATTAAATTAAAATTAAAAAATTAAAAATTAAAAACCTAAAAACTTAAAAAGAATTTAAAAATAGTTAACTAGCCTAAAATTAAAGAACACCCAACTACTTTGATTTTAATTTAGAGTTCATTAATTATTTTTCAAAAAAATTTAAGTTTTTAAGTTTGAAGAGGTCCAACGACTACCTTCATATTTAATATTTCAGATAACCGTTTGTCGTATACAATATTTAAGAAAGCACACACTGTATGTTCAATCGTTAATCCTTTTTATTCTCCTAATAAAAAATAATAAAAAGTTATCCAAAATATTATAGTTAATAAAAAAGACAACTTTTTACCAAAAATCATTTATTCATAATACACATTAACTCTAAAAACATAAAATATTTATTTAAATTTATTTTATTTTTATTTAAAATTATATATTTTTTCCATTTTAGTATATATTTTTAAAAAATATATTATAATTATAATTCTAAACCAATTAATTAAACTTCTTAATAAAAACACATTGACACTCTCAATACAAATAAAATGCTTAATTTTGTAGTATATTTTAACAGACAATTTCTTTGATGTATTTTTAAGTTTAAGGAAAAGGTTATAGTTATAAACTTTCCGTAAAAATTGTCTGCATATTTGTTGGAAAAAAAAAGTAGTTTCTAAAGCAAGATTCATGGTGGGAAGTCCCACAAGAACATATCTTCAATCTTAATTACCTGATGATTAAAGAAATATACATATTAAATCTTAACTAGCTCAAGATTTTCTTTTTTTTAAAAAACTACTTCTATCTCTCTCTGAACCTTAGTTTCTTCTAAGCAAATAGCATAAATGTAACGATCAAACACAAAAGTCAATCAATAATCCGGGGAACCAGAATAAAAAAATATAAATATTTCGGAGAAATATACTTATAAAAGTCTGTTTTATCTGTATAACTAAAGAAAATATTCAGATTATCATTAAATCTATGCGTTTCTGATGATGTATATAAACAACAGGCAACACAAGTATTTCACTTGAAATACCTCAATGCTTTTATGTGCAAGTCACTCCAACTTCTGATGTCAATGATCTGTAAATGTATAAACTGATATCCCCCTGGATTTAAGAATATATTCCTACTTATTGCACCAGGGTGGACTGAAAAGAGGAGCGTCGCTTTCTGAGATATTATTAGGTGCAGGTGGCAAGGTTTGAAGAGGTGTTACCATCCAATTGTTATAAGCTAAATTATCATATTTCACTCTAGCAGGGCCTGTGGACTGCTGGGGAGTTAAGTAGCCTGAATTTCTTGCCCTCATATATGCAAACATTATGTCTTCATTGGATTCTGACCTATTTGAATTGGTGTTGGAGGGATTTGCCTGAAAATTGTTTTTGGCGCAGAGGGCAGATGAATTGGCCAAACCAACAGATGAATTTGACAATACCATGCCATTGGCTTCCAAAATATCTGAGAGGTTGGTGTGTGTAGCCTCGTTAATGATTTCAGTTCCCAAGCCCATCACATTCTCCATGACAGTGTGGTTGCATGATGGCAACTTGGTTTGCCCATGATGAAAATTAACATTGCCAAGGGTCTGCATATCATCTGCAACTTCGTGCCATAACCCACTGTGTAATTGTGGCGCTTCCACCCATGGATTTGCTTGCCGTTCAAAGGAAAGAGGACACTCATTTTCAGTTATGGTGTTGTTCTGCTGGATTTTGGGTGCATCCACATTGCTATCAGCACTACCTAATCCTGTCTCCTGAATATACTTTATAAGCTCTCCTACAGGGAATGAGCAGCTTTTAATTCTTTCAATATTATATATCCTCCTTTCAAAGTTTGTGACTGCAGAAGGGCCTCTAAATTTGATGGTAGCAATGTCATATGCCGAAGCAGCATCTTTCTCCCTATCTGCCAATTCAAAGAGTTAACCAGTTCACAATAATCATTAATAACCGGCTCAAATATTGAATACATTGTTTATTATGAAAACCAACATATATACACCTGTTCAAAATAGTGTACTCACTGTATGTTCCCAGATATACATCTTTAATTCCATTAATTCTTCCAATTCTAGCCTGCCGCCTTCCAGTTTCTTGGTATCTGCCATGTATATGTTTCAGATTTTACCATTAGAATAACTTAAAGCTACTGATGTGTACTTCTATATTTAGATTGGGATCTGAAAACTCTAAATTAATCCATCAAAGTAAGTACAAACCTTGTTACTCCGCGGTATTTTGATGCACCTCTAGTAAAACCAGAACTTTTCCTACATGAAGAATATATTATATGTTAACACCAATGCTGAATATAATATTTTAATCAAAGTAAATCTTTAACAATGACGTAGATCCTATATAGACCCGACTATGAATGATTTAGGCAACAACTTCCTCTACAGGTCTACTCATTGCCGAATATAATGAAAATGTATAATTGTATGATCAGTTCAACCAAAACAAAAACAAGTGCCAAATTTTTCATCCAAAATTCAATGGAAAAAATCCTCGTACCTTCTGAGACGACTAACATACTCTGAATTGGTCATCCGTTTCATGTCTTCAAGTTCCTCTTCATAGTCAGTTTTCTGCATTAAAATAACAAATGATATCATTTTAACAATGCATTCTGTACAACATTATGCAAAGGTAGATGCATAAACTGTTGTGAAAAAATTTACCTCAAAATTTATGATGCTTTGGTCACCCCAATACTTGATAGCTGCCTTATCATAAGCTCTTGCTGCTTTCAGTTCAGTGTCATAGCCACCTACAAGTATATCAACCCCAGTTCATCACTTCAATCCAATGCATTTCACCAGACAGCTAAATCAGTATTTAAAAGTAATTCTTATCAACTTAATATATGTCCACAAAGAGAACTATAAAAATGTCTGCTCACCCAAATACACTGTTGAAGATTTCAATGGTTGTACAGAATTGTAGGAAGAGTAAGACAATGCCACACACGAATTACTGTGTATCAGTATCTATATAAAACCACCTTAGTTCTTATCAACAGCAAAGAAAAACATCCATTCCATAACAAGCTTTGAAAAACACTAAAAATTAAAAATGATAAAAAAAACTGATACACTGTGATAGGAATTAAATAGTTTAGAGGGTCAATCATTTTAATGGTAATTTGAATTCTTATAACATACCTTGCCTACCCTTTCGTTTCTGGCCTTCTTTAATGAAGCTGTTGTCCCACAAGTGGGCTTCATATTTCCCAGTCAATATATGTCTGCAAAACAAAAGAATCCATGTAATTTCTTTTAAAATGTAGCTCTTATTTGTATTAGAAAATCAGCAAAGATATATATAAGACACATACTTGGTGACTCCACGGTATTTTGAAGTTCTTTGCAGACTGGCATTTCTTAATCTTGTTTCCACTGGTCCCATTGTTTGGCCCAGACTGCGCTTCTTGCTATCCGGAAGAGAACCATCTCCATTAGCACCAGCAGCTGGAACCAAAGCCAAAGCATCCTTAGCAGTAGTAATGGTTGCAAGTGTATTTGGCTGAGTATTTCCAGCTACAGCCAAAGCCAAACCACCATTAGCAGCAGTTACAATGCCACTTTCATCAGTTGCAGAAGTACTAGAAAAACTCTCCCTGAGTGAGGCTTCGCTTGGAAATAGGCTGCTCAGCCATGTCTCAAAATCTGATGGCTCCCACACATTGTCCACATAGCTCTGAACTAGGCTACACTCAGGAAACAAGTTGCAGACCTCCTCAGCAGTTGAATTATCATTATAAACAAACTGCATTGCAGGTGCAGCTACATCAAAGGTATCTGATATTTCTGCTAAAATGCCATCTGTAAACTGGTCTTCCTTTAATTCTGTGAACATATACTTTTTGTTATGTCGATTGGTACAGGCGAATGTTTCACCGTTCACCAATTCTGACTGACTAATTAGGCTATTGTTCTGCCATCCTGCAAAATATATGACAGTTATACCTGAGGAAGGTTGGGATCTATAGACTGACTCAAACCAATTTTTATTGTAAAGTAAAATTTTGTAATTTATTGATTAATTGTAGGCAAATAAAAATTACAGTATATATTTATCATGAGTGTCTTATTTATATTTACTTGTAATTAAATTAAGGTGATATCACAACTTCAGTCTTAATCTTATATTATATATTAAGATGATTTAAAATTTTACTTTCATAAATTTATTCATCTTTTTAAAGTAAAAAATGTAAAACATAATAGATTATTCTAAGTGTCTTCCTCATTTTTTATTTATCTTTAATTTTATTAAACCAAAGTGAATGAGACTTAAAATTTTAGTTCTACATTAAAATTACGTTAATTTTATTAATCAATCTAAAAGATAATGATAACCTCAATATTAAATTACATTAAGTCCAGGAAAACCTAAACTTTACACTATACCTTAAATCAAATTAGAAGGACCATAGTCTCAACCTCTCAGTACACTAAGATCACTAACAACCTCACTTCAACATTAAAATTACACAACTTTATTGATCAATTTTAACTAAAGGAATATGTGTGTGGGATGGGGTGGGGGAAACAGTTAGGATGGAGAGTATCATCCCTTTAAATAAAAATTCATGAAAACAACCTATTAATAATTATCTATAAGTTAAAAACAAATAAAAATAGACAATCAAAACAAAATTAAAAAAGGTTTTATAAAATTTAGACTATAAAATTGTAGTATTAATCCTATTCCATGCTACACTTGATAATCTTATCCTAAATTACATTTAGTGAATTATGGTACTTAAGTGGCCCTATACCATTTTAAAGTTACTTAAAATTTTACTTCTTGAATAAATTATTGTAATTTTATTGATTGTGTTACTATTTATAATTTTAATGTGTTTTCTATATTCAACCCTATCAGAGTAATCTCAATCCCACATTACACGCTAAAACTATCTAAAAATTTACTTCCACCATTGTATCTAAGTGAATGACACCTAAAGCTTCACTTCAATACTAAAATCTACCACTGTCAGAACCTCAACACCATATTATACTAAAGCCACCAAAATCTAAACCCCTAACCACACTATTTAAATCTTGCATATATTATAGAGACACATGTCATGTCCCCTTTTCAGTTGACATCTTCAGAGTTGATGGTTAGCCTATTATGTGACCCTCATAGGCTAATAGGATGGATAGAGGGTCTTGATGGAGCTTGGCTTGGCTTCGATTAGCAAAATTTTACCAGTTGGCTTTCGTTCGGGCTCTTTCGGACATGTATTGAGGGAGATATTAATATTTTGATTGATTTAATTAAATATTAATTATTTAGCATATTTTAATTATGAAACCCTAATTCTTAATTATGAAACCCTAATTAGGGCAAGTGCATCTTTTAGAGGATATAAGGGTTTCTCATTGGAGAGAGTGCCATATTATTGATCATTGATTATTGATATTGAAGAATCTTGCTAAGTATTTTCTGAGAAGACTAAGCCAAGGGTTCCAGGATTCCATTTGCATTGGAGAACGTCCACTCTTCAGTGTGTGCGATTTAGAGGTTGTGAGATATCAACTGATCTATTGCCAATTTGAGAGGTAACTTCATACAGAAGTTATCACAGAGATTTACAGGTATTTATTTCATTAGGTTTTGATTCAATAATTGTCCAGATTAAGATCTTTCATATTAGCGCCATATTCCTTCAGATCAGGTGTCTAGCAGATAGGCCGCACTATATTCTATTTGCTTCAGTACAAAATCCGTACAGATTCGTGTAAATCTGTACCATTCTGCAGTAGGCCGGACAGTGCTGTAGGGGGCCCAGAGACTGACATCAGCAACAGAGATCGACATCCGCTGACTAAATATCGACGTCAGCAGAGTAGCCAATCGACAGTGACCGACGTCGGCAGAATATCGATCGACGGCGGCAGCATAACCAACGTCGGTGACTGTGTTTTCACACAGAAACTCGTGCAGTACCAGATTTAGAGTTATTTCCAGAATTGCAAGAAATAATCAGGTTTTTGAATAATGTTTCATATTATTTTATATGCATGACAGAGACTCAATATTTTAATCGTCTATAAGAACAATAAGATCATTGATTAGCCAGTTGATAGATTACACTGTTGTTTATTTATTTGATTGAATTTATCTCGCAAAAATCTTATCTTTATTCTTGAAAAAACATCAAAAAAGTAAGATACAGAAAAACAATATAAAATATTCAGTTTCAAAATTCAAGAGAAACAGGGGTATCTACAACACATTAGAGCCACTAACAACCTCACTCCCACATCAAAATATGGCATCCTCATTGATCAATTTTAATAAAAGTAAAGAAATAAAAAATTGGGAAACTCATACCTCCACAAGGGTATAAGGACCCAAAGTGCCATAAGGCCACTAAAACTACATTGATTTATAGTAAAAAGGAAAACATAAGTATGAACATCTTAAATAAGTTGGATGCTCATATAGTTGTATCTATAAATGTTCACTATAATCTCCATGGTTTGTGGAAATAATTGCTCATCTAAAATAAGAGCATATAATGATGGGACATTCATACCTGCATTGTCAATACAATCAACATTATTTTTATAGAAATCAAAGAACATGTTCTTGTAGAGTTTCTCCATATCGTTCTTTTATCTTGTCTGGTCTTAAGAATTGAAATGAAAGTAATATTTACTTTGGAACTTCTCACACACATACATATACACTGATGGATTATATGGAAGGACGATAAATAAGCCATTATTTTAAATCAAATAATTATTTAATTATTTTTTGGTAGAGATTATGACTTTGACTAAGATAATATGGAAAAAACCCTAACATTAAATAATTATTTGATGATAATATTAAATTTATGGTATAAATATTTAAAGTAATTTACACTATTTTATTAATTAATAAATGATAATAAAAATTTTGTTATAAATTTTTACAATAATTTACATTATTTTATCTCATAATTTTAATTCCTAAATTTTAAGATTTATTATATATAAAACATATTTTTAAATTTGAGTTGTAAGCCATTTAATGGTAGGCTTGCATTAAGTTTGATTAGATAATTATTAAATAAAGAAAGAAATTATTTTTTATTAAATAATATTTTAATTTTAATATATATTAATTTTTTATAAATTAAAATTTAATATAATTATTAATTGATAAGTTGAAATGGAAAGTGGTGTTGAAGAATCATTTGAAATGAAAGGCAAGAATGTAAACATCACATATATTTTTGTAGGGTTTCTCCATATTACCTTTTTTGGTTCACTAAATCTTCACAAGTGAAATAAAAGTGATATTTATTATGCAACTTTTAAAACATATATACATATTAAAAAGATTATAGAGGAGGATAAATGAATTGTTATTTCAAACCAAATAACTATTCAATTTTTTTAGGTGAAAATTGTGACTTTGACTAAAATAATATGAGGGAATTCCTAAGAGTAATTAAATAAGAAGATGGGATAAAATTTTTAATATAAATATTCGTAATATAGATTCTTAAATTTTAAAGTTAATTATGTGTAGAGATATTTTTAAATTTGAGTTGTAGACCATTTAATGGTAAGATTAATTTATTTTTTATTAGATAATTATTAAAAAATTAAAAAAAAAAGTTTTATTAAATAATATTTTATTTAAATATATATTTATATTTTTAAAAAGTAAAATTGAAAATTAATTTAATTTGTTAATAGATAAATGGAAATGGAAAGTATATAATGGATAATGATGTAAACAATATATATATTTAGAATAACAATAGCATAAATATGTTTAGGTGTTCAGGATGTCTGAATATGATGCATAATAGAAGTTGAAGGGAATCCACTATATGTCTCTGATGTAATTGTCTCTCAAGTATTGGACACATAATATAAGGTATTACTTGTTTCTTACATTTTTATGGAGTATTAACCATAGTAGGTTTGATAGGTAATGGATTAGGTATAATTTTTTCTTGTTAAAATGGATGCTCATATGGAATTCTAGAAACTATAATTACCTGATTGGCATGAATGTATTTAACACACCTGTGAACTATATAACGTACTTCTCAAAATGTATGGATCCAAGGCCTTATTAATAACATATCAAAGATTATTGTGGAATGTATAACAAAAAAGGTAGTAACTACATGTGTGGGACCAACTTGTAAAGGCAGGTCAATTTTTCAAGGACCTTTTAGTAAGTCCCATCGAATACTCTAACTAATCTAGTAGAAGGATGCAAATTATGATGAGTATAACCCAAATACACAAGTAATATCATGGTGCAGACATTTTCACTTGTAGCATTATCAATCATAACATTGTGTATAATTTGGTGATACATGAATGCTCAAATTAATAAAGAATGAAGACTAGAGTCATCATCTTTGAGCTCAATAGCATTGAAATTAATAGGTATCTGAACCAAAAGAGGTATATGTTATTTATAAGTACCAATAATCCCATCTAATGGGTTCCCATAATGTTATGGAGGAGGATGTGCATTATATGCCTTTTGCACTTCTAGTTCCTTTTAAGAATAATCTTACAAATGATTCTCAAATACTTTCTATTTTTGGTGATCACCAAGTTTTAAACCAAATTATTTGGGAGGACCATCAAATTTAATATTTTGGTCATCAATAAGGTCTTGGATATTATGCTTTAAGGTAAAACATATGTTCGTATAATGTTCTAGTCCCTAGTGATAATCACAATAAACATTCTCATCATATCCTTTCGCTAGAGGTTTATTTATATCAACCTCTATAGGATGAGGGATAAATATAAGATGGAATTCTAGTATCCATGGGATTAATAAATTGAGACACTCAGGTAAGTGTGTAAATTATCCCTTTGGTGCATTATATAAGACAAGTTGATTAGGCTATCGTGAAACTATGTTAATTGTGTTGGTTGTTTCCTTTTTTAGGCTCTTGAGGTTTACATTATAACTTGGTTTGATTATAAATTTAGCACTAGATGTAGATGCATCTGGTGCGTTTGGTACATACTTGAGCTTATTCAATGAAATAAACTTCATTTCATAGTCCTATACAACATGGCATAAGTTTCAAAATATTTTAACTTCTTGAAAATAATTAACTTGTGTAAAGAAGAAAATAAAATTTTCTTGAATATATCTTGCAACTCATTAACTTCCATAGGATTGATCATTTTAGCCAATATTATCTTATACCTTAAGACATATTCATTGATAGGTTCATTTATTACTTGTTTGATTCTAGAAATTTGAGGAGAGGAAACCTTTTCAAAAATATTAATTGAAAAGTGTGCTAAAAGCCAATCTACAAGAGTTTTGAATGCTTTCACAAATTGGAGAGGTAAATCATAAAACCACCTTAAACCATAGTCCTTGAGGCTTCTTGGGAGTAATTTGGTCAAAATTTTATCATTGGAGGCATAGATAAGGCGTGTCACATAAAAGGATCAAAGATGTTGTTCAAGATCACCCTTACCATTATAAAATAGGAGAAAATAGGGAAGCTTTGCTCACTTGATTGTTTGATTGAATATTTTTTTCAAGTTGTTTGGTGAGTAGGTAAGAATTTTTTAGGTGAGGAATGAATGAGGATTGATCTTATATTTATATAAATCCTTTCGGAGAAATAACTCACATTAAAGCACTTAGGCTGACCATGAAGATACATTTCATTTAAAAATTAGATGACGTTAGGGCATTAAAAATTTATGTTAGAGTAGGACATCTATGTTGATACAAGTGTTTTTTCAGGATGTTAATGTCTTGAGAACAAGAAAGTAGGCATAGACTCAGAATTTGTAAAGGCAGAATATAAGCAAGTTTTAAGCATTCTAGGCAAGATAGCAGGTATAGGTTATCAACATAATATTAGTCAGACCCAAAGATAGGTAAAGAATCATAATATAGAGTAGATGCAATGCTTATGAAACTAGGAAATGTCGAGAACTAAGAGGAATAGCCAAGGTTTAATTTTTCTAAGTGTACAAAACTAAGGTGCTATATAATCTATAAATACAATCACACTAGGGTGAAGGGGTACTAGATTATTTTTACACTAGATGGTGAACTAGAATAATGAGTAGGTCAATTAATATAAACTCGGATAATTAATATTTTAATGCTATACAACTAATATTGTTTAAAATAGTAAATTATAGCTATTGATAGATATTGCAATGAAAGGGGAACAATTATACTTAACTGGTTTAGTACGCTCATATAGGTCTAATTTTTAACAAGCTAGAAGTAAACTGGAAGGTGATCCTAGAACAATCTTCAAATTTTGGGAATATTCTTTTTGTGGCCTTAGATGATTGCATTGGATTTAGATAATTACATCAAAGAAGATGTTTGACTACAATGTAGGTGTCCTATATGAAATACTAACTAGATATATACGAATAATTGGATCCTTCTAACTTTCTATTTCCTTTCTTTTAATGCCTTAAGATTATATGCATAGGTTGTCACTCTTTGTCAAATGATCAAAACCTAAGTTCGTCACCCTTGGAGTGACTACGGTAAAATTGGGTTGGTGGGCTCATAGTGTCAAGTTGTGTAAAGGACCCCTTTATCAATGGTTGCTACTTACATAGATAATACTCTGAAGAGGACCTCAAGATTATTTAGTTCTCCCCTATGTGTTGCCTTATTTATGTATCAAGATGTAACGTGTGATAAGCAATGGCATGTAATGACCTAGATTGTAACTTAACAAATATGGCTCATCAACTACTCTTTAAATGCTTTAGACTTATGGGAATATTTCTCCTATGACTAATATGTGTTTAAACCTAGATTGAGATGGGTCAATATAACATAGGGTTAAGAATATATAAATTAAGAAGCACAATGATGATAAATATATCTATAATAAGCCAATTAATTTACAAACTCAGACAAACAATATTCTAAATTTAAATGATGAGATATGGTAAAGATAAAAAGTACATATTTTAATTGATATTTTAATGAACTATAAACAATATTACTTGGTTTACTATGCATGTGTAGATCTGATATTGAACAGGGTAAAATAATATTAGATCTAGATTCTAGATCAATTGCTAGATTCTATAAATTTACATTATATGACCTTGGATGCTTGTATCATACCTAGAAAGTTATGTTGACATTGGCATCTAAGTTATATGTAGGTGTCTAGTATGGAATATTCATTGGATCTGAGTGCGACCACCAAGAGCCTTCTAGGTTTTATGTCACCTTTACTCTGGTGTGTTTGACTCTCACACACAAGTTATTATTCCTTGTCAAATGAATAAACCCTAGCTTCCTCTACCTTGGAGTGACTATGGTAAAAATGGGTGAGTGTGCACATGGTATCAATGTACCCCAAGGATCCCTTTATAAATAGGCACTACCTAGATATATAATACTATGAAGAGGGCCTCAAACTTATGTAGTTCTCTTCTACATGTTAGATTGTGTGTGCATAAAGATGCAATATGTGATAAGTAAGTACATAGAGTGACTTAGATTTTAACTTAGAAAATGACATTCATGGAATGTTCCTTCAATACATCCAACCTATAGATGAGTTGCCCCTATGATTGATATTTAAATAAGAAATATTAGGAAAGATTTATTCATTTGAATGCTTGATTGAATGCCTTTGGTAGGTTGTCTTATGAGTTTCTAGGTGAGTAATGAATAATGATTGATCTTGTGTGTGTGTGTGTGTGTGTGTGTGTGTGTGTGTGTGTGTATATATATATATATATATATATATATATATATATATATATATATATATATATATATATATATATATATATATATATATCGTATTAAAGCACTTAAGCCAAACATAAATATACATTTCATTATACAATTTGATGAATTTAGGGCACTTGAAACCTAGTTTTGCACATGATAGTAACGTTGATGTAGGTGTCTAGCTAGGACACACAAGTGTCTAAAAAGATTAAAAAAATAGGTATAGTTCCAAAACATGTAGAGGATGAAAATGTTAGTGTAGATTTTTTCCCAATTTTAGTTCTATCTAGATATTTATTAATTAGTTTATTTAAGATTATTAAGGTCATTAGGGGAAATACACTTTATGTATTTTATAATTATGAGTTGAATAGTTACCTTTATGGTGACCTAATATCTCACTATATAATGTACCTCCTTTGTACTTTTTAGCTAATTGGCTAATGAGCATTTATGAATCTCACTTTTGATTTGCATCTTGTTGTCACCTACTCTTAGAGTTTTTGTATAATCTATGATGTTTAGAGATATTAAAATTATCTGACATGGTATCAGAGCTCTACTTTGATGCCTGCTTTGCTATTTGTGAAATCCTTGGTGAGATATTTCATGCATGCATTCCTTGTGGTTTTCTTGAATTTTTTATTTTCATAAGTTTGGTGGGATTTAATGAAAATCCATGCAAATTATATATATGAAGTCTCCACATTGCCATCAGATTTGAAAGGTGCTAAAAACCTAGAATTGGCTATAAATATGACCTAGATTTGTGACAGCTATTTTCAACCATTTTGGAGGGTTTCGAGGCATTTTTAGTGGTTTCATGCATATCTGTATAGAAGGATTATCAAATAAAGAAATAATTTCTAGATTTTTATATGTTTTTTTGAGTTATCAAATGGGTATTTTCTAGTTTTTAGATGAGCTATACCAAATCTATTTATTTTAAGCTTTTACAAATTTGATAGAGTTTCCAACCCTTGTAGGAATTTTTGGTAGTTTTACAAGTTTGTTAGACTTTTGGCATAAAAAATTAGATTACATCAGACTTTAGTAGGTGTTAAAATAGACTCCATCAAAAATATGATGCTCGATGGAATTTTGATTGTACATGTACATGCGTAAGAACCTAATACCTGCTTGAGCAATGATCATAACCCAACACCTGCCCAAAGAGCCATCGAAAATCAACACCTACCTGAGCAACCATCAAAACCTAAAAGCTACCTAAACATGTGTCAAAACCTGACACCTACTCAAGTAGCTATCAGAACCTGATAATGTACTTATCACACCATCAGATCCCACCAACTTTAAAAGTAACTCATAGAATCTGGCCCTTCTACATGCACACACTATGGACCCTAACTACTATGAAAACAACCAATGGACTTTGACACTTATTTGAACATGCTTTTTTTTTTGCCACCCTCTTTGTAACTTGTGACAACCATGAAGACATCAAATTTAAGACCATATTTTTTGATGTGTGAGAGACCATCAATTTTAAGATAATGTAAAGTGACAATAGTTCTTAACCCCTAGTCATATGGGAAATAAGCCCTTGGTCACTTCTAACCCAAAAGTGCATAACTTGTTTTTTATGGAGGCATAAGTTTTTTTGAGAAAATTATTTCACAATTTTTATCAAGATTTTTATCCAAAGGGACTCAAGTTTTTTTTGGGTATGTAGATTCAAAAAAATTCCACTAATATTTTCCACCAAAATTTTCATGCGAATAGATTTTCAAACATGCATAACCTTTTATCGGTAGCTCAGATTTGAGTGTCATCTTATTCAAACAAGCTTATTTTTTATGATCTATGCATTAGTGATTTTGTTGGACCTTCTAAAATAAATATTTTTTTATATTTTGGACCTCTTGGATGTATTACTGATAGATCCCTACATCCCTCTAGTTCCTTGTACTTATGCACTTACTACTCAAGACGCATTGTTGATTATGCCCAAAGTTTATGAGTGTGATTATATTTAAAACTTTAAGGGGGTCACTAATAATAGTTTTGAGGGGATATTGTGTGGTGTTATGTATTATTCAATATCTCTTCTGCACACTCTCATTTTTTACATTTTGGTGATTCCTACACTTATTGCTCATTTGGATGTATTCTCATTTGTGCCTAAAATCCTCTTCATGAGAATGCATTGTTCTTATAAATAGCGATAATTAAAATTATTTTGTGTATTTTTGCACTTCTTTAGTCTCTTATCTAAGTAATGTTGACTTCTCTTGAGATACACTTGTGGGAGAAAGTTTAATCTAGACTAGTAGTTCTTCTTGGAAAGACCAACTATGCTTCTTAGTGAGCTTACATGAAACACTTAATCACAAGAAAAAATTGTACTCCATTCCTCTATGGGTAGATTCCTACCCTTTATGACTCAGTTCAATTTAGTAATTGGGATAACACTTGTGACAAGGTTCTTGATACTTTACTTTTACATGTTTTCATAGATCTTCATTATCATATGGAATATATAACATGTCCTTACATTGTTTGGAACATCCTTTAATCTTTTTTAGAGATATTGTTAAGATTTATATCACTCCTAATCCTCTTCTCCTTATCATCTCTTCAGATACTATTTTACTCTTTCCTCATACTCCTATTTTGTGTGATGACACATCTATGGTGGGCAATGTTCCTCCTTCTATCAAGCCACTATTGTAGAATGACACTCTACTAAACCTTAGTTATCCCATTGTAGATTATACTTATGTTCTTGTGCATGATGTTGTTATTTTATAGCCATCACATATTAGTAATATTAAGGACTCTATTATTTCTAGTGAGAGTACACCTTGTGAGAGTATCGATAACTCTTCTTTTCCTATGGATATTCTACAAAATAGTGTGATTCATCTAGAGTCTTTTGTTTAGATTCAAGGTTTGTTGAGTTGTGTTTTCCACTTCACATGGTCATTCCTTCAGTGAATGATCTATACCATTCTTCATCATCAGACTCACCTATACTTGATGACACTTTTGAGCCTGAGTACATCTTTGAGATTGCTATCACTTCTGCTAGCATAAATGACTATAGTAGTGATGGAGACACACCTCCACCATCTCCTTATCACCTTTGATATATTGAGGAGTTAATTATTGATCAACCTACCTCTAGTCCACTTATGATATTATAGGGTGCAGGTGTATTAATCCAAGACACATCATACATTAATTAATCTATTCCATAGTTATAGGGTATTCCATAGTCCATTTTAGCCTCTATTTTTGTTGCACCATCATTGCATAGATCAATTGGCCCTCTTAGTATGCATGAGAAGCACATTTTCTTGGTTTGAGTTCTACCAGACACTTGGTGGACCCATTCACTATTCCAGGGTGATCCACTCTTCATTGTACCTACTTCTGATAGGCTCTCTTTAGTGGCATTACATATAGTTCTTGTGCATGATCTTACTAGACCTATTCCACACAAATGTTTTATATCTTACTTAGAGTTCTTTGTGTTGCAACCTCATTCATCTTCCACCATAGAATGGGTAGAGTTTCAGTACACCATTCATGTTATTCCTTTGGTAAAGGGAAGAAACATTTTTTGATGTAGATGGATCTTATTTAGTCTTCAAATAGAGGATCTCATCATCCACATTTTCCATTCTATGAGATCTACTTTAGGGAAATTTAACATCTTCTATGGGGACTTCTTAGTTATCCTATACATTTACTCTATTTCTCTCATGTATGGATGTATTCTTGGCTATGTCTGACATCCTTAAAGCATACACTTTCTTGCTCTGCTATCTTCAGAGAGGAGTTTTGTCCTACTAGTTTTCTTCTTCTTTTTACTCTATGGGAGTTGCATTGTGCTGGGATACCTCATCAAACCTCATTATTGAGACCCAATTCTTCTTACCCACCTAAGCTACACTTCAATGGGGGTGTTAGTATAGGGTTTTTTTATATTTTTAATTTTACCTACACGGTTCTTAGTCAGTTTGTTTAGGGTTGTTGAGGTCATTAGGAGAAATACACTTTATGTGTTTTCTAATTGTGAGTTGAATAGTTACTTTTATGGTGACCTAATATCTCACTATATAATTTATCTCATTTGTAATTTTTGGCTAATTAGATAATGAATATTTATGAGGTTCACTTTTGTTATGCATCTTGCTCTCACCTAATCTTTTAGGGTTTCCATACAATTTGTGATGTTCGGAGATCTTGGAGTCATCCAATAGATAATAAGTAAGTTTATAACATTTTGAGCAACATAAATGGTATGGGCATCAGAATAACATATGGTCAGGCTGAGAGATAAGCCATAGACACAAGAGATAGTAGATGCCAATCTTTTGATAACAAGAAGGTCTAGAAACTAAAGAGTACAACTATGCAAGCCTTTCAATAACAAGAAGGTCTAGAAACTAAAGGGTACAACTATGATAATTATTTTCCAAGTATACAAGATTGAGGTGATATATAATTTAGATTTAGTGTCTAAAATATGGAATTGGAGATGAATATGGTAGGTTTTATTATTTGAATGCTTGATTAGGTTTCATGGTAAGTTTTCTTGTGAGTTCTCAGTATTTACTAGTCGAGGAATGAATGAGGGTTGACATTATGTATATAGCAATTCATTTTATAAATATCTCGTATCAAAGCACTTAGGCCAACCTTTGAGATATGTTTCATTTGAAAATTAGATTACTTCTGGGCACTGGACACTTTGTAAAAAAGGTGGACACTTGCATCAACACAGGTGTCTATCCATGATGCAAGTGTCAAGGAAGTTAAAAAATAGGTACAGGTCCAAAATTGACATTGAAGGATAATGATCATGTTTAGAACTTTTTGCACAATATAGAAGACATGGGCATTAGATTAACAATAGTCAGTTTAAGAGATGAGCAATTTAGGCACAAAGAGACAGTGAAATGAGCTTTGCAGAAATAGGTAGATATATAATTAAAAAATATATCCATGATAAATATTTGCCAAATGTACAAGATTAAAGTAATACATTTATAACTTTATGTACAAATCACTCAAAATGATGATGTTAATGATGTCCATATATGACTTATTAGTCACCAAGATTTAATAATATAATTTTATTTATTTAACCATGGTGGAGTGAAAATGGAAACATTGATTTTTGAGATTATAATCATATTTATTGTACCATGGTGCATGTGGAAATATTTGAAGAGGTGTTACCAACTATTAAATATAAGTTAAATTATCTTAGCTAAATCTGATAGGAACTATGGATTGTTTGGGTGCGAGGGGGAGGGGGCGGGGGCCCGGCGCGGCGGCGAAGGGGGAGTCTCGGGAGTGGTGTAGAGTGCATTTCTTTATATTATATTTAGAAGTTTTTAAAATCCCAAATAATTAATGTTGTAAAAGTAAATTAATTGTTTTTTAAATGAAAAATAAAATAGTTTCATTTTAAAATGATTTTTTATTTTTTCAATTATAAATAATATTTAATAATATTTAAAAAATCCTAAAATAATAAATTCAACAATATTGACTATTAACCATGTTTCATTCTCTATACTCATAAATATTACAATGACTATAATAAATTTTGTTAATAATTTCAAAATCTAGAACTATAACAAAATGCATGGTTAAGCTTGCAGTGATTATAAAAAATAAGCGACTATTGGCCGCTCAGTTACACTCTTTTGAAGAGAGATTCCTATAGGTGAATGATCATGTACTCACTTGGTTGTTTAAGGATACGATAGGGTTTTTTTCCATCACATTTCCAAAATTCATGTTTAATTAACTATGTTGACACGTCACTTAAATATGTCTTGAGCACCCGCCTGAGGTACAGAGAGAATACTGGAGCATGTTGGCTTAGTTGATAAAGACTTAAGCCATATAGCAGCCATAAAATATATAAAAAGTATTAATTTGTATATAAATTAATAAAATGTTTATATAGATCTATTAAATAAATAATTATATATAAAAGATATTAATTTATATATAAATTAATAAAATGTTTATATAAATCCATTAAATAAATAATTATATATAAACATTTTATTAATTTACATATAAATTAATACTTTTTATATATTTTATGGCTGCTATATTTTATCTGTATATATCCTAATAATATATTCCTATCCCAACTCGTAATGTTTCCTATTTATGCAATCTGCCTTTTTGCAATTTCCAGTCCATGTTTTGCTTTACTTGTGTTTTTTTTTTCCATTCTGAGGTGCACTAATAGACAAGGAAAAACCTTCCCTCATGTGCACCTATCCAAATATCTTCATGTGTGTGCTACCTATTCAGTTATATACCATTGGTTTCCAAGCAAAAATGTGCCTCACATTGCATTAATGCCTTTTAGGGGTTACCAAGGAAGACATAGTAAGGGAATTAGGATATAATAAAATAAAATATTACATTAATTTGAGATAAATAAAATATTATAAAAATTTAAATTATTTTTCTACTTAATAAATTGTGAAAGAAAACAATAAATGCTATAAATAAATTTGGATGTATTATAAATATAAATATAAATATATATATATATATATATATATATATATATATATATATATATATATATATATATATATATATATATATATATATTATATTAATTTAAAAATTATTAAAAAATTATAAATAATATTTTTATTCAAATAAGGTAAAGGTAGGTATATCTCTTTCCATTCCTCTTCAAAAAGGTAAGAAATTCAAAAATATAATTATATTGTCTATGTGATGGTGATTCTTGAGACAATATTATCATTGGTGAAATATTGATTTTTATAAGATCATCATTTTCTTAAAGGGGAAGTGACAAGATGTTAAATAAATAAATAAATAAATAAATAAATAAATTATAATAATAATAATAATAATAATAATAATAATAATTATTATTATTATTTTTTCTTCTTTCTTAAAAAAAATTATCATGTTCATTCACTACATTAATAATTGATATATTACAAAATGAATTATTTTTTAAATATTAAATATATTTTAAATAATATTAAAAATAACTAATTTATATAATTAAAAATGTATCATCAAAATCATATACTAATGATTAATGAAATTATAAATATTTTTAAATACAAAGTGACAACCATCAATATATGTGCAATTATATATCCGATATAAACTCTATCTTCAATATTTCTTTCATTAAAAATATATTATTGTTGACATACTAAACTTGAACTAAACCATTGATCTATAATCTTTGAATTTGTACATTAAAGAATAAAAAATAAATAATTTAGATTTTGATTGAATTGAAGCACCAGAGTAATATTAATTTTAGAAAAGGTGAAAAGTAAATAACATGAAAATGTGATAGTTAATGCACATATCATGTAATTTCATTCTAATAATTATAAAAATTTATAATAGGTTGGTAATGGCCAATTCATTTTCATGCATTTAAATTATGGATTTCATAAATATATTTTTTAAATATCTAGTTAAGAAGTTTCATATTGTTTTTGGATTCTTCTTCAAAAAATTGAAGTTTAGTTTTCCTATTATCTTAAATAAATGTATTAAAAAATGATCATTTTTTTTTGTTAATAGTAAAATGAGGATTTTGATAAGATCAAAAAATCTATTAGAAAGCCCTTAAGATATAATGATAAAGTACGTATTTTTTTTAAAAAAAAAATCTATTCAGTTGTTGCATGAAAATAACTATCAATTAAACATTAGCATAACATCACCTAGACATAAGCTAAATATATATATAAAAAATTCAATTAGGCATAACATCACCCCAACCATAAGTTAAATATCAAAAATATATATTCAATTAACCATAACATCACCCAACCATAAGCTAAATATCAAAAAAAATATTCAATTGAACATAACAAAGAAAACAAAAACACAACTAAAAATTGGCCCAGCGAACAAGCATATCACAAATCAAAAAAAAAAATAACAAAACATGATTTAACTTCTCACTAACAACCGACCACTATATAATAATAGCTATTTGAATATCTAAACCTAGATCTAGCAATCTACTTAATTTAAGAATAAGTTTTTTTTTTTTTTTTTTTGAGA
This sequence comes from Torreya grandis, assembly GCA_037957365.1. Classification (NCBI taxonomy): domain Eukaryota; kingdom Viridiplantae; phylum Streptophyta; class Pinopsida; order Cupressales; family Taxaceae; genus Torreya; species Torreya grandis. The sequence goes on along the minus strand of JARHVA010000370.1, from coordinate 4,527,885 downwards.
TTGATATTTAAAACATAATAAAAAATTAATTAATATCAAAACTATTAATTAATAAATAAATAAATATTATTAAAATATAAAATAACTAAAAATATATATCTTGCATTTTGGGTCTTGAATATATTTTTTAATAAATGATTTTATTTTTTTAAATTTATATTGTAATTTTTTTAATATAAAAATAAAATAATATTATAATATTTAAAAATATAAATTTATGAAAAATATTAATAAAATTGAAAAAAATAAAATATTAACTAATTAATTTACACTTAAAAAATATTTTATTAAGAAATAAATAATTAGACTCACCTTCTTCTTTATATAAAATGACACTTCACTTCTTCTACCTTCTCTTTCACTTTTTTATTTCCTCTTACTCCTTTTTGAAAATAATTTAAGTAGTAAAAATAAATTTCTAATATAGATTTATATACAAATACTTTGATTCAAAACATGGGCTATTTGTGTTAGGATTTAGTCTTAGATTTATATTAGATTTGTATTTCCATTAGATTGCATGGAAAAATAAATAAACATTGACAACACAATTCTGTTTTAAGTGGAAATATTAGTTATACTAAATTTAGTAATGTGAATATTTACATAAGATTTAAAAGTTGTCTTGAATTAATTAAAATTTAAAGAATATAGCATAAATCTAAATCTAAAGATGTGCACTCTTCAAAAATCTAAATATGATTTAAAAAAAAATGAATTAGTAAAACATTAGGATGATTCTAATGGATATATAAAATGTTGGGATATTTTTTCCAAATGATAAGCATGGTTTGAATTGCATTGATGATTGTATTCATATGTACATGATTTCATATTTCCTCTCATCTATTTACATGTTTGAAAACCTATGTCCTAGAATGAACTTTAATATTTATAGAAAATAAAGTGATCCATAAGGGCCTATGTTGAGGATTATTAAGGATCAATAAACACGTTTTAATTATCAAACCATTAAATGGTAGATATTATTAATTTAAAATATGATGAAAAGTAATAAAATTACATAAATAAAAATAAATAAACTTATAAGTTATGAGTCAAAAATTTTTTTATGGAAAATATTTATATCTATAAAGTGATAAATATTCTAATAATTGTGTGGTGTTTTTAGAATACTACTAAAAATATTTCTATAAATATTTATTAGATATTATGTGAATTTTTTGTGTCAAATAAATTACTAATATGTATATTTTTAAGTCCATATTAATATGTAAATCAATATCAAACATTTAAAAAATAACAAATATTATAGAAAGTAGCACTGCATGCACTATAACATGATAAAAATCAAAATCAAAAATCAAAATAATTTAAAGTAAATTAAAAATATTGAAATACTTATCAAATAGAATTTAAAATAAAAGAGAGTTCTAATAATTAAAAAGTTAAAAGAAGAATGAAACCTCTATAAAATTGATAATTATATTAATTTTTTATATTTAAATTAATAATTAAAAAATCAAAAGAAAAATAAATACTTCATACAAACAAAAAATATATTAATAATATTTAATTTAAATTAATAATAATTAATTAAATAATTATCTTAAAATTACATACATATTTTAATTAATTCGTACACATTTAAGCACAATTTTTAAGCATTTACATGTAAAAAATTAATATCCTTTTATTAAAACTAAAACATTATATAAGAAAGAATTATAAAAATAATATTAAATAAAAAAAATTAAAATTAAAAAATATTTTTTTTTTCTAAAATATATATTTAGAAACCCTCCTAAAATAAAGATTCTAGATAGAGCATACAACATGACTAATAAGCAAGAATTAAATAAAAATATAATTTTTATGTTTGATTTTTGGATTAATAATTATGTATAAAAATAAATAAATATATTAATGTCAAATATAATTATTTTAAAAATTAAATTAAATGTAAAATAATTATTATAAGTTGTATCAAATATTTTATTAATTGTTTTTAATTTATTAAATATTTAATTTTAAAAATGATTATTTGTGTTTAAATTAAATGATAATTAATTTTAAAATATAATTTAAATTTAAGTTTGATTAAATAGTTTTTGGTAAAAAAAATTGTCTTTTTTATTAATTTTAATGTTAGGATCACTTCTCTTCATCTTTTATCAGAAGAATAAAAGATTAATGATTAAATATATAGATTGTGCTTTCTTAAATATTGTAGAGGATAAATGGTCACCCGAAATATTAAATATGAGGGTATCCGTTGCACCTCCCCTCTTTCCAATAATAAGCATGTACCCAAAAGTGGTAGAGAAAAGAAAAATCTAAAAACCTAAAAATTGAAAAATAATTAGCCAGCCCCAAATTAAAGAACACCCAACCACTTTAATTTTAATTTAGGACTGGCTAATTATTTTTCAATTTTTTTTAGGTTTTTAGGTTTTTCTTTCCTCTACCACTTCAAGATACATGCTTACTAATGAAAAAAGGGGAGGTGCAACGCTACCCTCATATTTAATATTTCAGATGACCGTTTGTCCTTTACAATATTTAAGAAAACACAGATTATTTATTCAATCATTAATCTTTTATTCTCCTATAAAAAATCATAAAAAATGATAAGAAATATTGAAATTAATTTTAAAAACACAATTTTTTATCAAAAATTATTTAACCATACTACACATAAACTATAGAAAAATAAAATATTTAATTAAATTTAAATTGTTATTTTTATTTAAAATTATATATTTTCCTATTTTAATATATTAAAAAAATACATATATTTATAATTATAATTCTAAACCAATTAATTAAACTTCTTAATAAAAACACATTAACATTTTCAATACAAATAAAATGCTTAATTTTGTAGTATATTCTAATAAGATAATTTCTTCGATGTCCAAAATACATTAAATAATAACATTTTTAAATTTAAGAAAGTAAAAGGTTAGTAGTTATAAACTTTCCATAAGAATTGTCTACATATTTGTTGGGGAAAAAAAAAAAGGTGTTTCTAAATCAAGATTTATGGTGGGAAGTCCCACAAGAACACACATTCAATCTTAATTACCTGATGATTTAAAGAACACACATTCAATCTTAATTACCTGATGATTTAAAGAAATATACATATTAAATCTTAACTAGCTCAAGATTTTCTTTGTTAAAAAAAAAAAAAAAAACTATTTCTCTCTCTCTGAACCTTAGTTTCTTCTAAGCAAATGGCATAAACGTAACGATCAAACACAAAAATCAATCAATAAACCGGGGAACCAGAAAAATATATATATACATATATCGGAGAAATATACAAATTATCAGTTATCCGTTTTATATGTGTCTAACTAAAGAAAATATTCAAAATATCATCAAATCTATGCATTTCTGATAATGTATATAAACAACAAATTGCATCGGCAACACAAGTATTTCATTTGAATACCTCAATGCTTTTAAGTCTCAGTCACTCCAACTCCTGATGTCAATGATCGGTAAATGTATAAACTGCTAGCCCCCTGGATTTAACAATAGAGTCCTACTTATTACACCATGGTGGACTGAAAAGAGGAGAATAGCTTTCCGAGATATTATTAGGTGCAGGTGGCAAGGTTTGAAGAGGTGTTACCATCCAGTTGTTATAAGCTAAATTCTCATAGCTCACTCTAGCAGGGCCTGTGGACTGTTGGGGAGTTAGGTAGCCTGCACATTTTGCCCTCATATATGCAAACATTATGTCTTCATTGGATTCTGACCTATTTGAATTGGTGTTGGAGGGAGTTGCATGAAAATTATTTATGGCGCAGAGGGCAGATGAATTGGCAAAAGAAACAGATGAATTTGACAATACCATGCCATTGGCTTCCAAAATATCTGAGAGGTTGGTGTGTGTAGCCTCGTTAATTATTTCAGTTCCCAAGCCCATCACATTCTCCATGACAGTGTGGTTGCATGATGGCAACTTGGATTGCCCATGATGAAAATTAACATTGCCAAGGATCTGCATATCATCTGCAACTTCATGCCATAACCCACTGTGTAATTGTGGCGCTTCCACCCATGGATTTGCTTGATGTTCAAATGAAAGAGGATGACACTCTTTTGCAGTTATGGTATTGTTCTGCTGGATTTTGGGTGCATCCACATTAGTATCAGCACTATCTAATCCTGTCTCCTGAATGTATTTTATAAGCTCTCCTACAGGCAGTGAGCAGCTTTTAATTCTTCCAATATCATATATTCTCCTTTCAAAGTTTGTGACTGCATCAGGGCCTCTAAATTTGATGGTAGCAATGTCATATGCCGAAGCTGCATCTTCCTCCCTATCTGCCAATTCAAAGAGTTAACCAGTTCACAACAATCATTAAGAACTGGCTTAAATATTGAATACATTGTTTATTATGAAAACCAACATATATACATTTGTTCAAAATAGTGTACTTACTGTATGTTCCCAGATATACATCTTTCATTCCATTAATTCTTCCTATTCTAGCCTGCCACCTTCCTGTTTCTTGGTATCTGCCATGAATATGTTTCAGATTTCACCATTAGAATAACTTAAGCTACTGATGTCTACTTTTAGATTGGGATCTGAAAACTCTAAATTTCCATTCAAGTAAGTACAAACCTTGTTACTCCGCGGTATTTTGATGCACCTCTAGTAAATCCAGAACTTTTCCTACATGAAGAATATATTATATGTTAACACCAATGCTGAATATAATATTTTAATCAAAGTATATCTTTAACAAAGACGTAGATCCTATATAGACCCGGCTATGAATGATTTTTTTAATTAGTCTTTCGGATATAACTGAATTTAAGTAACAGGTCTACTCATTGCCGAGTATAATTGTATAGTCAGTTCAACCAAAACAAAAACAAGTGCCAAAATTTTCGTCCAAAATTCAATGGAAAGAATCCTCGTACCTTCTGAGACAACTAACATACTCTGCATTGGTCATCCGTTTCATGTCTTCAAGCTCCTCTTCATAGTCATTTTTCTGCATTCAAATAACAAATAATATCATTTTCACAATGCATTGTGTACAACATTATGCAAAGGTAGATTCATAACCTGTTCTGAAAAAGTTTACCTCAAAATTTATTATGCTGTGGTCACCCCAATACTTGACAGCTGCCTTATCATAAGCTCTTGCTGCTTTCAGTTCAGTGTCATAGCCACCTACAAGTATATCAACCCTAGGTCATCACTTCAATCCAATGCATTTCAACAGACAGCTAAATCAGTATTTAAAAGTAATTCTAATCAACTTAATATATGTCCACAAAGAGATAAGTATAAAAATGTCTGCTCACCCAAATACACTGTTGAAGATTTCAATGGTTGTACAGAATTGTAGGAAGAGTAAGACAGTGCCACACACGAATTACTGTGTATCAGTATCTATATAAAACCACCTTAGTTCTTATCAACTGCAAAGAAAAGCATCCATTCCATAACAAGCTTTGAAAAACACTAAAAATTAAAAATGATAACAAAAACTGTTACACTGTAATAGGAATTAAATAGTTTACAGAGACAATCATTTTAATGGTAATTTGAATTCTTATAACATACCTTGCCTACCCTTTCGTTTCTGACCTTCTTTAATGAAACTGTTGTCCCACAAATGGGCTTCATATTTCCCAGTCAATACATGTCTGCAAAACAAAAGAATCCATGTAATTGCTTTTTAAATGTAGATCTTTTTCGTATTAGAAAGTCAGCAAAGATATATACAAGACACATACTTGGTGACTCCACGGTATTTTGAAGTTCTTATTGAAGTTCTTTGTAGACTGGCATTTCTAGATCTTGTTTCCACTGGTCCCACTGCTAGGCCCAGACTGCGCTTCTTGCTATCAGGAAGAGAACCATCTCCATTAGCTCCAGCAGCTGGAACCAAAGCCAAAGCATCCTTGGCAGTAGTAATGGTTGCAAGTGTATTTGGCTGAGTATTTCCAGCTACAGCCAAAGCCAAACCACCATTACCAGCAGTTACAATGCCAATTTCATCAGTTACAGAAGTACTAGAAAAACTCTCCCTAAGTGAGGCTTCGCTTGGAAATAGGCTGCTCAGCCATGTCTCAAAATCAGATGGCTCCCACATATTGTCCACATAGCTCTGAACTAGGCTAGACTCAGAAAACAAGTTGCAGACCTCCTCATTGGTTGAATTATCATTGTAAACAAACTGCATTGCAGGTGCAGTTATATCAATGGTATCTGCAAACTGGTCCTCCTTTAATTCCGTGAACATATAATCTTCCCTGTTAGTGGTTTTTTCGTTATGTCGATTGGTACAGGGGAATGTTTCAGCGTTCACCACTTCTGACTGACTAATTAGGCTATTGTTCTGCCATCCTGCAAAAATATATTATAGTTATACCTGAAGAATGTTGGGATCTATAGACTGGCTCAAACCATTTTTTTGCTATTTCTTTTTTTCAATAGCAAAACTGTGTTTATTAACATCTAAACAAAGTATAATTTAGAGATTGCATGAGCTCAACCAAAAAATAAACAATTAAGCTTTCCTCACCTTAGAGTTAATAGTTAATAGCAAGATGTTACAATACATTAAAAGCATAATATTTGTTGTAGCATGATACAATACATTAAATAGCAAGATATTACTTTCATTCATTGTGGAAGCTCATTCTAGTCTGCATTTTTTTCTCGTCAAAATAAATACCAAATTTTTATAGTAGGGTTACTTACTTTTCATTCCAGATCAGAAAAGCACAACATTACTGGGTCTAACTGCTTTAAAAATTACTGCACTATGGATTTAGTATATATTTAAATGCTATATCTAACGTTTCCAATGTACTATTAGACTTAATAGTCCTTACGGTTTAGTGCCAAAATTCAAAAAGAATAAGGTTCAAATTTAGTTGTTTTTTTTTAACCTCCCTTCTAATGGAGGGTGGAACTTCTTTTGGAATGAAGGGTTTACTATAAGAGTTTTATTAAAAATTATTTTGAATAATATTATTTAAATTTTTATTTTAAAGTAAAATTTTCTAATTTATTGATTAATTGTAGGTAAAGAAAATTATAATATTTATATTTATCATTTCAGTGTGTTATATATATTTATCTTATTTGTAATTAAATTGAGGTGACATTATAATTTCAATCTCATGTTGTTCATTAAGGGCATCCAATACTTTACTTCCACAAACTCATTCATCATTCTTAAAAAATAAATTGTGAAACATAACATATTATTCATAGTGTCTTCCTTGTATTTTTTTGTATCTTCAACTCTACCGAACCAAGGTGAATGATACCTAAAACTTTAGTTCAACATTAAAATCCTCCAACTTTATTGATCAATCTAAAAGATAGGGATAATATCAACACAAAATTACACTAAATCAATGAAAACCTAAACCCTATACCATACCTTGAACCAACTTAAGAGAACCATAGTCTCAACCTCTCACCACACTAGTGCCACTAACAACCTCACTCCCACATTAAAATTACACAACCTCATTGATCAATTTTAACTAAATGAATATGTATGTGTTGGGAGAGGGGAGGGATAAATACCACCCCTTTAAATAAAACTTTATGAAAACAGCTCATTAATAATTTTTTTAAAGTTAAAAAAATTAAAAAAGATAATCAAGACATAAATAAAAAAAGTTCTATAAGATTTAGGTTATAAAGTTGTAGTATTAACCCTATTCCATGCTATACTTGATAACTCTATTCTAAATTAATTTAGTTCTCTGGTACTTAGGTGGCCCTGTACCATTTTAAAGTCACTTAAAGTTTTATTTTCTATATAAATTATTACAATCTCATTAATTGTGTTATTTTTCATTTTAATATATTTTCTATATTTATCTCTATAGAATAATCTCAATCCTCCATTATACACTAAAGCCATCAAAAACTTTACTTGTATCATTGTACCTATGTGAATGACACCTAAAGCTTCACCTCAATACTAAAATCTACCACTGTAGAACCTCAACACCATATCATGCTAAGGCCACCAAAACCTAAACCTCAAACCACACTAATTTAATTTTGCACTACATTATGGAGACACACTAGAGCCACTAACAACCTTACTCCCACATCAAAATATGACAACCTTATTAATCAATTTTAATTAAAAAATAAAAAATAAAAAAATGGAAAACTCATAGCTTCACAAAGGTATAAGGACCCAAAGTGCCATAAGGCCACTGAAACTACATTGATCTATAGTAAAAAAGAAAACATAAGTATGAACATTTTAAATAAGCTAGATGCTCATAGAGTTGTATCCATGTTCACTATAATCTATATGGTTTGCAGAAATAATTTCTCATCTAAAATAAGAGCAAATAATGATGGAGCATTCATACCTGCATTGTTAATACAACCAACATTATTTTTATAGAAATCAGAGAACATGTTCTTGTAGGGTTTCTCCATATCGCTCTTTTAGCTTGCCGAGTCTTCACAATTGAAATTAAAATGAAAGTAATATTTAATTTGGAACTTATGGCACACATATATACTAGATGGATTATTGGAAGGATAATAAATGAGTGGTTATTTCTAATCAAATAATTATTCAATTATTTTTTGGTGGAGATTGTGACTTTGACTAAGATAATATGGAGGAACTTTTAACATTAATTAATTATTTGATGATAATATTAAATTTATAGTATAAATATTTACAATAATTTACACTATTTTATTAATTATTAAATGATAATAAAATTTCTAATATAAATTTTTACAATAATTTACATTATTTTATTTGATAATTTTGATTCCTAAAATTTAGGATTTATTATATGTATAGACATGTTTTTAAATTTGAGTTGTAGATCATTTAATGGTAGGCCTACTTTAAGTTTGATTGGATAATTATTAAAATAAATAAATAAATTATTTTTTATTAAGTAATATTTTAATTTTAATTTATATTAAATTTTCAAAAATTAAAATTTAATATATTTTATTAATGGATAAATTGAAATGGAAGGTGATGTTGATGAATAAGTTGAAATGGAAAACATGTAATAAGAAGAAATGTAAATATCACATATATATAGTAGAAGGATTATAAGGGAGGAGGGAGGACGATAAATGAGTTGTTATTCCAAACTAAATATTTACTCAATTCATTTTTGAGTGAAGATTATGATTTTGACTAAGATAAAAATGAGGGAATTTCTAACACTAATTAATTAAGAAAATGAGATAAAATTTCTAGTATAAATATTTATAGAAATTTATATTATTTTATTTAATAATATAGGATCTTAAATTTTAAGGTTTATATTTAGACATGTTTTTAAATTTGAGTTGTATGTCATTTAATGATAGGCTTAATTTATATTTGATTGTATAATTATTAAATAATTAAAAAATAATAAATTTTATTAAATAATATTTCATTTTAATTTATATTTAAATTTAAAATAAAATAAAATTGAAAATTAATATAATTTGTTGATGGATAAGTTGAAATTAAGATGTATATAAATAGGGATGTAAATATCACATATATTTTCATAAAATTTCTTTATATCACTTTTTTAACTTGTCAAATATTTATAGGAATACAACCTTAAACTTTGATTAAAATAATATAAAAAAATTCTTAATGATATTAAAAAATATACTATAAATATTTATATCAATTTACATTATATCAATTTACACTATTTACTTTTGATAATTTAAGTTACTAATTTTTAGGTTTTAGAATATATAGATATATTTTTATTACATGACATTTAATAGTAGGTTTAGGTTAAATTTGAATAGATAATTATTAAATAATTAAAAATTTATTTTTATTAATCCCTGATAATGGGGTTAGCTAGCTGTGCAATATGCAGAAGTTTGATAATGTGGTTTGGTGTCGTCGTCCTATCTTGGCCTTTGAGTTGGATATCGGTCTGAATACTAACAATCATGTTGAAGGTATAGCGATGTTAAAAAGCCTTCAAACTGAATTTATCAGGAGTTGGAAGCGGTTTATGGTAGAAGTGGAAACCTCAAGGTTTTAATCTTCTTCGATCTGTTGGGAAAGGAGGCAAGGTGGGCAGCACTTATACCAAGAGGGAGAGAAGATAAAACCTGAGCACTTTAGTGGTCGGCTCCTGACAATCTCCAGAGCTAGAGAATTAAACGGAAAATGCACAAAGTAATAGGATTTTCATATACTTCAAAAACTTTTAATATATTAATACAAAAATTGTTACAAACTCTGATTACACACTTGTAATATCAGGCTACAGAGACTACTGTCTTCACTCACGACAAAGACTTCAAAAACTTCTGCTCTGTTATCTTCTTTGCTTGATCAAACTGTTATTCCTTTTCTGTTCTTTCTCTATTTTCTGTTGCTTACATTTATCCTTCAAACTCACAGGCTGTTGCTACACATTCTCCTTCTCCTCTATTTTGTTCTCTTCTTCTTACGCTAATTGTTGTTGTTGTTGCGTATATTAGTAAGTTGTTACTCAAGAGTTACAAAATTCAATTTTTATCTCACCTTTTAAACTAGTTCTCTAATAAAATGATACTTGAATGTAATGTATTTACTTCTTCCATCAAATAAATAATACTAATCTAAGTTCAACAATTGAATATTATGATATTTGGCATTGAATTATTAGTATGTTTTGTGGTTATTTAACTTATTATGTTTCTTCTATGCATATTATGTGGTTAATTTTGTTTATATGTCTATATTTTAACAATGCAATCGAGGATATGTTTTTTAGTTGAAGCTCCTTCTTGCTCCTCATACAAATCTGAAAGAATTCTTCTGATCCATATGTCGTGACATGCTGCTGAATTTGCTACTATATACTCCACCTTAGCCATGCAAAGTGAAACTAGGGGTTGTTTCTTTGAATCTCAATAAATAGTCCCTAACCCAAGATGAAGCACATATCTAGATGCACTCTTTCTATCATCAAGACTACCAACCCAATCACTATTTGTGTATCCAACTATCTCAAAATGATTTGTTGATGCATACAAAACTCCACATCTTCTTGTGCCACTAACATACATCAATATCCTTTTGCTTGCTTGTCAACGTGTCTCTTTCAGTGTATCCATAAATCTAGAGATTAGATTGATTGTATACATGATATTTGATCTATTGTTGTCAAATACATCAAGATTTCCACCAAGCTCTTGTACTTCATAAGATATATATTACTGATGCAATCATCTTTGTGCAATTTCAAACTTGTTTCATCTAGTATTGATACTAATTTATTGTCTAACATTATAAATCTTTTCAAAATCTCTTTTGCATACTTGACTTGGGATATGAAGATATTATCTTCCATTTGCTTAACTTCTATGCCAAGAAAATACTTCAACAAACTTAAATTAGTCATCTCAAACTACTTCATGGTTGATTTGTATTCTTATATTGATTGATTTGCATTTCTAGTAAATATTTGGTCATCTACATACAAAAAAACAATCAAAATACCGTCTTTGCACACCTTAAGTAGAGAGTGGGCTCACTACCATTTTTGTTAAAACCATTGCTTAACAAGTATGAGTCTATTTGGCTATACCGTGCCCTTGGTGTTTATTTGAGCCCATGCAATGTTTTTTCAAATTATATACCTTTTTCTTATGCCATAGAATATCATAACAAAATGGTTATCCCACATAAACCTCTTCTTATAACACACCCTTCAAGAAGGCTGACTTGACATCCATTTGATATACCTTCTACTTGTGTTGAGTAGTTATATCTATGATTGTTTTCACCATTTCTAACCTTGTTATGGGTGAAAATTTCTCATTATAGTCACATCCAAGTCGTTACTTGTATCCTTTGACAATTGGTCTTACATTATGTCTTTCAATCTTCCCTTTTAGAGTAGTTTTAGTTTTATAAACCCACTTGACTCATAGAACTTATTTTCCTGCTAAAAGGTCTACTAACTACCATGTTTTATTTTTATCTATCATATGAATTTATTCATCCATGGATTCACACCACTTGTCCTTAATTGCATCCTCAAAATAAATATGATCAATTGCTAAAAAGAAAAAAAAGATAGTTTCATCTTCATTTTATTCATACCTTACCTGCTGATATATTTCATGCAAACTCCTTGTTTTGGCTTGACATTGATTTGAGTGAGGATTATGAGGTTGTTTCATGAGCTATTCCTTGGGATCCTTGTTGACTATTTCCATTAAATTATTTAGCCCTTTTTAAAATAGCACTCCAAGTCTGTGTATGAGTGGTTGTACCACTTGTTGGATTAGTTTCAAGAAAGGGTGCACTAGCCCTTATTTGCACTTGCTACTACTCTTTTCTATCTTCTCAAGTTGTATCCTTTATAAATTAAACATTTTGATGGTTATTAGCTCCTTAGTGGCAAGATTATATAGTCAGTAAGTTTTTTATTATTCATTATACCCTATGAAAATACATTTATATCTTTTGTCATACCACCTTGATCTTCCTTTGTGGGCACATATGCATATACCACACATCCAAAAAATCTTAGGTGTTGAACACTTGGCTTCCGACTACTTCATACATATTGAGGGATCAAATTTATAACACTCTTAGTTGGACATATATTAAGCAAATATATTGTTGTTTCTATAGCTTCATCCCAAAACTCATTTAAGAGGAACCTCGTAATCACACTCACATAATAACAATATAAACTACATATATTGAACTCAAAATGTCGATTACACACAATTCCTTTTATGAAAGGAATAACTCTGAATCGTGGGCCACTTCAAGGGGGCTAACTCTTTTGATCAAGGCTCACTTAAAAATAACTTCTTGAATGCTTAACACTAACCTATACCCCTCTATTTATATTAATTCTCATCTACACAACTCCTTTTTATAATGCATGTGGGATTATTCTTCTAATGAATTACTATTTATTACTATTACATGCTACTATTGATACTAGTTATTCTAATATTACACCCCTATATAGGTACATTACATTCCATCCCCTTTAAATATGTTTCACCCTCGAAACATGATAAGAAATAGGAGGACCAAATGAAGGTCAGACCAAAAAATAAGTTGAAGACCAGATAGAGGCACATCCATGTATTTTTTTTTGCTTCTATTTTTTCTCTTGTGCTTGGATATGAAAATGTACATCAACAAGGTTAAGATGAGCAATATAACTAAAGGTTGAAGTGCAATTTGAACTATGATGATCATATCCTCAAAGAGTGAGCAAGGATGCTCAAAATAGCTGTCCTGATGAATGAATTGAGGATACATTCCATCCCCTTTAGTATTTTTCTCTGAGAGATTTAAATATGTGGTTATTTTCTTGGGATCTACGATTGTTAGCTTGGGCTCATTAGGGGCTTGCTTGAGCATGATGATATCTTGAATGGGATCATCTGGAACCTACTGTAGTGCATCAAAAAGGGAATCAATGTTAGGTTGGTTGATGTACTGAAGAGGTGGTGTGGTGTAGGGATGCAAAAACAAAGGTGTGTCACCATGATAATAACATATGTGGTCTTCTGTGAGCTTAGCTAAGCTCATAATTTCCTTCATAGATTGTGGTTACCATATTTGAACATCTGCTCGAATTTCAACTTGAAGTCCACTGATCAAACAATGAATGAAGAATGTAGTAAAGATGTTGTTGGTTAATGTTTCAAACTTAGTTTAATATACCCTAATAGTACCATTTTGTTGAATTTGAATTAATGCACTAGTGGATTACTGCTATAGAAAATGGAAAATCCCATGAGAACCAAAGGAGTAGATGTCAGTTGCAACTGAAAATGCATTATTATTATTATTATTATTATTATTATTATTATTAGAAATACTAACTAGGTGTTAGACTCTACCGAAAATGCACCCAATTAGAAGAAAATTTTCTCCTTCTCACGTTACTTATAATTGTGCAATTATGAGTTACAATACTTAATTCTTAAAGAAGAATAAGTGGATAAATATAAATTTATATAAATACTTACATTTTATCTATAAATAAAGTATTTCACAACATTCTTCTTGAAAAAATATACATTTTCAAAAAAGAAAAAGTACCTAATAAATTCCTTATGGATCTCAAGTATGAGTCCACATAGATACTTTCAAACTATAGAAAGTAAGGTTTTTATTGAAGAAAATATAATTTTTGAAAAATAAAATGAGATCCAAAAAAATGATCAAATAGCATTACCAAGTTTACATCAAAATCACAATTCCAACAAAAAAATTAGCGGTTTATAACCCTCATAGTTTGAAAGATATCACCTCTAGAGTGATAACAGTTCCAAATCACCTTCAAAACAACCACTAGTGGTTAAGTCATGATGGTTTGCCATGATCACATGCATCATGTTACATTGATAGTTAATTCTATTAGTCAATGACTGTGCAACATCCAAAATGCACCAAATATGAAGATCACAACATAATGTATTGCAATCTTCAAATGCACGCCACTGGTGCCTCGTTCATCCATTTTTAGCAAATGAATAATTTTCAGAATGATCTTAGAGAGAGGAATCCAAAAATATATATCTTCAAAAAATGTTTTTAACAAATAATTAAAATAATATATTTATTGAAAATTCAGTAATAACAAAAACTTATACCTCATAAATTTAGGGATTTGATTTATTGAGCTTCAAATGTCAGATCTAGATAAACTAGATATGCAAAGCTATGTTTTGAAGTGATTAAAATGCATTGGTGCAGTCAGAATGGTTGTAAAATGCACCCAATTTTTTTTGTCATAAGATCTTACACCTTAGTCCACACAAACTGGAACTGATCTAATACTAGATGAGAAGAACCTCATGCTCACACTCACATAATAAAAATATAAATTGCATATATTGAACTCATAATGTTGATTACATACAATTGTTTTTATGGAAAGAATAACTCCAAATCATAGGCCACTTTGAGAGGGATACCTCTTTTGATCAAGGCTCACTTACAAATAACTTCTTGGATGCCTAACACTAACACATACCCCTCTATTTATACTAATTCTCATCTACACAACTCCCTATTCTAATGTATATGGGATTATTATTCTAATTCATTAATACTTATTACTATTATGTGCTACTATTTCTACTAGTTATTCTACTATTATACCTCTATCTAGGTATATTACAACATTGGATAAGCTTTTGGCTTTTAGAATGCTCCTAGCCATCTCTTGGATAATCATATTCTTCCTTTCAATTACACCATTATACTGTGGTGTCCATCTAACTATAAATTTATTCTTAATTACATTATCCTTGAAAATTTTCATAAACTAATTTCATATGTATTCTCCCCCTCCATGAATTCTAAAAATATTTATGTAATGGTCAATCTACTTCTCAACCATGGCCTTGAAATTATTGAATAATTCTAATGCCTCTATTTTTTTTTTGTATTTATACTAAATTCATCTATGAATGTCATGAAATACACATTTTTGGATAAGGATGGAGTCTTCATAGGATCATACAAATCTGATTGTATTCTCAAGAGGATCTGTAGCTCTCCTTGACTTACCTATGTGAATGACACTCTTATATTTATTCTCCAATATGAAGCCTTCACATACTTTTTTTGGTTGTTATATTAGGGTCATTCCTCTCACCATTTACTTTTTGTGAATAATATTCAACCCTCCATATCTCAAATGTCCATACCTAAGATGCCAAAAAGTAATTTTATCCACTACCACTATTTTGAACATTATTTGTAACTCACTTTTCATGCTCAAAGGAAACATTATATTGCTGGTCATCTTAATTGATGAAATATGACTAGTGATGCCACTTATATCATAAATGATTCACTCTCCAAATTCAAATCTGACCTTATATCCTTTATAGACATGCTTCCAAATGTTGATTATTTTGTGTTTCAACCCTAACATGTAATAAAGATATTGAGTTTGCCTCTAGTCACCTTTCTTAGTGTGGATAGATATACTTCCTTTGCCCATGACATGGACCTTCTCATTTTTTCCCATATTCACTTCTAATTTTATTGACTTGTCTATGTTATCAAACATATTTTTATTCCCACTCATGTGGTCAAGTTGTAGTCACTATCCATTTACCATATTTCTCTATTACTTTGCTCATCTATATTGCATGTTATGAACAAATTTCCACATTTTTCACTCCTATCACATATTTCATCCTCTTTTGCCTTAGAGAAAATTTAGTTTTACTTATTAAAATCACACTCTTTATTTCTACATTCACTAGTATAATGTCCATACTCTTGCAATAATAACATTGTACATTTGACATATCATACCTTTGTGTAGAACCACCTCTTGAAGTGTTGATGATTTTTTTCTTCCTCTTTCATGTGATTATTGATGGTTATGTCTTCCACCTTCTAGACTAATGAAATTTCTTCCTCTACCTTTGTTGTTTGCTCCTCTCCTCCTACATTTCACATTCACATTTGTCTTGAAGGCTTGTTTATGGGAAGAGGTGGCTGAACTATTCAACCATTGTTCATGGGTTTGAAAATAACCTATTAGTTCATCAAACATCATTTATCTCAAGTATTTAGACTCTTCAATTACAACCACTATTAGATTAAATTTGATTGAAAGGTTTGCCAAAACCTTCTCTATGATTATATGGCCTTCAAGATCATCACCGATTATCTTAATTTTATTTAATATGCTCATTGGCCTTGTGAATAAGTCATTAATTGACTCACTTTCTCTTATTTGTAGAGTCTCAAATTCCCTTCTCAACAATTTCAACTTGACTAGCTTCACCTTGTTACTACCTTGATATGCATTTTGTAAAATATCCTATGCTTTCTTAGAATGGATAGTTGTTGATATCCTATGAAATAACATATCATCTAATGTCATTTGAATGTAGATTATACTCTTTGCATCCTTATTTATATTCTCCTATAACAAATTATTTCATGTTTGGGTTAGAGCATTGAATGCTACTTGGTTTGCAACCTCAGTATTACCACCTTCAACTAGTTCCCATAGCACTTGAAAGTTAAAAATAATCATCTTGTTATTATAGATGTTATGGTTATTACCATCAAATACAGGAGGATGTTTCCATGAATTTATGGCACTTGATGTCATATTCAACAGACCCTAAAGACCTAAGGCTTTGATACTAGTTGTTGGGAAAGGAGGTAGGTGGGTATCACTTTTACCAAGAGGGATAGAAGATAAAATCTAAACACTTAAGTGGCTAGCTCTTAACAATTGATAGAGTTAGATATTAAAATAGAAAATGCATTAAATAACATGTTTATAAAATAAAAAAGGGGAGGCAGAGAAAGATCCAAAACACACACAAACATGATATACTAATATTAATATAAAAATTGTTACAAAATTGCTTACAAACTTTGGTTACATAATTACAATATCATGTTAAAACTACTATTATCTTCACTCACTACAAAGACTTCAAAAAATTATTATATGTTATTGTATGCTTACTTATATTATGACTTCTACTCTATTATCTTTTTTTTTTAATTTTTGTTCTAATAATGAATAAACTATTATTCCTTTTATATTCTTTCTCTATATCTTACTACTAACATTCATCCTTCAAACACATAGGTTGTTGCTGCACTTTCTCCTTCTATGTTTTGTTCTCTTCTTCTTATACTAATTATTGTTGTGTATATTCTGCTCTCTTACATTTTTTTTTCTTCTCTTTCTCTTTCTATATTTTTACTACTTCTCCACCTACCCCACAGTTTCCCTCTCATTTCAAACAGTTCAAAAAATTCAAAATTTAATCTATGTATTAACTATTGTAGGTGATTTTTATTGTTGGAGGTTGGTGGGAGGGTCAAAATTAATATTTTAACATGGTCATATTGTGTAGTGAATGTTAATATTCTTCCTAACATTTAAATTTGGTGAGAATTCAGGGTGAGTTTTGTTGTTGGAGGTTGGTGGGAAGGTCAAAATTAATATTTTAACATGGTCATAGTGTGGCAGTGAGTGATAAGCTTCTTGTTAGCATGTAAATTTGGTGAGAATTTGGGTTAGAAGGTGTAAATATGTGTGCTTTGTGAGGAAGTGCCTACATATGGATCTTTAGGTTTTATTTCAGTTTGCCCCTCTATTATTTTGTCAATTTTGCGTATGTGTTTGTATCTAGTGAAGGAAGTCACGGTGGTGGATTTTGTGTTGTAATGTGATGATTTTACAGTGGTGAGATAATTTCTTCTACATCCTCTCAAGAGGTTGTGTTTTTTTCTGTTGATCCCAAAGGTGGTGGTTTGTTGTGCTGAGATTTTGTTTTGGTTGGTCAATCTCTCATTGCCTTCCCCATGCATTTGGATCTCTTTATCTCTAGTTCAAGTGGTGATTTTTTTGTGTAGAAATGATGTTTTAGTTGGTCAATCTCTCATTTCCCTCCTTTGGCATTTGAATCTCTTCATCTCTAATTCAAGTGGTGGTTTGTTGTGTTGAGATGTTGTCTTGGTTAGGCAAATATCTCATTGCCTCCCCATGTATTTGGATCTCTTCATATCTAGGTTTTATTTTTATTTTACCTGATAATATGTTCTATCATTTTAGAATTACTGAGCCTTTGGGCCAATCCAAAATAATCTGATGCTTTTTTTGTGTGTTAGTATTCTCTTCATAAATGAATTTAGTTAATTAATTAATTATTATAAATTTAATATTTATGAAAATTTGAAATAATGAAACCTTAGTTTTTACATTGATTAGATGTACATAATGCTTCTTTAGCTTCATGTCAAGGATTGAGGGGTATCCATTCTACCAAATTCATTTGGGGTATGATTCTGATCTCATCCCTTTTTTTTATCTTGTGAAATTTATACCTTGGTGGATGGATAAGCAACACTTTTTATACCATCATCATCATCATTAGACTACAACTCAATTTATTTTAAAGTATATATATTTATATCTATAATTTATTAATCATTTAAAATTTAGAAATGTTAATAAATATTGTATAGTATTCAAAATATATAAATTAAAATAAAAATATAATTTTTTAT
This sequence comes from Torreya grandis, assembly GCA_037957365.1. Taxonomy (NCBI): domain Eukaryota; kingdom Viridiplantae; phylum Streptophyta; class Pinopsida; order Cupressales; family Taxaceae; genus Torreya; species Torreya grandis. Next base: position 4,508,875 of record JARHVA010000370.1, on the reverse strand, counting down.
TTTTGATGGTGGATTTTTATCAATAATATTAATTATAAATTTATAATATTATTTTATTATTCACGCTACATATCTCGATGATTATGAAAATACTCACTATCTACCTATACCTTTAATTAATGTGGGTTTTTTTTGGTTAAGATTATTTTAAGACATATGCACTCATTTAGTATAATTGATTACACTTAATTATTTTATTGAAGTAGATTGATACACATCCATAAAATTATAATCAAGATTATGACTTTTATTATTTCAAAAGATTAAATAGGTTTGTACATATAAAGTATATAATTTTATTTAGAAAGTGTAATTTGTACTTGTTATTCAAATATTTTCAATCTTATTACTCTTTTTAATTGAAGTTTTTTAATTCAAACTTTGGACTTTTTTCATTTAGAATATTTATGATTTTTTTTTTAAATTATTAGGGTAAATAATGGGTTTTGAAAGGCCCTCAAAACCTTTAAAAAAAGATATATGGCAATGAATACTAAACAAAAATTAACAAGGAACATATTAAGGAAAAAATAAGCTTTTAGTTTACAATAGAAATATCAACAGTTCATTAGCTAAAAGATGATACCCCTATAAAAAAACCAACCAAAAATGGATTATTAGACCTCATTGATCTATCAGTGCCTGAAGACCCTTGGAAAATTCCATCACTTCCTATAGAACTTGGATCTTAGTGGCAAGGACATCATCTTTGGTTTCCTAGACTTAAAATTCTTTTTAAAGTTTTTGACCCTTAGTTCCCCTACTAGAGTCAACTAGTGTTTCTCCAATTTTCCTATTCTTGGAAACATCTTGGACCACAAGAGGATTGTTCTTGTTGTTCTATTTTATTTTAACCTTCAGCATCCCAAGCTCCTCCTCTAGTTTCTTTACTTTAGTTCTCATTCCACACAATTCTTCTTCTAGCTGATGGGTGACCTTCTTTGAGGCCAAATGGGCTTGATTCTCTTTCATAATTTACACACTCTATTTCTCAAACTTATTCTATAGATCCACTAATTATTTTTTAGTTATCTTAAAATCATTAACCAACTCCTTCAGAATATTGACCTGGGTATTAAATGAAATTTCCATCTTATCCAGCCTACCAGTAATAGAGCTCTCAAAAAAAAGGATAGTGGGCTCAACTTTGAATAATGGTTTTAAGTCTACCTTATCACATGAAGTTTTCTTAATCATCAATTGAATAACCAAATCCACATTCTTAGACTTAGTAGGTATAGAGTTTGTTTCCAAGCCTTGGACATATTTCCCCACACCCTCAAGTACTAAAGCCCTATTGTTCTTGGACCTCTTTGACATTTGAGCTATATTCTCTTCATTATCCTATGTACCATTATGTTTATCATTTATAAAACCACTAAGTGGATCTTGTTCTTCCCCCAATGGTCCTGAGGTCCCATGATTACCCATAAAGTGATCAAGGGTTGGAAACCCTAAATAGATGAGGAGAAGGATGAGTGTGTGATGGACATACACATTATTTTTGTCTATCTAGTATTCCATAATCAAATTTTATAGAGAGATGAAGAGATAAAAAGGAAGGTTGATTACTTTGTTGTGTCTAAAATAGTTGAGGAGGATGAAGTGATGTGAATAAAGCTTCCATTGTCTTCCTTTTAATGAAACATACTTCATTAATTGTAAGTGTAAACACACGAATATGAAATATGTTAGTTCTCATTAGTATGAAAAACAAGCATAAAATAACAGCAAATCTAACATCTCAAGTGTGGTCTTTAGATTGAGAAGACTTGAAGCAACAAATAATGAAATAAAAATCTAAAAAAGAGGCTTTTACCTTCTGATTAGATGATACCTTTGAATCTTATGTACATACATTTTTATTCTTGGATTGTAGAGCATGATGTCTTTATTAATGTCGATACATCAGATGAGCAACATATCCCCTTGTCTACAGGTGATTGTTTAACAACTAGGAAAGAAGGTGAAGCTTGATGAATGAGAGGGACTTTCAAAAATGAAAACACTTCATTGTGTTTCAATGCTTGACAATAATGGTAAATAACCCTTATATTTATATAAAATTAATCTTGACCATTAGCTATAAATTAAGATGAGTGGATGATAGTTAGTCAATTTTGGTAGGCAAAATGCAATTAATATATTTAATTTGATTGATTGATTGGAAAACATAGCTAAAGTATACACCATGTTACAAAAATTAGAGATGAGATGAATGACACAAATGTAGGTGCGATGGTATAATGAATTTTCAAATAATGAAGAAGCCACAAAAATATTAGGCACGTGAGAATATTTAAAGGTAATGAAAGAGATGATTGGAATAACACAATAATGATTGAATAATGATGTGATTAAATTATAAAAACTTGAATTTTAATAATAATAAAACAAGGGTGGCCAAGTTGACTTTAGAAACTAGTTGGTACTCAGCACTACCTACAAAGTCCAAATGGACCTCAAGCCAATGTAGCTCTCCTAATATGGGAAAAAATGGAGGAAAATGATCATAAAAATATTAAAAATAATGATATACCAATGTATATGACTCTATTTTTTACATGCTCATTAAGATATGCATGTCATGATGAACATATATGTAGCCTGAATGTTCAATTATGTCAATTTGATCAATGAAAATGTGATGATGTGATGGAGTTAGAGATGACCACAATGATTTAATTAGATAATGAATGATATAGAAAGGGGATAAACTACCAACATAGTCTAACATCGTATAAAAAACTTGATCACTTGATTTTCAATATAACATGTGATGGTATGCATCATAATATAAAACACTATGATGACCTAGTCATACTATACATAAAGAGTAATTCCCAATATAATAAAAAAATGGAAATAACACACTAATGATGAAAAACATGATGATAATGTTGATGTATGTTAATGAATGGACTCAAGTACAAGTGCATGATGAGGAGCACCATGACAATAACTTTGTTAGCACAATGGATTGAGTCAATGTGACAACAAAAAAAGGAAAAAAATCAATCAAACAATCAAGCAAACACAAATTGAAACAAAAAGCAATAAAAATCATGTTGTCATTTAACCAAGTTAAAATCCACTTGATATGATAAATGATAATGATAACAAGATAGTGCCCCCAAACAAGGATACATGCAAGGGAAGGACACATCCTCCAAGATAACTAAAATTATTAGAACCAATAATGAATATGCTCTAGTAGGGTGGATTTGGGAAGGACACATCCTAATGATTGTTAACATGACTGACTCAATGATCAATCAAGAATAATGATTACATTTAGGAAAATACAAATGTTTTTGAATTTTGTGGATTTATATCTTTCATGGATATTTTAGGTATTTTTCTAATGTTTAGGATTTTTTGGATTTATATCTCTCATGGATATTGTAAGCTTTATTCAAATTTTTAGGTTTTTTGGACTGTTTTTAATGTTTTTGGGCTCTTGACATCTCAACTCAATAGAAAATTAAGAGATGAAGAATGTCTTAAATAATAAAATGATAAGAGTGTGTGAGTGGTAACTCATAAATAAATGTGATTGTGTCTTAGGATACTCATAAAAAAACAATATTGTGGCTTAGAATGCTCACAAAATGGTAATATTTGACTTAAAATGATCATAAAATGGTGAGAGCATGGAATAAGGGTGCACATAAAATGGTGAGAGAATGACTTAGAATGCTCACAAAATAATGATATTTATCTTAAAATGCTCCCAAAATAGTGAGAGCATGGCTTAAAATTCTATAAAAATGGTGAGAGGGTGAGAAAAGGTGTGACTGAGCTTAACTCCAAAATTGTGCACTACCTACATAGTCCATATGGACCTTAAGTCAATGTAGTTCCACCTAAAGAATGGGGAATAGTAATGAGTGAAGGACTAATGGATAATAATGGATCAGAATAAGGGAAAGATAGGAGTCTCCAAGGACCATGTCACATGAGAACCAAATACATCTGGTTGTTAAATTATCATGCGGGTAATATGCCAAAAGGTTTCCAAAAATAGGTCTCAATATACCTTCCACTTTCATGAAAAGTTTAAGATGGGAAGACTAATGGTCATAATAATATGGGTTGGTTTGAATAGGAGTGAATGGTCAAAATGGTAAGAATGGTAATGGACTATAATGTCCAAGATGTCTTGAACAAAATGGTTTATAATGTAGATAGGCTACCCTCAAGTGTTAAGGTACTTGAAAACAACACATTATTTATGCATGATGCCAGAAATCTAGTTTTCATCATGGTACTTGCCCAAGGTGCCATAATCATGGTTTTCATTGTTGGATGAATTAATTATCTTTCTCTTTATCTTTTGATTTTAAAAATTTAATTGTTTTTTTAGCATCTCAACTTAATGGAGGATTACGAGATGCAAAATGTGGTCCCTTTACTATCTAAACAACACCTTCTTAGAATAGTAGCTCTGTTTGGATCATACTCTTGTTATGAATGAAATAACTACTATCATGATTTTAATTAATTATTGATTCTAATTCCTCCAAACCTATAAACAAGGTGTCTTTGTACTCTTTGCAAAAGAGTGATTCTAGGAAGGGTAAATAAGGGTAAGCATAGGATTAATGGTCTGATTTGGTGATGTCATATAGAATTTGAATGAATGATAGGAACATAATAGAATGTATACTAGTTGAAGGATAAATGAAGATTGGTATTTTTAGTCACACACATTATTGTTGATTTTGGAATTTAATTAAATTGGGTTGTGGTGGGGCTGATATTGACTTCATCAAGCAATGAGAAACTACTTGGCTCAACTATTGGTACCTCAAATAACTTTTCACCAACAAAGTCTTTTTTATTTTCCTTATTTGGATTGTCTAATAGTTCCTTGATTAAGGTTTTACTAAGGTAAGTTGATAATTATTTTTTATTGTTCTTTAGTGCCTTAATTAAGGTTTCACTAAAGGATTCTACTTTGGACATTGATTATCTCCCAACACCTCAAATGAGGTTTTAATAGAAGATAATGTGTTTATAATTTGATTGTACCCTAGTACCTCAAATAACATTTCACTAGGATATTATTATTTCCCCCAAATATTTTCTTGGTTCCCTATAAATTATACCACTGAGATGTCACCATGGAATAAGTTTAATAATGTCTAATTCTATTGGTCCTAATTGACATTCATGGGAGGTGGTACAATAATAAAATAGTGAGGTTGGATAATGGTAAAGGGCTTTGTAATGGTAATGGAAGGGTATTATGGACCATAATCCACATTTTGATGTTTTGAAGCAATTAACATTTTTCATAAATGCTTGACAAGATTAGTGGTTTATGCATCAGCCTCCTCTTTCTCAAGTTCCCCTTCTTCATTTTTGGCTAAGTCTCATCTCCTTCTATAGGTGGCACATGTGTTGTAACATGATTATATACTGAGAGGGGGGTGATTCACTATATTGATTAACTTAGTCATTTTCTAATACCTCTTAAAATATTTTAAAAAACATATGTAGATTAAAACAAATATGCAAAAATCACACACACACACACACACACACACACACACACACACACACACACACACAAATTCACATGACACCATATGTGTGTGTGTGTGTGTGTGTGTGTAAAACCCAATATGGGAAAAAACCACAGTGACAATAGCTACCAGAATCTACTTTTCTAATCTAGCTTCACAATCAAAACTTCATTGGTTACACATTTAAGGGCACCGACCCTAAGGAGACACCAATCCCCTAATTTAAGAGCACCAACTCTAAATAAGCACCCACTCCCTAACTGAGCACCAACTCAGCTTATCTGATGGCACCCACCAATCAGATATATATGGAGCTACAACTCTAGATTACAAAGTAGATTCATAAATGAATCTAATTCTTTGTTATAGGTATAGTCTATAACTATTCATGATTTGCACTTCATCTCTCTTTTCTTCTATTCCACTCTTTTCTCTATCCCTCTATCTCCGTGTCTCTATATTTCTCTATTTGACACAATTCAATCATTCTAACATATTTAACCTATATCCTAGATTTTTTATATATAAGTAATTGATCTAGGGTTTATATCTTCTCTGTGTTCACGTTAGTTTTCTAACACATCATGCTCTATTTTGGACTTTAGTTCAAGTCTTTAACTTCAAGTTTCCCATGTCTTGAACTCATGCTCCACCACCATGATCCTTGGCATCATTATTATCTTTAGCATATAATAGGCTCTAGTTTTGATGCACATTCATAATTACATAAATTTGATCATTTAAAACATTCAATCTCATTCTCAGTATCATAACTTATGGATTAGCTGTAAGTTCCAACATGTTCCAACACTTGACCATTGGGATGAACAGACCTTTAAATATCGACTATTTATCTTAAGTTTGGCACCAATATATAATAGTCTTCATTCAAATTGCTCATCTGTAAAACAAGTCCATTAGATCAATCTCTAACAGGCTTACGCACTTTGTTTGATCTTTTTACACTTCCAAACTTTAACTATTAAACTTTAAAATGTGTCTATTGATCTTTTTGATCTAATAACTTGCATGCATTTAGATCTTCATAGTTGCACGAATATTATCTCTTTCTATGGTTAAACCTTGACCACTTATCCTTATCTCATTGCATCCTTAGTTTTTGGAATGAATACACTCTATCAATCTTGTCAAACTGTCTCAATATTTAACTCACCTCTATGTCGATAAACATCGATCACTTTATCCCATTGAGTCCACTCACTCCATTGGATCTTATTTGCATGATCAACCACTCACCGTTCGATCTTCTGACTATCTCAATTTTTATCTTTGCTTATCTTTCAAGATTATGAAAGTTGGCATTAGCACATGCCTTCTTCACATTTCTATCACTCTATTGAGACACTTGACATATTCACATTGATCATTGACTATTTGACTTTAAACCACACCATATATTTACAGTTCAAGCTCTGTGATTATGACACTTGTCACTACCACATTCACTCAGAAGTGCCTTTGACATATTGAACTCACTGCACATCATTATATCTCCAATGTATGATTATGTGCTAACCATTGATATTCCAACAAGATCGATCTTTATCTTGTAAAAATTTGACTTAGTATGGGGACCATCTCATTATGCCTAAAAGTCTAACTTTGCACCTTCATATCTTTTGCTTCGCTCAATCACCTATTGTAAAATTTGGACCATATGAACTAGATATGATAATGAACAAACCCATATGCTCAATTATTATTTAGTACTTCATGTGTGATAAATATAATTCCATTAATATGCTCACTCATATTCTTCTACCACAGAGCTAACAATGATTATAAATGCTTGGAAGGCCAACTTTGTTTTTGCATAACTTTTATCGTGCTACATTATGTGACTTGAGATTTAACACATAAAAACTAAGCATAAAAATGAATAAACTCATTTGATAATTTTGTCCTAAAACTTCCATGTGTGAAAATTATGACCTCATAAAAATGCTTACTTAGATTGGCTATAACCCTTTTGTAAATTTGGCCAAGCATAGAAACTTAGTGAATTTTGTCTGAGTAGCCAACTTTGCATCCCCATATCTTCAACTACACTTCATTGCATGAATTCAAATCTAGCACATAAAAAATAGGAACTAATGTGATCATAACCATATTACCAACTCCCCTATACTCATCCACATGTGGTAATTATGATGTCATCAAATTAGCTTCTCAGATTTTCCTATCATAGACCCAAAATGTCTAGATGATCAATATGAAGAACTAGATGAATTCAACAAACACTCAAATCATCCTTGACCTCTGATAAGATCATTTTCATGTCCTCAAATCACCATAATCAGACCTGAACATCAATGACATCTATAATGGCAATAATCTCCATTTTGACATCAATAATAATCATATTGTCAATAATCTCCCCCTTTGTCATTGATGACAAACTAAATGCTCTGATCTTCTAATATTCTACTCCTTTTCTAGCATTGCTTGCATTGTATTTTGATGAGTATGAACTAAATTTTTTCACACCGAACTTGCTCCCCCTTAGGCAATGGCACATTTTCCTAAACTCAATTTGGACACTTGCTCTGATTTTAAATAGCATTTGCACTTTTTCTCCAAACTTTTATAGAGAGCATTTGCTCTTATGCTCCCCCTTTGACATCAATGGCAAAGGGACTCTTTCTCATTGTTTTTCCAAATTTTTATCCTTATCAAATAAAAGAGTTTGTCTAAGAATCTAAAACCATCAAGTTATTAGAAACTTACAAAAGTATGCATACCTAAGTTACCTTTTCTCTCTTCTTCCAGGGATTAACAAAGCTTCTATGAGACTTCTTGTAAACTCATGCCCTATCACTAGGATCTAGTGATGTGATGTAGGAGCCACCACTCCCAAATTCTACCTCAGATACTCAAATTATTCCTTGGGAAGAGGTTTAGTGAATATGTCTACAATTTGATCCTGTGTTAGCGCATATTCCAGTGTGACTTCTTGATTTGCAACCTTTTCTATTAAGAAGTGATACTTGATTGATATGTGTTTGGTTTTAGAATGCATCAATGGATTCTTTGATATGTTAATAACACTTGAATTATCACAAAGAATAGATAAAGGTGATGTGTACTCTACCTTGATGTCTTTGAGCATTTGCTTCATCCACAAGACTTGAGTGCAACATGCCACTATTGCCACATACTTTGTCGCTGCTATGGAAAGAGTAATTGACTCTTGGTTTTTGCTCAGCCATGAAACAAGTCTATTTCCAAGGAAATATGCACCACCACTAGTGCTTCTTATGTCATCCATACTTCCTACCCAATCAACATCTATATATGCTATCAAAGTGAAATTTTCACTAGTAGGATACCGTAGGCCACAGTTAATTGTGCTATTGATATATATAAAGATCCTTTTCATTTCATTGACATGTGACTCTTTAAGAGTATTTGAAATCTTATAACCATTCACACTGCTTGTATGATATAAGGTCTTGATGCAGTTAGGTATAATAATCTACCTATCATTGATCTATGCATTATCTAATTTGCATCAAGGGACTCATCCTCTTTGCTCAACTTAAAACCAATTATCATGGGAGTAATAAATTATTTGATATCTTCCATTCCAAACATCTTGAGAATTTTCTTTACATACTTGGTTTGGGATACAAATATCCCTTCATCAGATTGTGTTATTTTTATAACAAGGAATAAAGAAAGTTCTCCAAGCATATACATCTCAAACACACTTTGCATTTGTGTAGCAAATTATTTTCACATTTTTTTATTTATACCACCAAAGATGATGTCATCTACATAAACAACAACAATAAACATATGCTCACCTTCCAATTTGAAGTATAGATTACTATTTTCACACCATTTGTTGAATATTTGTTATTTTAGGTATTAGTCTAATCTTGAATACCATGCTATAGGTGCATGTTTTAAACCATATATAGATTTTTCTAGTCTAAACACATAACCTTCTTCCTTTGATAGATGAAAACCTTCAGGGTATTCTATGTAGGCTTCCTCTTCTAGGTTCCTATTCAAGAAAGTAGACTTGACATCTATTTGATAGACTTTGAACTTCTTATAAATAGAGAATGCTAGAAACATTCTTATGGATTCTAATATAACAACTAGAAAAAATGTTTCTTCAAAATCTATACCCTCAACTTATGCATATCCTTTACACACCAATCTTGCTTTATTTCTTATAATAGATCAATCCTTATTGATCTTATTTCTAAAGACCCAATTTGTACTTATCACATTTTTGTTTGAAGATTTTGGAACTAATTGCCAAACTTTGATCTTTTCAATTTGGTTCAATTCTTCTTCCATGGCTTTTATCCAATTCTCATCCTCGATGGCTTCAACATAGCTTTTAGGCTCAATTTCAGACATTAGAGAAAAACTTACTTGCTCCTTGTCTAAAATCCTTCATTATTATTGCCAATGATCTACTTTATAAAATGATCCTTTTGAACAAACCATACAAGTGACTTTTCATTCATTTCCTCAACCTCTTCATCAGATACTTCTTCTTCATAATGTAATTCTTCATTATAGATTTCTTTGTCAGGTTTGCCTTCTTCAACCTTGATATTGATGATCTATATAATATTGTGTAGCCTTTTTTTGTAACATATATAGGCTTTACTTTGGGTGGAATAACCAAGAAATAATCCTTCATCACATCTTAACTCAAATCTTCCCAATTTGTCCTCCTTTCTCTTGATATAACATTTGCCACCAAACACTCTGAAGTACTTAATAGAGGCAGGTTTTCCATACCATAGTTCATAGGGAGTTTTGTCATTGTTTACCCTTAGTTGAACTCTATCCAATATATATATATCATTTTTTAGACTGATTCTCTCTAGTATCCATCAAGTAACTTGTCATATTTTAACATTATTCTAGCCATCTCCTTGATTGTCCTATTCTTTCTCTCAACAACTCCATTTTATTGTGGAGTCCTTACTAAAAAGTAATGTATTTTCATTCCATTCTTCTCAAAATATTCTATGAAATCATTTGAGATGAATTATCCACCTTTATCAGATCTTAAACATTTGATTTTTCATTTAATCTCATTCTCTACCATGGCCTTAGATATATTGAATCTCTCAAATGCCTATGACATATCCTTCAAAAAGGTTACCCATGTCATTCTTGATAATCATCTACAAATAAGATGAATTATCTTTCTCCTTTAGATCCTCTTGTCTTAGTAGGACCACAAAGATCAATATGAAATAATTATAGAGGCTTTGTAGTTACATACTCCTTTATTTAAAAGCTAACCCTTTTCTGCTTGCCTAGTTGACATTCCTTGCAAGTAGTGTCTTCAAGTTTGGTTATTTTTGGCATGTGTTTAACACACTTATTTGATCTCACTTTGACTAGGTTATCAAATTTAACATAACCCATTATTATATGCCATAACCAACTCTCATCAATCTTTCCTATCATGCAACTATTGCCATTTACTTTAACAATATTATAGATATTACTTTCATTCTTTTCCGTTCTACAACTAGTCTTCTAGATCTCTTTAATTTTTAGAATTTTGCATTAAGTTTGACCTTATATCCATTGTCACATATTTGGCTGAAACTTAGAAAATTATGCTTCAATCCTTCAACATAAAGGACATCATGTGTAGGTAGTTTTCCATCTATGTTCAAGGTTCCCTTACCTCTAATCTTTACTATAGTGTTATCTCCCAAACTAACAGTTCCTTTCATAAATTTTCTCAATTTGATGAACTTGATTTTGTCACCAGTCATATGTTTTGAGAAACCATTTTCTATTACCCACAAATTCTACTCTTTAGAATGGAGTACAATTTGAGCAATCATAGATTGATCTTTCACTTTTCACACATCCTTGGGTTTCTTATTTGGCTTATTTTTCTCCTTTTAGAGACTTGTGAACCTTTGTTCACATTGGGAGTCATGCCTTTATTTTTGCTTTGTGTTTTTGGTATTAAAAAGTTTGTTCTACATTATTTAGCTATGTGACCAGAATTATTGAAATTATAGCATATTACATTTGTATCTAACAAGGGAGCAAATGAAATTTTACTTAAAAAAATTGTTCTCTTTTTAGGTATAATTCTAAAATCAATAATCTTATGATCAAAATGATTACAGGTATAAAAATAACCATATAAAGATGAGTAATACCTAGTCATAATATTTATTTGTACAATATGAGGAGCTTTTATAAACTCTAGCTTCTTCAAGTCTCTAAATTTTATGTATCTATATGCATCAGCTACCTTTGTCTTCTTCTTTTCTTCAGGCTTCTTTACATTAGTTTTTCCTTTATCTATCTTTATATCCTTGCAAGCTTTCCCTATTTTTTATCCTAATTCTCCTTTTGCTTTGAAGTTTTCATATAGGTTAGCAGATGTACTAGTTATGGATTTTTTTCCTTTTTCATAACCAATACTTGATCTCTCTTTTTGAGGGATTTTGAGAGTTGATTAATCCATTAAGAATGTCTGATCATCCTATCAACATCAAAATTTTGTCTAATTATCCTTTATATTTCTCAATCTCTTTTCTCAAAGCCAATATCTCTCTCTGCTTCTAATTTCATGCACTCATCAGATTTAGATTGTAGTTCAAGGTTGACTATGTATTCTATTCTTTTAGCCTCTTCAACTTGTGTCATTAGGATAACCACCATTTGATCATATTTATTAAGACTTTTGGACATTTTCTCAATTTCATTTTGTCTAAGCCTCTTCTATTTTAAGCTCTCTTTTTTTAGCTTGTCAATTTCATCTAAAGCACAAATGAGTTCACACTCTAGGTCCACTTCTCATTCTTCTTCTTCATATGATTCTTCAACTTATTCTTGATCCACAAAAGTTGATCCTATTGTCATGAATATGACTTCCTTTTCCTTAAACACAAAGGCATAGTCATGTTCATCATCTGAACTATCACTATGATCCAATGAATCACTATCTTCTTTTGTATACATACATTTCTTATTTTTGAATAAGTTATTCTTCTTAGAATAGTGGGGTTTCAAATTTTTACTATTCTCTTCCTACTCAGAGTTATCCTTCTTGTTTCAAGGTCATTTGGTAGCAAATGTCCTACTTTACCATAGTTAAATCATTTAAAGGGTAACTTACCTTTCTAATTTTATGACCATCTTCTCAAGCTTCTAACAAATTTGTATTCTTGTTCATTAGTATCCTCAAATATAGATGTAGGTGCTTATACCTTCATCAGTTTGGATGCTTTGAATGCAACTTCTATCTTGAAGGTATCTACTTCTCCCATTCTCATCTCATAGGCTGTGAATGTTCCATGCAAATCATCAACAATGAGTTTATCTATATCTCTTTCTTCTTCTATTATAGATATTTTTGAGTCATACCTTGATGGTAGAGATCTTAAGACCTTATAAGCAATAATCAAATCTTTCATATCTTCTCCAAGGCCTCTGATTACATTGACTATTTCATCTACCATGAGGAGGTAGTCTTTAATTTTCTTTTCTTTATTCATTTTAAGGATTTCAAACTTGCCTTTGAATGTTTATAACTTGGCCTAATTTACCTTGTCATCACTTTCATAGATCCTTTTTAATTTTTCTAGATATATTATACATTTTAACAATGCATCACTCTTACAAACTATGAATTAGACAATTCACATAAAATAGCATTCTTAGCCTTGACATTTCTCTCATATGCTTTCTTGGCAGCCTGATCAGTAGGATTTCTAATAGGGGTTGTATATCTATTTACCACAGACATCCATACATCAAACCCTAATGAGGATAAATATGCTTCCATTCTAATGCTCCAAAATGCATAGTTTGATCCATCAAAGAGAGGTGCCTTGTTTGAGGAAGAGCCTTCTTGAGTATCCATTTGTGTTTACAATCCAAGATCTACTTGAGTTGATTAAGCTTCTTCTAAGAAACTAATGCTATAATACCAATTGTTGGAACACAATTATATACTAAGAGAGGGGGTGAATTAATATATTGATTAACTTAGTCCTTTTTTAATACCTTTTAAAATACATTAAAAAGTATATGTAGATTAAAAAAAATATGCAAAGATCACATACACACAAATTCACATGACACCATATGTATACATGGCAAACCCAATATGAGAAAAAGCCACAGTGAAAATAGCTATTAGAATCTACTATTCTAATCCATCCTCATATTCAAAACCTCTCTGGTTACACATTTAAGGGAATCGACCCTAAGGAGACACCAATCCACTAATTTAAGAGTACCAAATCTAAGGAAGTTCCCACTCCCTAACTGAGTACCAACTCAACTTATCTAATGGCACCCACCAATAATATCTATATGGAGCTACAACTCTAGATTACAATATATATTCATAAATGAATCCAATTCTCTTTTTTTGTTACAGGTCTGGTCTATAACTATTCATGATCTGCACTTCATCTCTCTTTTCTTCTCTTCCACTCTCTTCTCTACCCCTATATCTCTATGTCTCTATATTTATCTATTTGACACACTTCAAACATTCCATCAGCTTCTAATTATATCCTATATGTCACATGTATACACAATTGATCTAGGGTTCATATCTTCTTTGTGTTCACACTAGTTTGCTAATAAATCATGTTATGTTCTAGACTTTAGTTCAAGTCTTTAAATACAAGATTCTTATGTCTTGAACTCATGTTCCACAACTATGATTATTGGTTTCATTACTATCTTTAGCATATATTGGGCTCTAGTTTTGATGCACATGCATAATTACATAAATATAACTGATTAAAATAATCAATCTCATTGTATGTGTCATAACTTATGGCTTAACTATAAGTTCCTGCATGTTCCAATTCTTAAACATTGGGATGAATAAACCTTTGAATATCAACCATTGATCTTAAGTTTGGCACCATGATCTCATGGTCTTCATTAAAATTGGTCATCTTTAAAATGCTTCCATTCAGTCAATATATGATAGGCTTATGCACTCTGTTTGATCTTTGTACACTTCCAAAATTTAAATTTTTAACTTTAAAATGTGCTCATTTATCTTTTTAATCTAAGCTCCTATATGTTGTTAGATATTCATAGTTACACTGTCATTATTTTTGTCTATGGTCAAACCTCGACCACTTGTCCTCATCTCATTACATCCTTAGTCTTTGGAATGAATATGCTCTATCGATCTCATCAAACTAGCTCAATATTTAACTCACCTCTATGTTAATAAACATCAAGTACTTTATCCCACTGAGTCAACTCCTCTATTGTATTTTATTCACACAATCAACTGCTCACCATTTGATCTTCTATCTAGCTCAATCTTTATCTCTACTTAACTCTCAAGAATGTAACACTTAGTATCAGTATGTGCCTTTTACACGTTATTATCATTTCATGCTATTGAGACACTTGGTATCCTCAGATTGATCATTAACTATTTGACTTTGAACCGCATCATAGATTTATTGTTCAAGCTCTATGATTGTGATACTTGTCACTAACACATTCACTCAAAGGTGCCTTTGAAAAATGATGTCATTGTGCATCATTAGATCTCTAATGTATGATTAAGTGCTAATTATTGAACTTCTAACAAGATTGATCTTTATCTTGTGGAGATTTGACTATGGGGACCATCTCAATATACCTAGAAGGCTAACTTTACACCTTCATATCTTTTGCTTTGCTCAACCACCTATTCTAAAATTTGGATCATATAAACCAGATATGATCATGAACAAACCCATATGCTCATTTATTCATAAATATTTCACACATTATAGATATAAAACCATTAATATAATCACTCAAATTCTTCTACCATAAAACTAACTATGATTACAAATGCCTGAAAGGTCAACTTTGTTCTTGCATAACTTTTGTTGTGATACATTGCATGACCTAAGGTTCAGTGCATAGAAACTAGGCACAAAAATGAATAAACCCATATGATCATTTTGTCCTAAGACCTCCATGTGTGTAAATTTTGACCTCATAAACATGTTTACTTGGATTTTCTTGAACCCTTTTGAAAATTTGGCTAAGTATAGAAACTTAGTGAATTTTGTTTGAGTAACCAACTTTGCATCCCCATATCTTTAACTACGCTTCATTGCATGACTTCAAATATGGGTCATAATAACTAGGGACCAATTTTATCGCAATCATATGACCAACTCCCCTAGACTCATCCACATGTGTTAATGGTGATGTCAAAAAAATAACATCTCAAATTTTCTTGTCATAGACCCAAAATGTCTAGATGATCAATATGAAGAATCAGATGAATTCCAAAAGCACTTCAATCATCATTGATCTCTGATAGGATGCTTTGCACATACTCAAATCACTATACTTAGACTTAAACATTAATGACATCTATAATTCCAATAATATCCCTTTTGACATCAATGATAATCATATTGCCAACAACGTGGCATCCCAGTGCTCATTCTTCACGAAAAGGTTCCTAGCTCACCCAAGAGTAGCGCTAGGTTGACACATGGTGTCACGATACTTATCCAAGATAGGTCTTTTTTATCATAAGTTTTAGAAACACCACTGGCCAATAAAAAATTATGTGGGACCCATGGTGCATTTATAATGAAGAGGAAGCAAAATTTACTCTTGGTGCCACCATGCTCATTCTTTGGAAATGAGTTCTTGACTTCCCTAGGACCAATGCCAATTTTCCATGTGGTGGCCCCATGCACTACTAATTAAAAAATGTGATAAAAGGATTTTGAGGGAAACATACATCATCATGATGCTCCACAAAGAGAAAAGTTTTTCCTATCAAAGCAATAAGCAATGCTATTGGTCTGGGAGTTGTCCTCATCTCTACTAAGAATTCTAAAGGTAGTTTTAGAAAGAGATACATGTTACCATGACACATATTCTAAGCATCATGGATATCATAAGGCATCAATATTTATGCCAATATAGGATTTTGAAGACCAATTGCATTCATGATCTGAAATCCCCCCATTTGGTTACAATGGCCTCATCATGAGTGAGAGTACTAAGTTCCAGGTGTCATTTCCTTGTGAGGCCTCTATGCCTATATATTCAGGGCTCTTTTCTTTTGTAAGGGGATGGTAGTTATTATTAGTTTTGTCTTTATGACTATCATAAAAAATTAGCCATTGTAATAACTTAGTTATTGAATAGAAATAGTAGCAATTTTTTATTTTCATTTCATGACCTTAGCAGGTGTCCCTCATATGAAGGATTGAATATTATATACTATGCCTTTAGGCCTTTTGTAATTTATTTTCTACCTAATAATGAAGAGGATGTGGTGTTCTATGTCAAATTGAGTGAAAACTATTATTTTCTATTATTTCTATTCTCTTCTTCTATAGTTTTAGATTTGGTTCATATTATAGGTTTTAAATCATGTATATGTTCTTTTAATTGTATATGATGTTTAAAGGTTTAAGCTATTTTATGAAATTTTAGGAATAGATACTTCAAGAATATTGATACATCACCTTAGTTAGTTTTAATTACATTTCCTCTTTCCCTTTTTCCTCACCAATTAATTCAAAGACCTGACTTCGAAAATCTAAGAGGTCACTTTATATATCACAATTCAGTCTCACATGTGTAAATATTCCCATAGAAAGTTGTTCATCAAGAGTGAGAGTTTTAGGAATCAAAAGGTATAAAGCAACACACTCCTCAAATAGGCTTCTAGGATAACTTGCATTGATATCAAAAGAAATGTCCTCAACAACCATAGAAGGATCATAAAAATATTCAATCTAATATGCAAGGAGTAAGTAGTCAATGCCATAACATCCACTAAGGTATGTTTAATCTAAAGTTGATGCAGACTCAAGTGGATCTGATAGAAGCATATAGATGATGTTTTAATATCCACTAATGTATTTTGATTTTGAAGCTAATTCTGACTCAAGGGGATATGAATATGATGTTGAGACTAACATTGATTTTGCTTTTGATGCTAAATATAATATCGGTTCTAGATTGGAACCCAATTTTGATACCATTTCTAATATAGAACTAATTTTGATGTTGATGTTGATATTGGTGCTAATAATAATGTTGGTTCTAAAGGGGAACCTTTTTATAATGTAAATATGTCTAAAAAATGTCTTGTTGAATTGCATTGTCCACAAATACCTTGTTCACCTTTCACTTAGAAATGAAAGCTTTGGGATAAAATAAATTTTTAAAATGGGGAATGTTTGGCAATGGACAAGTAATGAGTTGTTACTCAATAAAAAAATTCTCTTCAAATATGAGTTCATCAAATATAGGTCCTTTATCGAATAGAAGTCCATCAAATAAAGGTAGACCATCAATGGTGTGGATTTGGTCAAACATGGGTGATTTGACAAAAATGTCAAGGATTGGTTGATTATCTTGACCTTACTTTGGAAGTGGATGCATCTTATAATATTTAGGAAGGGGATCATGGCATACCCTGATTAAATAATTATTAGACTTGGACCCATTTGAGTCTTCAATAGATAATGGCCCGTGTAGGGGAAATGATTGGCTTTGTTATGACTCTAATATTGGATTGGTTATTAGATAAGTAGACATGGAATTTTCAAATAAAGTAGTAGCTAAAAGTTCTTTAAAGTAACCATGCGCTGATTAGCAAAATTTTGACCATCCTGCTATACTTGAGAAGTGATGACATGGTTATGTTGGGGTGGGCATATAAGTTGCATCTTCAATAAAGGTATTTCCTCTTTTTTAGCAAAGGTATGCAATTGGTCTATAGGAAACATAGGTAGGAGTTTGTCTCCCCCTTTTATGAGCCATAAAATGATGACATTCTTGTATTGTTTGAATAGGGTATCATCCAAATTAGTTTTGAATGTCATGGATCAAGATGGAAGAAAGGATTACCCCAAGCAAGGATACATGCAAGGATATTTGTTTTGAATGGAATTGGACTGAGGAGGAAGAAATTACATGGTAGAAATGGTTCAAAGAGGGTAGAATTGGCTTGGTAAAAATGGAAAAAATGGTGGAATTGGTTTGATCTTGGTTTTGACTCACCCCAAAGAGGGTGGAATTACTTAATGTGATTCAAATGAATGAAAGGATGGATGACATGACTTCATCATTCCAAATTGACAAGTGCAGGTGATTGAATGGAAAGATAAGAAGTGGTTTGAATTGGAATGAGATGGACTTAGAAAAATTAGACTTGGTTGAAATAGACCTGAAATGACATTATTCCAATCATTTGGATTCAAAGCTAACTTTGGTCAAAGTTGACTTAATTTTGAATTATAATTAGAACTTCAAGATGAACCTAATTAGAATTGTAATTTTTTGGCACATGGTTCAAGATGAATCAGATTTGGATTGGAATTAGCTCAGTACATGGTTCAAGATGAACCTAATATGGCATGAAATTTATTTGATACATGGATAAAGATGAACTTGATATGTCATGGAGTTTGTTTGGTGTGTGGTTTAAAATAAACCAGATTTGGCTTGGTAAATGGTTTAAGATGAACTTGATATGGCATGGAATTTTTTAGGTAGATATTTCAAAATGAACCTGATATGACATGGAATTTGCCTTGGTACATGGTTCAAGATGAACTAGATTTAGCTTAGAATGTCTTGGTATAGGAATGGGGTAAAAAATGACACAATGTGAATAATTGATTAAAAAATAGATTTGGATCAAAATGGACCTAATTTGAATGGTTTTCAATTAGATAATATAATGGTGCCATAAAAACATCATAGTGGTATAATTGGCCAACATAACACTAAGTTGGGGTAAAAATATCCTAAACATTGGGTAAGGTAACGACTCATATTTTAGGTGTGGTATAGACTATGTGTTGGACTTGAATTGTTTGTTGGATTTGGTTTCGAATGCAATTAAAATTTTGACATAAAAATCAAGCATAATAAATTTAACTCAAAAACTAATACAGGTTTATGGCCTAGTCACTGAGTCCTTTTGATATACTCACCTTTTGAGAGAATTTAAAAATTTAACGGTTCATTAAGTAATTAAATAAATTATGGTAGCTTTTTAATTCCACCCTTATCTCAAAGTTATCTATGAAAAGTAAATATTTTGGGGAGGATACCTTTGCGCCCTTGCATCAATGAGAATGTCATGGCAAAATTAGTTTCTATTTTTTTTATTTTTTATTTCTAGATGGTCCTAATATACCTTATGGCACATGGACATAATTAATATACATCAATTGGATGTGAGATTTAGTAGGTCATTTACCAAAGGGTCTTGTCCCTTTGTGACCACTTCAGTCATTGGGGTATTAGTGAAGTGTTACTAGCAGAATTAGGATCTTAGGGACATACCGACTAAGATACCATTAACATATCCTCAATTTGTATACCCCATCATATAACGAGGTTGGTATGATGCTAAGATCTGAATTACTAGCCAACACACCCTAAAATGTGTAGGAAGGTGATCAAATCCACCCACATAGTTAAAAAAATGAAAAAATAGAAAAAAAAATGTATCTTATTCTCAAGACCCAATGAATGGGTAAGAGAAGAACATAATTCAAAATGATTTATTGGGTGGATAAGTAGGCAAGTGAACTTATGTCTTTTTGGTCACCCATGATTCCTAAAGGGGGAGATGGGAGATCATAGGCACACTATTTTACACAAATAAGAATGGAAACTACAAACCACTTAAGTAAATAATGAAATGTGTGTTCTCTTAAGATCACCAAGTCAAAGTGTATGTTCATTGTTAATCACCAAATAGAAAATATGAATGAATTTTTCCTTGTCAATTTATTAAAATAAATTCTAAAGATGTCAAAACCTAAAATAAAAATGATTAAGAATTCAAATAGTGATTTTGTCTATCTAAGGAAGTTGAATTTAGTAGTTTTTAAGTCTTGGGAAAATTTCACATAGGGTGGTCCTGCCATTTAGCAGGGTGATGACATCGTTTAGCAGGGTGATCCTTCTAATTTGAAGTTAATCTCATTATTTTATAGTGATTCAAAGATAAAATTTTAGTGACTTCATAAATTAGTAGGATGACCTCACCAATTACTGGATGAGTTCACCATTTCTATAAATGGCACAATAGAAAAAACATTTTACCTTTTATCAACCTCACCATTTTTATTTCAACCTTGATAATTTCAAGTCAATCCTATCATTATGTAGGTCAAGTTAATTGATTTTAGGGAAACACAATAAAATATAGAACAACAACCTCTCCATTTAACTTCCAGCCTTGCTTATACATAGGTTGATCCCACCCTTTTATAGGTCAAGTTTGTCGATCTATCAAAATACACAGAGGAAATAGAGAGGGATACAATTTGATCCCATTGATACATAGTTTGAACTTGCCCATTTATGGGAGTGATCTCATTTCTCATATGGTGATCCAACTGATAACTAGTAGGAATAACAAACAAAGTGGGAAGAAAAAAGGAAAAAATAATGCCAAATAGCAGTCAAATTTGATAATTAGAAGATTAGGAAGGCTAATTAATATAATTTCCTATTAGAAGTAGATTAGGATAATTAATTGATTTTAATTAACTTACTAAAAAGTGAAGTGACTTATGGAATTCAAAAAACCATTCAAACTAATTAATCCCAAAACATCTTTTTCATAGTCATAATTTAACTTAGGATGGATTAAGTGAAGTTGTCAGTTGTATACAGTGCATTTCCCCAATTAGAGATGTAATAATATGTTTTATAAGATGCATGTTAATTGTGCAAAAGAATTTGGGTGTTTTATTGATTCATGTGTTATTTTTAGAAATCATTTTAATTACAATTTTGATAGGAGAGTGGTAAGAATTGAGTGTCTATAGTAATCACTCTTCCCCCCACAGGGTAGGTAGAGACAAACAAAGAATGTCATATTCAACCTCATGGGTTCTCTCCTTCTCTTAATAGAAATTATTGATGACCTTGTATTTCCTTCTTTTGACTCTGTACATCTTTAAACCCATAGTGGAAATTATATTAACCATAATAAATATTTTCTCTATGATTTTTATTGACATTCTCCTCAAAGTTACCACCATATTCCTCTAAGCTTTGGAAAAGTGTCTCATCAACCTTGCATCATAGCCATGAATTATTTCAATATAGCTTTTCAATCCTCATGTTTTCAATATGTTTTACACTATACTATTTTTACCATATTCTCTAAACACCCATTCTTCCTTGTTGGATTAAGATATTTCTCTTGGTTTCAAAGGCTCCTCTGATTGGAAACAAACTAGAAATATGTTGCATTCATCTCCCCCACTATCTTGACTGTGATTACAATGGGATAATAATTTTTATAGTTGAATTTCTACTCCCTCTCGATTGATGATAACATTTCATGTGGGTTGAGTGAGGTAACTTCATATTATTAATCATAATAATCATAGCTTTATTAATGTTTATACCCCTCCAATAATAGTTTATTGATTTTTTAGAGGGATTACGACTCCCCCCAACACACTTAACAATATGTATCAAAATATTTCATCTTTCATATATTTAAAAGGCTTATGGCACCTCTGAAATGTTGGTCTATTTGATAAGATTTAAACTATACAATCTTTTATTATCCATCCAGTCAGCACACCTATTGCCTTCTCTTTATGTGTGAGTAACGTTAATCTCATCAAAGTTTCTCAAAATGTTTTAATAACTATTAAATATTCTATTAATCATCCAACTTGGCATTGAATTATCCTTAAGGAAGATCAAAATACTCAAAGAATCAACTTTGATAACAAGGGATTTAATATTCAACTCCTTTGATAATTAAATTCCCTATAATGTTTTCCTTGCATTTTATACATTATTCATTTGACTTCCTAAGGTCCCACTTAGGTTGTTACAAATCCTTCCTTGTTAATTTTGATTACTTGTCCTCCACCTACATCTCCTGAATTTGTTTTCACTACTCCTGTTAGGTGTGGAGCTTGATTTTCTTTCATGATTAGAGGTTAAAATTTTGATGTTATTTTAGTCAGGTTTGGATCCCATTCTTTGAATCCCTCATGGCATGAGGGTTTGGTGGCTACGTGCCCTGAAGAATTTTTTATATTAAAATTGCTTTGTTAAATTTTAATTTCATAATCAATCTAGGCCATTGATTAAAGTTTTCCAAATATAACGGTAGAGGTTATGTTTAGGTGTTTTTACCCTAAAATGTATTGATATATGGCTAAAATGGATTATTGTGATATATTAATGAAATATTGTGCACATAGTGGAGGCAAAAAAGGTAGAGAGGCGTAACAGGGTTTGTTACAGGTTTTTGTTTCTTCCTTGTATTACTAGAAATATTATACTAGACAAGTTTGGTGGATGTATCCCATTTTGGGTAAACCACATTAAATATAGTGTCTCTTGTTATGTGCAAGTTTATGTTTATTTTTTTCACATTTAATTAATTTTTTTCATAGTTTATCTTGTATGTGATTTGGGGATAGATATAGGTTTTAATTTATCCTAACAACTCCATAAAGTTATAGTTTATACTAGGATTTTATGGGACTTAACCAATTAGTGAAACTTTTATCGATCTCACGTTGGTCTTCTCTTCCTCTTTATTAAAATTTAATTTCCAGTTTCTAGTAATGTTTATTTCTTATATATAATTGTTTTCCTTTTCCCTCTTTATGAGTGATTTTGATTTTTCATAAATTGCTTATGTGATCAACATTCCCACTTTTTATAAGTTCCTTTTATCATCCCAATTTTTTTATAATTCCCTTTTTCCATAATCCCCAAATAAAGTGGGATAGAGTTAATCTCCATAGTTTCTTGAGGATAGGAAAAGACCAAGAAGATTTCCATTCGATGATTAATTCCAACATGGAGTTGAGTCTCACCCATGTAATATTTAATAAATAATTAATGATGTCTAAAGTATCAACCATAAAGGAGCATTCAACGAAGATGTGCTTAACTATATCTGATTCTTTTTCACATGTAACACATCAATTTGGGATAGACGACCCTCTTCTCATCAGGTTTTTTATTACAAGTATCTAATTTTTATCCATTATCTAATAAAAATTAATCTTAGGGATCAATTCCTTATCTTAAATGGATCTCTGAGGGAAATCATCTTCCTTGATCTTGAAGTCCATAAGGTAACTTGATTTGATCATATATCCTCCATCTTCCTCTTCATATCACACTAAGGCACCCTCTTTCAAGAACTAGATGATATGATAAATCCTCAAATTTTGGTTTACATCTTGAAGGTGTTTAAGGATGATATAATTTATTTATCCCAAGAACAACATTTTCCATGTTTACCCCCTTTGATTGTCTTCATAGTAAACCTTTATTATTCCATTATAGACCTATTAAAAATCTAACCCAAAACACTCCATGGGGTCCTTAAACTTAAAGAGTAACTAAAGATCTCAGATTTATCCTAGAAAGAGGCTTTGTTTCCATCTCATATGCTCCATTTACAACCCTTAATAAAAAAAATATGTTCTTAACTAGGTAATTCTATAAGGAAGATCGACGAGGAAAGGATTCCTAGGTCAATAAATCTCAATACCCCCACCTTAAAAATATTTTGGCTTAATGGTTTTGGTTCATAAATAATCCTCTATCAATAGCTTTTATCCCATTTTAGATATCAAAGCTTCGGTCATCCAATTTATATTCTTCAAACCAAGGTTTAAGAGGATGAAAGAGGGAGACAACCCATGGGATAAAGATATCCCATCCTTAATTTTAGTACTAATGTTAGTTCATTCCAAGGACAATTTAGTTTAACCTTGTTCTACTCAAGAGAGCAACCATTTTTACCACCATAGGCTTAATGTATGCATGGTTACACTTATAATTCATTACCAGCTAAGAAACCCTTACTCATTATTGATGCTAAAACAAAATTTACTTATTTACAATATAAGGGAGATTATTTTTCTTCCAAAATAAACATAAAAAGAGATGAGTAGGGTAAGGTAGAAAAGGGTTGTTTCTAATTCAGATAATGCTAATGTTTGAGAACTAAAACATGCCAAGTCATAGTTATACCATTGTGTCCTTGGTTTCGTGTTTACAAAAACTTTAGCCACTCAGTGGAAAAGATTATAAAAGAGAATCAATATGAATATTTTACTTTCAATTCCTCTATAGAATGTGTATACACCCTAAATTACCAATCACACATATCATGTCTTTTCACAGTCCTTTCACAAGAGACTTTGACTAGAGAATATGAGCCTTGTTCACATTAGTCATGTCTTTTTTTTTACTTATCTTGGTCTTGTTTCCTGTTCGAGTCATTTTTTTTCTTATTCCCAATCATTGTGAGCTTTTCAAATAGTTATTCCACCTCAGCCAAGTCAGATTTCCTATGCCAATCCTATCCCCCATGTCTTGAACCTATAGGAAAAGAGTGCCAAAATTGGATTATAGCACTAGACCCTAGGGTGTCCCATTTATAACACACATGTTAAATTGAATTTTGAGTCCCAATAGTCAAGTTTCATCACTTAATAAGTCCCAATCCCTTCTTAGCTTCATCCTTAAGTTTTGTTTGTCTTACTAATGTTAGCTAAATGCAAATAAAGTTTCAATATTCAAAACAATGATTATCATATATAAAGGACTTCACAAGGCATTTTATATCTATAACTTACTACTTTGGCATAATACATAATTAAAAATCAGTCAATAGTATAGCTCAACATTCTGCATCACACTAAGATTTGAATGTTTGATTAAGAAAGGGCCCAGGCAAAAGTCATTATTGCATCTACCATGCACATTGATTATGCACATTCCCTAAGGGAGAAATACATTCTATCTAAGACCCTAGTTGGAGGGTTAATGTAGGTAGCGATTAGGACAAAAAGGGTTATAGATCATGTGATCATACTTCCCCTAACCCAATTTTTGCCCCTTTTGATTTTTATGTAATTGTTTCATGTTTAAAGATGGAAATAAAGTTTTTAAGATTAAAACAACTATACAAGGATCTCTATCAACTTTCAAGATTCAAAATTTTATAGACAGGCTCACATAGGGATAATGAATAAAACCTAGAAAACTTATATCTCTACGACCAGTTGGGATAATAACGATAGGACTTAGACTATAGCACCAAACCCCAAAGTGTCCTATTTTTTATGCTCATATCCTTTCACCAAACAAAAGATAGATCTATATTCTTGACATCATCCTAGTCTTGTGCAATAGTATTTAGGATTTGAAAGAGTCATCTCAGTCTACTTTTCTAGATAAGTTACTTCTCTTCCCTATGTAATTAATTTGATCAAAATATATATTTTACTATATTTGATTAGATTTTTCCCCTTACTCCAGACCCTTTATTGTTTATAAACTAAAGACTAGTTTTCCAAAAAAAATAAAACATTTGGTGAACCTGACTTACTTCAAACAAAATCTAAAAACCCTAGGTACACTCAAGGTTTTTCCTTCATATTTTGTGCAAAAAATCAAATTTAAAATTCTTATTTTTTTTAATAAATTTTTGTGAATTAATTTTATTCAAATATTATTTTATAATTTAAATTTTTGTAATAATTTTCAAAAATTCTAAAAACCAAGATTTCCAAACTAGGTCCTCAAACCCCAAACTTTCTTTCCTTACAATTTTTAGATAAAATTTTTGAAATTTTTGCAAATTGTTTGGAGTGTCAAAAATATTTTCAAACTCTCTATGTTGATGGTTATTTTGTGCAAAAAATTCAATTTTAAATTTCTAATTTTTGTGCATTTATCTTATTCAAATTTATTTTAGAATTTAAATTATAGCAATAATTTTCATATATTCTAAAACCCCAACCCAAAACCCTAGATTTCCAAACTAGATCCTCAAACCCCAAGCCTTCCTTCCTTACAATTTTTAGATAAAAAACTTGAAATTTTTGTAAATTGTTTGGAGTGTCAAAAATATTTTTAAAATCTCTATGCTAGTAGTTATTTTTGCATTTTTTTTAATAGTACTTTTGCATATTCTCTTTGGTGAAAGAAATAAAATGGCCACTAAGGCACTTCTTCCCTCCCATCCCATAGATCAATTTCTAAATTTTTCTCATAATTATGACAATGAATGGACAAATATGCAAAATTGCACATTATCTAAAAATGTTGAAAATTATTTCATTTAAAATGAAGATAATTACTATTATTGTAATGAGGAATATGATGATACATGTGAAAGTGAAGGTGAAGAAAAAGTCAGTGCATCTTCTCTCAAACCTATCTCTTTTATTCCCTCTTGTAAATAAAATTAATTTTTATAGATGGGAAAGATACATTTCACCTCATTCTCCTATGGACAATGCACCAAGTGAAAAAATTAGTCATGCACTTCCAAGTGAACCTCTTATTAGTGATAATTTGCTTCCATTTGAATCTCTCTCTCTCTCTCTCTCTCTCTCTCTCTCTCTCTCTCTCTCTCTCTCTCTCTCTCTCTCTCTCTCTCTCTCTCTCTCTCTCTCTCTCTCTCTCTCTCTCTCTCTCTTCAAATTACAACAATATAAACACATTAAAATCAAATTGCCAATGCATAGTTCAAATGATGCATCTCATGCTCTCAACTCTACTTTATTGAAAGAATGTCTATATGATAACTCTCTTTCTCTTGCTTCTCATATGGAAAATGAAAATAATGCATATGTTCCGTCCATGGATAACATAGATTCACATAATATTATAATTCCACATGATAATTTATTACATATTAGAAAAGAATTAAATTATTCTCTTACTCCTCTCCCTTGTGATAATAAAAGTGATAATGCATATGATAGTGAACATGCCAATGAATATGAAAATGAGAATTAATTTGCACAAAACTCTGACTATGATAATACATGGAATAATGATGATTATTATGTACATAGTGAAGAATAAAATGCATCTCATGTTTCTAACTCTTCTCTCAATCCTCCTGTCAAACATCATGCATTAGAAAATGTTGTTTCTACTTTTATGCATGATTCTATTTCAAATGATGCATGTATTAATGATAACATCACATCCTCTACTCAATTATAATGTGATTCACTAAAACATAAAGATACCAATGAATATCCCAAGCTACCCCGTACTACAATATAACCTATTTCTCACTCTTCACCTAAAGAGAATGGTAGCCCACATCCCTCTACTAAGGTCCAAGTTACCATTGCTCCAAAGTCTTAAGTAAGAACACCCCCTCTTTATGATCCAATTGATAAATTTAACATTCCCATAACTAAAATTAATGATCAAATTCAATTATTAAATGAACAACTTCAAGATGCTAATATACCATCCCAAGAGATTATTTCTTTAATGCATGTAGTTGGTGAATTACAACACCAAATACATCTTCTTACCCTAGAAAACAATGATTTTAAGTCTTGGATGGATGCCAATGATTTACATGGTAACCCTCTTCTGAAGACATTTATAAAATCTTCATTGTATAATCATTTATAGATACCATCATTGCCTCACTTTGATAGAATTGGAGATCCATTTGTACACCTTCAAGCCTTTTGGAAGGCTTTTCCATCTCATGTGAGTCCTTTGATTCTACTGAAGTTATTCTAGTATACATTGATGGGGGAGATATAGAATTGGTTCTTTCATCTACTCCCCATTGGCACCTTGCACACATATGATGACTTAGAGGACGCATTTCTTAGATATTACATAGCAAACATGGGCCCTCATGTTACATATGAGGAACTTGCCACATTACATTAGAATAATTTAGAGCTAGTTAGTGATTATAACTTATAATTCAAGATTCACATGTTAAGATTAATCTACAAACTAGTAGATTTAGATATTTAACATATATTTATAAAAGGGATTTTCCATTTTTCTCCTTAAGCATCTATTATATTAGATAGAGGCCTCTTTCAGGCACTTATGCTATACACTTCTAACCTTGGAAAAGAAATTGGGATTGATTGAGGTAGATTTAGTTGATCGAATTACTCTAGATTTTATAACATTACCTCCATCTACAACTCCTATCAAACAACATCCACCATGTCTTAAATAAGTTAGGAGACCTCATCTAGAAAATCAACCAATTAATAACATATAGCTAGTTTCCAGAGCATAACCTATAGTATGCACTATAAAGAACAACAACAAAGCACCACTACAGTTTGATTTAGAGTGGGATAGCCTATGTGTCATATTAATAACAATACTAGATATGAGGTTAATCACATTACCTTCTACTCATTGATGAGATCCACATCTCTTACGTAGATAGCCACATTAACCCTTTTGGAACTATCATCATATCTGTGGACATAAATATAATGATTGATATGGACTCATAGATTACATTAATAGATGTGTTGATAATGGCATCATAACATTCACATAGGGGCACTGAGTTATCCTCCATCATGGATTCCTAGAGCTCATTCCTCCATGGCTAAGTTATCCAGGATATTCATTCACTAAAATCATTGGTTACTCGTGAGAGTAATGCAACTTATGGAATAGAGCCTCATAGGAGATTTTTTATTCCACCTATTCAAAAGGTTTGGAAACTAGTACATCAAGATTAACCTACATATAACATTGTAGTTTAAGGAGTACATACTATAGTTACATATACATATTTGGCATAGTCATAGGCATCATAGTAGATTACTAATCTAGAGAGATATTCATTACAGATGATTTTTTTAGGTCCTATCTCACATAACAACCTGATATGGTTAAGATTAGATGAACCCACATCATAGAGTACTACTCTAGAGAGATATTAACTATGCCCTTGCTTTCAAGGGCCTATTTCACATACAAACCCACTATGATTGAGATTAGATAAGCCTCGATCATATATTACAATTCCATATCGATATATTACTCAATCATATGCATCACATCAAAGGCCACAGGGTGTTATTTCATGTAGCAATCCACTATGATTGTGGATAGATGAGCCTTCTTCATAGCACACATTTTTAGTTACACATCTATCAAATTTATATTTGTTAGAGTATCCATGCACAACTATAGTTAGTGTACAATAGATAATATTAGATATAATGCATGTTCCTACACAACATGAGCAGTATGGGCACTTGTTCAGTTGGCTATTAGGGTTTAGATAGTGATATGACACACATTTATACTGGTATTAGTTCATAGCTTCACTTCACAAGGTAATGATGGATCTATAGGGCCAAACTTTGTATTATTAAGCCACCTACTTAGAGAGATTGGACACATAGTCTAAACATCAATTAACACACACATGATTACATAACTTCACTTAATAGGTGATGATGGAGCCAAAGGGCCAGCCTTTACATTTTTGAGCCACTCTTGGGTAAATGATATACATAAAGTGCCTACATCTATTTTTAATAAAAAACCAACATTCTTAATTTTAAATAACCATCCTTATCCAAACCACATTAGCCAAATCCCAATCTTACCAATATCTCATTTTACCAATCTTAAACCAACTCACTTCATCAAATCAATTTACAAATTACAAAACAACAAATTTTTACTCACATATAATTCAAAATCAAAACTAACATCACACTTATCAATAAATATTAAATAACATATGCCAAATACCATTTTATCAAAACATATGCAATCTCAACATCAATTTCAAATCAAATATTTCTAATCAACCATTTGTAATAAATATACCAATCTATTCCAAAATCCATAACACAATACACCCAAATCCAAAATCAAACCAACATATATATATATATATATATACACATATAAATATATATATATACATATACATATACATATATACATATAGATATATATACATACATACATATATATATATATACATATATATATATATATGTATATATATATATATGTATATATATATATATATATGTATATATATATATATATATATATATATGTATGTATGTATATATATCTATATGTATATATGTATATGTATATGTATATATATATTTATATGTGTGTATATATATATATATATATACACATATAAATATATATATATACATATACATATACATATATACATATAGATATATATACATACATACATATATATATATATACATATATATATATATGTATATATATATATATATATGTATATATATACACACACACATATAAATACACACACACACACACACACACACACACACACACACACACACACACACACACACACACACACACACACATAACAAGTTTTAAAAAACATATACACCATATCAAATAAAATCAATCATGAATGGGCATCATGCCCTCACTCTCAGTCTCACTCTCCCCATCAGTATTAGTCCCATAATCTACTCTAGAACTTGATGGCTCCACACCTCCTTGAACTCCCAAATGCCTCTTGCAATGACTCTCTCACTCTATTAGTCACCCATAATCCTCATGCAAATACACATACCACCTATAAATATCCATGTACTCATCCATAATCCTCATACTCATTAATTAAAAACTAGGTGGAGGCATCCTATCCCTATCCAGCTTAGCCCTCACCTCATCTCTCTCTCCTACTTCCCTAACATATGTAGTTATCATTATATCAGCCCTATCAAATATATGAACATGAATACCAACCATAACCATCGCTCACTCTATCAATCCCTCCTCCACTACATCATCAGGAACATGTCATGTGAGCTCTTAGAGTGTAGACTCAATTATGGTCTCTGAATAGTTATCATCTCCATTCCCCACCCTAGCATGTGACTCATCCTGCGCACCTCCCACTCCACTTGCACATAAAGTAGGGCATTACATTATCTATATATTTAAAGAAAACAAACTAATAACATAAATTTATATAAAATTAAAATGAAATTGCTTTTTGCCTCCCATCATCTAGATCGATTGAGGATCCTCATACTCTATAACATCCCCTCCATCAATAGGGTATAATGGATCCCACTGATTCTTCATCCACCATTCAATATATGCATTTGTAAATCCAAAATCATCCACATTAGGAATTCCTATAGTTACATCCCATGTATTTAAAGGTAATGGTGCTCATTCAGCCTTCATGGTCCTTACATGAGCTCTTACCCTTGCTAGTGCCCAAGCACTCCTCACTCACACCCATGCTACTAAGGGCACATCTTGTGGTACCCTAAACTATCTAGTCATGTGATCATATTGAAAGCACTTGTACAATCCAACCTAATGGTCATGTATCTAATAACTAACCCTTATATACCATTACTACAATTCATCTTTGGCTCACCCAGGAAATCCTCTGTAAGGCCTCCATATAATGTCACCAACCATCAGTTTGTCTAACACATAGCTATAATGATCTATACCAAGAGATTAGATAGCTAATATACTCATCCATCACTCTTTAAATGGCTATGGAGGTTCCCATTCTCCCTTGGTAATCTTACTAGCCACAGAACCACTATGTACTCATAAGCCCAACAATGTAATAACATAATTGCACTCAATTTGCCTCTAAATGCCTCCTATGTAAACCTGCAAAGATATTTATATAGGTGGGAAAACATAGACCTAACCCATTAGAACACAATGTCATATACCTCCATACTATGCATAATCCTATGCATTTTATATCTAATCAACACTCCACTCCTATCCACAGTAACAATGAGGCCAACAACATGGCTAACCAATTTTATAAGTACAAAACACTAGATTGTAATATAACTGATAACATCGCATCACTATCACTACCTCTCTGATGTATACCTAAAGGCACAACAAAAAAATACAAGGATGCATTATTAATAAAATCAGCACCTATGCCATCCTATAATGTCACATGCCATCCACTAATTGGTAAATGCAAAATCTGATACACATCCTCTAGAGTCACAGTAATTTCCCCTGGAGGAAGCCAAAAAGCACATGTATCTACATTCCACCTCTCATATAAGGAGGTAATTAGATATCTATCCCACTAGATTGTGCTTATGTCACATACATGACCCAACCCTACCATATCCATGATATCTCTCTCATCAACAAATAATGGTAAAAGCCTCAATATCTCCATCATCTAGCCCTTGTAGAACTCTCTCATATGAACCTCACCCTAAAGACACTAGAAACAACATAATATATCAACCAACAATGCCAAATTAAAAGCCAAAATTGAATAACAATCAACAACAAAGTAGCATCACTAAGAAATTAATCCTCTAGGACAATGCTAGATACAAGATAATAGTGCTAGATAGGAGCACTACAACATAAATATGAGTGCTACAACATAGAAAGGAGTGCTAAAACCTAGACAAAATCACTAGATGTAGGAGATGAGTTCTAGAACTAGTGAAAATTTTCCTATGACACTTTAAACATCTCAAAATCACCAAAAATAGGCTTCAAAATAGACAAACATCAAGCATTTTAGCTACTTACTAGGGTAACATCACCACCAACCTAAATCTAGGATACCAACTACTTAAATTGGATCATGGTAGGTGCTCACCTCTTCAATATTTTCTCACTCGAAGAGCTCAAAATATCAACCTAGTCAATGCACAAATATATCAATAATCATTCCACTTTCCTATATCAACCAACTTTTTTGTTCAAATCAAAATACCATTTTTCCCATAACATGAACCCCATAACACCATTTTTCAAAAGATTTTCTTCCATAAAATCATTACAATGATACTTTCAAGATCACTCAAACTTTTCTCTCTTACCACCTCATCTACCTACTACAACATGAGCATCTCTATATTTCTCTTGTACTCAAACACACACCTTGGTTCTCACCAATCAAAACTTGCTACACTTCCAACAACTCAGTCTAATCAATCAAATAACCTCTAAAGTTATTCACAATAAGACAACCTTGTTTCTACTTACACCACTATTCATCACTTTTAGCTCGACCTCTTCTATCAAATTTTTTGTCTCTCCCCAAAATGGGGAATCATTCATACTATTCCTATTCCTACACTTACCCAACATTCCCATCCACTCTCATAGGTAGATACACCATGGTTCGTACACACCCAACAATCACATTATCAGATTAAACTCAAATCAATTGAAATATAAAATGATTTAGATTACATGGGTCACTTAGCATTACTCAAGACATTTAAAGGGATATACCTTTAGTTTAAAGATACACAAACTATTTAGATATAGTGGTTTAGATCATATGGATCCACAATTATTTTAGCTTATAGGTACGTAGATTATTCAGATATAGTAGTTGAAATTATATGGATTCATAGTAACTTTGATATAGATTCAAACTTAGATACCAAATTTGGGGGCATATACATTACTACACATATCACACATACAACTTCATACTATATGACACATTTATAGGACCAAATAGTAGATTATAGGCATAGTACAGAGCATAGTGTTTTGATCTCTAGTTTTACACATGGGGCATGACATGATAGGTCATATCACATGTCATTATATAGATATTCATATTGTATAGACACATCACTCACATACCATATTTGGGGGCATGACACAGATGTTCATGTTCTTCATCATCCAAGATTATACAGATAGAATGGTAAGACATGCCATCCTCTTCTTGGATATTGACTAGATTTTTAGATTACACCTAAGGTTACTTAGGTTATCACTAGATTGGATTGCATAGTCATCTACAGTAGTTGGTATATTATATTACCCAGACCTAGACTACACAAGTTTGTGTGAGACAGAGGAAAGATATTGGTTTTAGGCCTCTAAGCCTTTCTGAATTCCAAATTAGATATTTAGAGTGGGGGCATGGTAGATTTTGCTCTTCATAGCATACATATTCTATACACACATTCTAGATTACATGATTTTATTTGGGATAAAGGACAAAAATTGGTTTTGGGCCTCTGAGGATTCATCATTTTCAACTTGATTTAGAATAGGGGGTAAGAATTTCCCTCCTCCATGTTACATGGATTCTAATTTTAGATTTAGTACAAGGGGCATCCATTTCAAGGATTCTTTCTTTCTCTAGGAACTATTCATATTTCCATCTACTTCTTTGGCCAAGATGTTAGTTGGACCCTTTTTAGCACATTCATCTCCACGTACGTAGGTTTAAGTACACATTTCCTTTTCTTTATTTTACTCTAGTACTTCATTTCATTGCATCACTAGAATAAAAGGGGGGAAAATATAGACACCCTAAATTGGTCAAGAAATCACATGTATCATGTCTTTTCACAGTCATTTCATAGGAGATTTTGACTAGAGAATATGAGCCTTGTTCACATTATCCATGTCTTTTGTTTTATTTATCTTGGTCTTGTTTCATGCTTCAGTCAAGTTTTTACTTATTCCTAGTCATCCTGAGCTTTTCAAATGGTCATTCCACCTTAGCCAAGTTAGACTTCCTAGGCCAATCCTATCCCCTTAGGTCCTAAGACTATAGAACATGAGTGGTAAAATTGGACTATAATTCTAGAACCTAGGGTATCCCATTTATAATGCTCCTATCCAATTGCGTTTTGAGTCCCAATGGTCAGGTTTCCTCACTTAATGAGTCCCAATCCCTTCGTAACTTCATATTTAAGTTCTATTTGTCTTTCTAATGTCGGATAAATGTGAATAAATTCCACAAATTCAAAAAAATGAGTTTCCTATATAAAGGAATTCACAAGGCATTTTATATCAATCACTTACTACTTTTGTACAACACATAATTAAAATTTAGTCAATAGTATAACTCAACATTCTGCATCACCCATAGATTTGCATGCTTGATCAAGGAAGGGCCTAGGTAAAATTCATTATTACATATACCATGTGTATTGATTATACACATTCCCTAAGGGAGAACTACATTTGATCTGAGACCCTAGTTTAAGGGTTAATGTAGGCAACAATCAGGATAACATGGGTTCTAGATCGTGTGATCATACTTCCCCTAACCTAGTTTTTCCCCCTTTTGATTTTGATGTAATTTTTGTTTCATATGTGAGTATGGACCTAGGGTTATAAATATTTAAAAAATATAAAAAATAGATCTGTCAACATTAAGGATTTAAAATTTCACAAGAAGGCTCACATAAGGACATCAAAAAAAACTCAAAAAACTCATATCTTTACGACTAGTTTGGACAATAGTAGTAGGACCTAGACTATAGCACCGGACCCTAAAGTGTCCTATTTTTGGTGCTCCTATCCTTTCACCAAAAAAAATATATATCCATATTCCTGACATCTTCTCAATCCAATGTAGTATTTTTTAGGCTTTGAAATAGTCATCTCAGTCTACTTTTCTAGATAAGTTACTTCTCTTCCTTATGTAATTAATTTGATCAAAATATGTATTTTACTATATTTTATTTGATTTTTTCCCTTATTCTAGACCATTTATTTTTTATGAAATAAACACTAATTTTCTAAAGATAATAAAATAGAATGTAAACACTGACAATATTTACAATAATTTACACAAAAAGCTTTTGAAACACTTTATAATTGAAAGCACATAAAACATAAATTATTCAAAAAATGATTGACAAGATCATACGATGGTTTAAAGTATAAAATGGACACTAAAACTACCATATTCATCTTTATAACATAATCACATAATCACTCCTATTTCATGGACATCTTATAACTTATAAACAATGGACCATATTCTGTGAGCAGAGAACTAAGTTAAAAATAATAAAATCATTTTATTCAAGTTTTTAAAAATTTTATTTAACTAAATTATTGACCATTATAAAGGATTTTATTTTAAAATATATATAATTATGGGGATATCGTATAAGTAGGACAAGACTCCCCCTTAGACATGATGGCCACTTGAGATTGTTACAACTACAAGATTAAAAATAAATAAAAGATTCCCCACTTTCCTAAAATATTCCTCTAGGGGCACTCATTTGATATACTGATGATCTAGATAAAAATCATATCCAAACTACTTGGGTTGTGACTATTTGTTCACCAGCATTGATAATACTAGGTTGAACTCATAGTATAGCTTGGCCAAGTTCATAGGTGGGTCATGAAAGATCACCTCTAAATGGATCAACAATTACTAATATACTTGGAATGGATCCTCTAGGGAAACTTTCACTTTTTAGACATGGATTTTTCTTACATTATATTAAATTGAGAGTTCTATAGCTACCTTGGGTCTAGTTTTATTGAATTTTGACACTTTTATCTTCATGACCTAGTCTAAGTGACCCAAGTGAACTTCAAACTTGCCTATGTCCAATAGGGTGCCATCCAAGTGTAATAACACATTGATTTTAATTTCCCCAAAGTATATCAACATATTTTCCATACTATTTTATATAGGTCTCAATTATATGTATGCCAAGGCCAACCATTCTTTAATTGAGGCCCTCATACTCCTAACAGAGGTTTGATAAAGGCTTTGGTATAAGGAAGGTATGAGTTTAAATTTTAGGAAAATGCCCTTTTGGATGACCACAATAATATTTATTCACTTACTTTCCATGATATAAATCCTTTATAAATACACATGGGTTCACTGGAGATGTTCCCAGTATTTGGTCAATGTTTTAACCACCTCACCAAGAATTGATAAGAGTTGTATGAGGTATTACTTGACCTATCTAATTAATTACAGAGGGAAGGTGTTCTTAAAATATGATTTAATCACTCTTTCATGTCTTCCATGAGATTTTTATATGTGTCATGCATGTCCTAGAGCACACATATTGGATCCTTAACCAATCTTTCTTCTCTTATATATGTTTTCACTTTGATGAGAAAGAAGAGTTCCTACTGAGTCTACCAAACTAGAGGGTATCCTCCTTGAATGAATTTCTATGTGAAGATAATATTCATGTTCCATGAGGTTCAATAAAACTCCACTTCACTTATGGATCTAATTAAATAATCATCTCATGTATCTGCAACACTGAGGTGACTCACAAGATAGAAAGGGGTGTTAGTGGGTGGTAGAGATGGGGGTGGTAGGTTAAGGCTTATGTGGAGTAGTAATGGATGAAGTGTAGGGGGAAAAGGAAGAAATAAATTAAGGATAAATAATGGGGGTATAATTAGGTAAGATGAAAGAGGAATCCCATCAGAGCATTGGGCCTACCACTAGTTTTGGTTAAATTCACCTACGAGGCATTGACACCAGGAATAGAGCAATTAAAAAGGAAGGAAGAAATTAATTGATTAAATCCAAATATTTAGGCACCTGGGATAATGAAAAATGGAGCCATGTGAATGATATGAGGTGTAACAAGGGGTTGAATATCTAGAGATGCCTTTTATTTCTTCATGGGACTCTTGTTTGGATTAGTTTGCATTATTATAGTGGAAGGATTTGTAGTGGTAGATGTGGTAGGGGTCAGATGGGGAATTTTTTGGGTGAATATAAGTTCCAATGACATGGTTGGGTCTAATTTAACTATGTACATAAGTGAAATTATTATTGGGTATGTATTTGTACATGTTGAAGAAGGAATAACTGTAGGTTACTAAACCTATGGAAGAAACAATAAGGGTGTTTTCAAGATCCTTGTGGGTTGAATAGATTGAGTAGATGTAAATTAGGATGTTAGGATAGTTTTCATTTCCAAAGCTAGAGACACTTGGGTAAACTATGGAGGGGGTGAAATAAGAAAGAGGGGAGGCAACACCTGAGTGGGATGTTATGGGAATGAGAAACTAGGGGTGTTCCACTGGGTTATTGGGAAATGGTGGGAATAGGGGAAGGGATATCCATGGTATCCTACCACTAGTCACACTTGGGCTCACTTTTGGACTACTACTAATATAAAATTGTATCACTTAGACAACCATTGGTTTAACAACTAGAACCATAAGAGGTGGTAGAGCTAGAGAAATAGGACAAGGAGGAGATGCTCATCGAAGAGAAAGGATTAGGACCCATTGTAATATCCTCCTTAAAATTTGAAAAGTTTTTTAATGTACTCCATAGCCTTAGATGATGTAGAGGAGGTAGGGCCACTTTTCATGAATAACTAAGGCTAAACCTAGTTTCCCTTCTTCTTCATCTTACCCTTGAGTTGGGTAAGTACAACATTGTCATTTGTAAGGTTTATTTGGACCTCATCTTCCTCATTAAGTTGTTGGTCATAATTAATGTTGATTCAAGTATAATATATCTCCACATGGCTCTTAATGATGTTTTGGGGGTCTTAATCTCTATGTTCTACTTTTCCCAGGGTATAAGAATCCATGCATTCCACCATCTTCTATAATGGAGACAAAATCCTATATACATGATGCCTAATGGTGATGGGGAAGGCTAGATAAGACTTTTCTTAGTAGCTAATGTAGTGACCAAAGATGCATTCAACTAGTTGGTATGGAATATTTTTCTCTACCAACTAGTTTAGAACTTGGTAAGGCAAGAAAATGGGAGATTTAAGGGTACTGGCTACTTAGATGATGGTGTCATCTATGTATAATATTAGTTACCTATGGAGGTGAGAGAATAACTTACTTTATTACAAAGCCAATACATTATTAAATTGTTCATGTCCATATATACCAATGGATAAAAGGACTAATAAAGATCCTAGATGTGATTCTAATAATGGTGGACATATAGTTTATAAAAAATTACATGGACCACTACACCTATAAGAACCCATGGTGTAAAGGTAGAGAGTTTAAACAAGATGGTGGCATAAAATATATCCACCAAGTATCTCATCATATAAAAATTACCTTCAATCTGAGCATCTGATACTTCTTTGACAAGGTTGAATTTAATCATGCCTCTAAGGTCTGGAACTTGATCACCTTTGAGGATTATATGTAATAGGGGAACCCATAAGAGATTAACATGCACATAATTGGTCTCTCTATATAGTCAATCCATCATGATCCTCCCCACATGAATCCATTCATTGAAGGTGAATACAATGTAAGAGTCAATGTCTACCTTGTTAATCCATTTGTCATATGGTTTTCCTACCTAATCTTTGAAGACATCATATATTTGATACATGTTGGTCCATGCATCAATTATGGCCACATCATAGGAGATTATGTATTCTAGGAGGTTGTAGTAGGCCTTGAATTCACTCATATAAATATCTATGATCCCATTCTAGGATCCCATATAATACACAAGATCATGATCACCATCATATACTCTATTGGTAGCGAACAATTTTTTTTTTCATGAGGTCTACCTAGTGGAAGAATTTTGTCTTAATTATAGATCTATGTAGCTGACACTTCTCATATGCCTTGAAAGAATCTTGGAACTAGTTTCATATTAATTATTATTGAAGGTAGACTTTGACACATATTCAATTACTTTTAATATGTTATTATAATTTTTAAATTAGGTTAATCTATTAGGGAAGGTGGTATCCCCATATTTAGAGTCAGCCTTGGGGTTAGATGACAAAGCCACCATTGCAGAAAAGGGATAGATACCTTTATCATCAAATTTTGAGTAAGGATAATGTGGGAGGCATATGAATAAGCTGAAATAGAGGAGGTAAATTATGGGAAGATAGGATTAATAATGGTAAAAGATTTTTCCATTGGGAACTTATAAGGATCCTAAAATATTTCATGTATTGATAATGTTTGGAGGCTCATCGAGTGTGAATTCAAATTTTAGTTAGTGGCTTGATCCTTTTATTTATTTGCTAATCTAGAATTGACTCATATAATTAAAAAAAATGTCATCTGCTAGATTTGGTGACTATGAAGGGACAGTTTGAATTATCCAATTAAGGACTCATTTATCATTTAATTAATGTGAGAAGTGTGGTAGGCACATGTCTATATCACCCATGTGGCATATTAGATAGGTTTTATATTTTTCCACATGTCCATCACCAATTATCCCTGCTTATAATAGATTCTACCTAGACATAGATGGGTGTTGCACTTCACCTTCTTGAGTGACATAATTTTCCACTTGAAACATTAGAGTGACATGTGGCATATTCTAATTAGTCTCTAGATCTAATAGTACTTATTTATAACCATCATGGGTATCCTATCCCTTTTATAATAACTTGTATGGAAGTTTAATGTGGCATGATCTCTTAGGTTAGGCCCTCCCAGACTCTAACATGTCCAAGATATTGATAGCTTTGATAGGATCCCCATGGTGCATACTCATTCAGTCAGGCTCTTCTAAGATCTGACATCTCTGAAAGGTTTGAGAGACTAATAGTTTTGATAATGGGCCACATGGTGCTTTTTTATTTAGGAAAGCTCTCCTAATCTCTGACATCTCTAATAAGTATATGAGAGAAATAATTCAATTATAGGATATATGGTGTTTCCTCATTCAATTATGATCTAACATCTCTAACACATCTGGGAGATTGACAACTAAAATAATGGGCCACATGGAGCTTCCTCATTTAGTCGAGATCTCCCACGATCTTACATCTCTAATAGGTCTAGGAGATTGACACTTCTAATATTAGGGAAACCTAATAGGTTAGGCTCTAACATCTATCATAACCTACGCCATAGAATGTCATTTAGTCATTCCTATATAAATTTATGAAAAAATACCAATTAATAAAGGAATTCATGTAATCAATTTAAACATTCGCCTACCTAATAATGAAGCTTTATGAGATGCCAAGTAGGACTCTAGGAGATTGAGACTCTGAGAACCCTAATACAAGTCCAAATCTATGAAAATCAATTAGCATAATAAAAATTTATTAAGTAGGAAATCATTTTTTATAAGATGTAATAAGGACTTGATTATGATTAAATACAAAAGGCTATAAGGTTATTTAATAAAGACCAATTACCATCTCAAGTATGTTATATACTTAGAAAACTAGGGAAAAATAATAAGTTTGAGGATTTTCATTTAAATATGTTGATCAGTAAGGGACTAAAAGTCCAAGGACTTCAAATTGATAATTTTAAGAGGTTTCCCCAACTTCTCTATAGAAGGGGTGTGACAGCCACAAAAAATGGTGACTTTAAGAGGAAAACACTACCCCAGTATTTAGAAACTAAACTATGATCATCCAATGTTAAACATAGAGATAAGCAAGACAAAATCTATCTAAAACACTTTAATTATGAAAAATTCTCAAGTTTGTTCCAAAAATTAACATATTAGGCACTAATTCCTTCTAAGATCATTTTATGCATTAGTGATGCAATGAATTACTTTAGTGGGCTTAGGTACATCTAGGATATTGAAATAATTTTGAAAGGGATGCATTTCATAGAATTTTGGCTAAGTGGGGAGGGCTTTAGCATTGCTCTATTTCCAACCAAGAACCTATCACCCTGATAGAGATGCTTTTGGTCTCATTTATGGCCTTGCTCCATTGCAAACCTAACTGGAAATCATGTGATAGAGGTTTGAAAAATTACCCTTTTTGAAGAATAAAATTAACATTGATTTTTAAAATTTAGACTTCCTTTGATCTGATATTTGATGTTTAATTCATGAGGGTTGGAGATCGATATAGCCAAGGTCTATGGTAATCTCAGTAGGCTCCCAATATCTAGGTGACCTTTCACTTATTCTATAATTTATAATACCCTTATTATTTTCATTTGAAATGATTGTGATGACTTTGATTAGAGTATATATTTTATTAATTCACTTACTCAATGTTGAATCAATGGATTTTAATTATTCCAGTGACTCTTGGATAATTTCCTTGCTTATTACATGTTTAATATTAGCATTTCACTTTCTGTTTCCTAATCTTGGTACTAGTTTTCATTATTTGGTCATCCATTAGAGTAGTCATTACTTTCTATGATCTTGGTCCCTATTTATAAATCATAAATCATAGGTCTTCCCTTATAGGATGGGAGACCTAGGAGCAATAAACTAATGCAAGGTTAACAAAATAAACACATGTCATAAAAACACACAAAAAATAATAGAAATAAAATAACATAAGAAAACACACAACATAAGAAAACTAACATAATCCTAGTCTAATATATACATT
This sequence comes from Torreya grandis, assembly GCA_037957365.1. Taxonomy (NCBI): domain Eukaryota; kingdom Viridiplantae; phylum Streptophyta; class Pinopsida; order Cupressales; family Taxaceae; genus Torreya; species Torreya grandis. The sequence continues at coordinate 4,466,433 of JARHVA010000370.1, read as the reverse complement.
ACCACCTTTGAAATAATTATTATGAAATTACATTAAAAGGGAAAACTAAGAAGTAATGATTTAGGAATTGTCCATTCATAGTTAGTGGGAGGTCATTACCTTCAAGGTCTTTGAGGTAAAAACCATTCTTCCTAATTAGCTCATCTAGTTGGTATGGGCCAATCCAAATCATATCAAACATGGAGTGTTGACCCTTCTTTTCATGTACTTTATACCATAATAGCACTAGATATTAAATCATAGAGGATTTAACCTTAGAATTCTTTTCAAACCATCACTTGAAGATGTTCTAATGCTTACTAAAGTTTTGTAAGGCTTCATTCTAAGATTCTTCTAACTAGGCAATGTGTAAGAGCGTAGAATTCAATTTATCCTTATGTTTCATGTAATGCTAAAAAAATTTGTAGGTAGGCAACCTGATTATGACTAGAAAATTAGAGTCTAATCTATAGACTATTAGAAATGGTGAGATTTTGAGTGCATGCTTATGGCTATTATGGTCATCACATATAACAAATTTTAGCAATGAATGCCACTCATAGGGCTTATTTTTTATAGATTTATTGATGGCATTGATCAGGTTTTTGTTAGTTGATTATTAATTCATTCCCTTGCAATTAGTAATTGGATGAGAACCTCAAAGTGATATCATTATCTTACACCCATTCAATGAATTCAACATATTTGAATTTGGGGCCATTATCATAGACTAATGAGATAGGGGTCCCAAACTAAGTGGTCACATTATTTTCCAAGAACTTGATTAATTCATTAACGGTGATTTTATTTATCTCTAGTACATCAATCTATGTTTTAAATAGTTTATGGCCATAATAAAAAAACTTATGACTTGCTGAAGAGTTGTGGTTAATGACCCCAACAAAATTTTAGTCCCAATTTGTAAAATGGTGTTGTTTCTATAACCAAATACAATGACATTGCACCATGGGTCTATCTTTTGGTGAATTTTTGACACTAATGGGATGTATTGACATGTGTATGGAAGTGTATAAATAGGGTTGGCCAATAATATCCTACCCAAAGTAGTTTATGTGCATGTAGGTTTATCATTACCTCCTTGGCATCAAATTTTAATAAGCATTTAACATAAATGATTTCATGATTTTTCATAAATACAGTTGGGGTGTACCAATCCTATTACAATACTAGCTCTTGGTCTAACTAGTTCACAATGATTCTTGGATCAATATTAGTTATTTGTTGGGTAATAATTTATCCTCTAACCATCTTATCAAGTTTTAATTCCAATTCATACACTTTAAAATTGGTCATCCATTTACCTTTGCACTCACCTAGCTCATCCTAATCCAACCTTTATTTGATAGATAGGCTTGACATAATTATATGCACCTTATTCCTATGAATGTAGTACCTCAATTTATTTACAACCTTGACTAATGAATAGGCATGCTTGCCCAAAATGTATTACCTTACCTATGAATCCTTTAGATTGGTTCTCATAAAAGTAACATGATGTTCTTCTCCATCCAATTTTTATGTGAGACATGCAATAATGGGGTGTTTAGAGGCAAAACAATAGATTTAGAAAAACTTTAGCATAGTTTAGATTGATCAACATGGGTGATTACATATGATGGCATATTTTATATCTTGAAATTATTTATTTGACTCAATATGCCACTCCATATTAGTGTCATGCTTCAACATAGCATTAAGGGGACTTACAATTTTAGTAAATTCATAAATGAACTTCCAGACAAAATTGATTTTTCTAAAGATTGATTTCATATCTTTTTTGGTATTAGATTGAGGTAATTTAGAAATTACATTATCTCTTTCTAGATAAATATAAATACCTTATTTTGTGATGATATGACTGATACGCTTACCTTTAGTGACATTGAATACACTCTTTTTAGGGTTTAATAAAATTTCATACCTTCTAAACCTTTCAAAGACCTGTTACAATTTAAAATATAATTATATCATCCATTTATATTACTATGCATTTACCAATTAAACATTTAAACACAAAATCCATTGCTCTTTGAAAGGTCATTCCAGTGTTGGTCAATCCAAACAACATTCATTTGTATGTAATTGTGTCCCACTTTTTGGTGAATGAAATTTTAGTCTGGTCATCAAAATTCACCAAAAATTAATTATACTTTTTGAATCCATCCAAAAAGGACATCATCTAAGATCCATTAACCATTTGGATTACTTCATCAAGGGATGGAAATAGGTAATTATCCTTATTTGAAGCTCCACTTAGGTTTTAGAAGTCTATGAACATCCTAATCTCACCATTATTATTATAGACATGCACTAAGTTTACCACCCAAGTGGAATGATGAATTAAGAAAATTAATTTAGTAGATAGGAGCTTGTGAAATAATTTATGTATCGAATGTTTAAAGATTGGGTTTAGGAGTATTCATTTCTATCAGAATGGTCTTTAGTTTGGCTTAAGGGGCATGGTAGAAGTGATCACCCTTAGATTGAAGACTTCAAGGTCCCAATAAGCCTAATAAATTATGTCCTTATAACTCAAAAATAGATTTTTAATTTATTCCATTTACTTGTTTATCTAGTTAGGACCTACGTTAACAATTTGGGGTCTTTTGAAAACCCTAGGTTAATGGTTGTATACTCATAACTATAAATTTAGGTTTATTAATTGGGGGTGTAGGACCAAATGTGTTGAATTCCTTTTATAGATAAATCATTCACTTTAATATTTTATTTACTTTGATATTGAGGATCTTGTACTTGTCGAGTTTAGCCATAAAACTATCCCTTTCCTCTTCATCTATTATTTGGGATTCAAATATCAAAACACTATTAAGGAATTGGACAATGTGTAAATCATCTTTAAATACCTAGAAATTCATGATTTTATTGGGAACATAGGGGCAAGGGACTAATTCAACAGTGAATTATTGCATCTCAATGTCATCTAGGGGAGTTAAGATTATAGTTGAGGATGCTAAGGAGTTGGAAACCAAATTTTATTCCCTAGGGATAGGGATGGATTTGAATGCATCAAACATATCTATTAGGTCCCATGCCCTATGTTTTTATTTATTGAGGCATGATAATTTACAATGAAATATGCTCTTAACTTGGTTTACAACTAACTCAGAGTTACTACACACTCTCACCTCTTTAGCCTTTTTATTCATGCAAATTGTAGTCTAAGGATTAATTATTCATATTATGATGGGTTATTAGTACAAAAGGAACTATAACCTATATTAAGTTAAGTATCTCTTTCCTCATGGGTTTATTAACATAAAACTTATTCCAATACTTTGTTTGGAATGAGCCCCATCAACATATAGAGACCATAAGCCTAAAAATTTAGTTTCATTACCAGCTTTATCTTTTTTAGGTTTTGCGTTCATTATATAAATACCTAAGTTGTAGGATACTAGGTTCATTTTCTCATTGACTACAATGTAATCAATTATCAAGTACTTCATTTGGGGTTCCCTATCTATTCTGATCTAATTAGCTATGACTCTCGAAGGCAACCACATATGGGATAAATATGTAGCCATATATATGTTCAAGAATTTTAACCAATCCTAATTGAGGAACATCTTGTAGGCTTCATAAATCTCCACACCCTAAATGCCCATGAATTATTAGATCCTAGGTTTTTACTCTAGCTACATATGCACATTGAGAAGCTCTCCAACTACCTTAACCTCAAACTTGTAAATTTGGACTATGAATTTATATGACTTGATAGATAATAAACCCAATTTTTCATATATGTTTTTAGCCATCACATTGGTTGAAGCTACCGAGTCTACCAAAAAATTATGCAATTTTTTTTGAATAGTCTAATAGTTAAAAGAAAGGGCAAAACCTTAGACCCAATGGGGATAGATTATTAATGTGTGATCTAATTTATAAAAGAGGGATATCTTGGGTTCCACTCCATAAGATGACCATCTCCATAGCATTTCTCCCATGCTAGGATTCAATGGGCCAATCATGAGGGTGTACAATGTAAAAGACTAGTCAACTTGGTGTTTAATGTGATGGGTGTTGGTAGGTGTCTTGAAACCTATGTTTAATATGATGAGGAAAAACACAGTCCATGTCTAGTGATACTCTTCACTATCAATTTTGGCTCTAAGTAAATAAATCTTATTACCCAACATTTGAGGACCCAATGGGGATATCTAGCAGTGTGTGAGCTAAGTGCTAGAAGTAGGAGGTTTTGGGGTCCATTCCATAGGCTAACCATTGCTATAGTATCATTCCCACATTAGGATTCAAAATGTCAGTTGTGAGTGTACTCGATGTGGTGGACTAGTCATCTTAGTGTTTAATATAAAGAGGTTTAGTAGGTGTCTTGAAACCTATGTTCAATGTGATGAGGCAAGCCATAATCCATGGCTAGGGCTATTATAAACAACTATATTTTATCTCTCATTAAATAAATATTATTACCCAACATTTTATACCTAGTGGGGATAGCCTAGAAGTTTGTGATTTTAGTGATAGAAGTGGGAGGTCTTGGGGTCCATTATATAGGATGACCACCTCTATAGTGTCATTCCCACACTAGGCTTCGATGGGTGAGTCATGAGGGTAAATGATGTAGTGGACTAGCCAACTTGGTTTTCAATGTAGTAGGGGTTGGTATGTGGATTTAAACCTATGTTCAATGTGATGAAGTAATCCATAGTCTATGGCTAGGGATACTCTTCATAGCTGATGTTGGTTTCAGTTAAATAAATCTTGTTACCCAACATATTTCCCATTAATGGGTTAGTTGTGTTTTTAAAGGTCTCAAGATGTGATAATAGAATGGGGTGGGTCCTCCCCTTCTAGTACTTTGAACTTTGATGGTGCTACCAGGGGGAACGTAGGGGCCTTTGGATCAAGATGTGTTATTCAAGACTATGATGGTTCCTTAATCTGAGATACATTGAAGAAGCTTATTGATGGAACTAATAACAAGGATGAGGCTCAAGCACTCATATCAGGATGGAATATTATAGGATAATGTGGGATCAACCAAGTACCTATAGAAGGTGATTCAATTTTTATCATCCAAGCATTATGAAAAGGAAGGTTGGATCTTATAATATTGATAACATTATAAATTATGCATGGGGAGTGCTAGATAATCTTAGCTTCTATGAGGCCTCTCACTAATTCCAAGAATTGAAATCTATGGTAGATAGTCTATCAAACAAAGGAATATCATAGGTTGAATAAATCATTGTGGAAAATGATTGGAATAGTTAGAATTTTTAGGGGTCACTCTTATGATTAGGTGAATTGAGATGGTGAAACTTCAATGTTGAGCATGTCATGTTTGATTCGCATTCATTTAGGTGTTGGGGGTATCAAATATCATGTATGACATGACCCTAATTATCATTTTTTTAAGGTAAAGTGGATAGTGCTACCCTCATTACAATTGATCTTCAACTCTCTCACCACTCTCCTAGGTGTTTTGGTATGTCTTTGGAAAAATTTGAGACCTTGGAATGAATGTTATAGGTGGTGATAAGTGAGCCATTGATATAGGCCAAAGTAACCACAAGGGATATGGCCTTTTATGGATGGGTGTTTTATTCTTGATTGAAGTGGATTTTCATTATCTAATCAAGAAGTTATATTGGAAGTAGTGAAAGAAGTAATAGGTTTTATATTTATGACGATGAGTTACCATGTGAAAGTTAATTCTTTGGTCACATTGAATTTTATTTGTAATTTTCTCTTTATTATAAAGGATAAATATGAGACTTTGTTAGTGGAATTTAATATTATCTCTCTAGGGTTTTTAGAAGAAGTTATGGAGGGATTTTCTTAGGAAGGTCTACACTCACTTCCCTTTTCTGATTAGGGTAACATCAGGTTAATCCCTTTGTGAGATTTTTCAAATTTGGAGGAAAATTTTAGTATTAGTGGATCATATAGAGTTTCTATAGTGTTTTCTAAAAATCTTGGCCTAAAGGGAAGATTTTTTCTAGAGTAGGACTTGAATGTGATGCGATCCCCAATAGCATTAGTTGTGGCAACTAGAAGCATGAGGAAACCATTTAGGATGTTGTCTATAATGAAAAATTTGATAAATATTTTTGGGGATATTTCCCATTGGTCTCATAATCATCTATCAATTTTGGGTGTGGGCCCCTTGAATTAGAGAAGGGTAACCTCTTCCCACATGTAGGCTCATCAGACCTCCATGAAAGTAGTTCTTAGTGTGGGTGGCAAGTTACTAATGAAACATGTGGGTAAGAAAGGATTATAAAGGTGAAAAGTAACTAAAAATCATGTAGGTGGGTCCATGGATATTTCATTTTATGGTATAATTGGTTTGGTAAAATTATAGGGAGAGCAAGGAGTGAAGAGATAAGTGATGAACAATTGACACAAGCAGTTGATGGGGGGACCCTGGAGGAGAATCCCCATCAATGGTTGGTTTATTTGGCTCATAGTTGGGTGGTGAATTTATGGTGGTTGTTTCACTATTTTTTTGTTTTGATGTATCCATTTAGGGTGGTGTTCTTTTTTTTCAGATTTTGCTTTTTGAGGATTATGTTTTGTAACCCTTTTAGATATTTTTTATTGATGTCTCAGGTGAATCCCATATTTTGTAATATTTTTTTCTAATTTAATATAATGGGTGAGGTACCCCCAACCCTTAATAAAAAACCAAAATAAATAAAGGGAGGAACCTCATTCTTATTATTATGAATAAGTGCTTTAGTGTGAGTAGCCTTTTACTTTGTTTAGGTTAGCACTGCTAGTTTTTCAATCAATGATTTTAGTAGAAGATCATGTTGCTCAGTGATTTGAGAAAGATAATGAATATTTATATTCACTTTAATAGTATTAATTTATTATACTACAGCATAGCCTACCTTGTTTTAAATTGGTTGGGTCTCCACCAAAGCCTTTTGTTCATGAGTTTTTGTACATGGTGGATCAATCCTAGCATTATGATCTAGTGGGGTTACACCATTATTATGAGGGGTTGAGGTGGTGAGGGGATGTTGTGGTGTCCTATTCTTAAGGGTGTAGTTACTCTATTGGAAATTTTTAAAGGCTTGAACCTTGATAACACCCTCCTCCAATTTATTTTCTTTGAATCTAGGAAACTCCATGGTTTCTAACACCATGGCAATACTAGGGGCCCTACCCTTATTGGATGATTCTAGTTGGTTTAGTACTACCTCATACTCTTTTGTTTCACTTTGTAAAATTTTGAAGGCATTGTAGTAAATGTAGTCAATCTATTTGTGCTAGACTGTGCTATGCACATGACACCATTTTGGAAGGTCTATCTCACAAATTTTAAGCTAAGGTAGTTTAGTTAGAGAAGGCTTTGGATGACTGTGGGGGTGACTATAGTTTCTATTAATTATTTGGTTATTTGGTTAATTATAGGAAATTTCTAATGGGTTAATTTGGTTCCCTTTTTATACAGGAGAACTATTGATAGATGATGATAGGGTTGATAACTTACCCAAACTATGTTATAAATGTGTTGATAAACTATTTTGACCCTAAAATAGAGTTCATATAGATATTGAGGAAATAGTCATAGACTTAATCCATCAAATTTAATGATGTATATAATGGAAAATGTAGCAGATCTATAAATCAATCCTAGTTTAGAGATGATAAATCCTACTTACACTTTTGATTGGTGATACATTAGATAATCAAGATCATAACCAAGATGGATATGTTAAACCTAATCAAGAGATATCTTACCATAATAATATCACTAGGGAGGGTTTCAAATCCTCTAGTCAATCAAAACTATGTAATAACCCTAACTAGGTCCTATGTTTTCATATTCACTAAACTAATAACAAGTGAATTAAAAGTCTAATCTAGTGCTCACCAAAGATTATGGCACAAAGTGGGAGTTAGTAAACATAAAAATAAACATGCATAAGAGAATCCTAATTAAGCTATGTATAGGTAAGACCCTAATGCATGGAAAGAGAAATGTATTCAAAAGCCATTACTTATACTAATTCTATCTACTAAAGAGAGGAGCAAAGTTATAAACACTTACCTTGAAGATAAACCCATCAAGACTCAATCTTTCCCTTGGCCAAAGCTAATTTGTAATAGGTTGTTGTGGTTTATAAGGATCACTAAGAAAATCCAAGGCATCCAAGACTTTTCCATAAGAAAAGATTCTTCTCCACGTAGAAACACTAAGCTAAGACTCAAGTAAAATGACAAAATAGTAGATTGTAAAGAAGCACAAATGAATAATCAACTCTTTTTATCTCTATAAGAATGGAAAAATGGATGTGTTTTTATACGTTAATCTAACCCTAGTCCCTTCTAAAAGTTTAGGCTGATAAGGTTGACCCAGTTGACCTAGTATCATTATCGATAAAAATAAATTAGGTAATGAACTGGGTCAACCAAGAGTTAACCTAGACCCTAATAAGTTTGTATCAATAAAATTACAAGGTCGATGGGGCTAATTATGTAATGTAAAATCTCAAAAAAGGTTTTAAGTTAGGGAAGGGATAAATGAATGTGGTAAATGACTAGATGATGATAAAAAATAGGAGGAAAAGCCTAAGGGAATGTTTGTAGGAGTTGATTGGATTGATAACAAGAGGTAATAAGGAATGACAATCCTATGAAGCACTAGGGGTCTACCCACCCCTTTCTCAGTGTACCCTTTAGGGTAAGCACTCAAAGAGATTAAGACTCGATGGGTTCTTACAAGATATAAAGCATCAGTAATTGATAAAGTTTGAAAATATTATGTGTATACATATTCCCCGATCTAAGCTCATCATGTGTCACTCAAATGAAATAGGGGATGATGCTTTAAGAAAGAACATAATAACACACAAGGCTGAATCCAAAAAAAATTTGCAATATTTTAAAATAAAAATAATTTCAATTAAATGACTAAAAGGGAAATAACTAAAAACTAAATATATTCATACTTTACCTTTATTACTATATGGTTATCGAATGTGTTTGTAATTTTGATCATGGAGGGTGCAGAGACTACTTGTGATAAACCTAGGGATACAAAACTAAATAGAAAAAACAAACAAATGTAGGAAAGCCAAGATAAATGGTTCTATATGGAAGGGACATAAATGGAAATTTTGCAAGATGGGGTGACTGATGATATGTTATACCAAATGACCAAGTCAAAAATAGAGTAAATAGGGTAACCAAAAATCCAAGGATATGAAAGACAAAAAAAATCAAACAAGTAAACCTTAAGCAAGAAAGGAAAATTCACCAAATGAAACTAAGGATAGATGTCAAAAAGGATTGTAACTAAACATCAATGTGAAAGTAGTAATAATGATTACTTAAACAAATATGGTCAAGAAAAAAATGGTAAACCAACATTGATGGGTGAGAAGCAACAATCCTTGCTCAATCATCAATGGAAAAAGGTGTATGAAATGGAAAACAACATTGTTGAGTGAGAAGTAACAAACCAACCTCACTCAATAATAGAAAAAGTATACAAAATTAGAAATGGACTCAGGTGTCTATAAAAAGGGTAGTATAACAATCATAAATAGTAAAAAAAACTAGGGCACATATAGAAATATAGAGCCATGGTGTAAATAAAATAATCCATAGGTGCTCAAGCATATTATGTTACCCTAAGGATAGATAAGACTAAAACAAAGTAATGCTAACATGTTTTTAAGATTTGAAGAAGAAGAAAGTATAAAATAAGGGAAAATATATTTAGAATCACACTGTCCTATCAAGTGGGGAAATGAAATGGGTGGACAAGAAAATGAAGGAAAAACCAAGGTAGAATAACACTTTATCAAAGTCAAGACACTCAAATTATGTTTGTCAAAACAAGAGGATTTTCAACCTTAAGGACTCTGAAGAACTTTTCCTAGTCAAACAAGTATTAGGTCAACAAATGAAGTATGTAGATCATCCCATGAAGGATATATGCATGAAAATTAAAATGGACCTACCTTTCCATAATGTTTTACGCATCATTTAAGACCCCTTATAAATCCATCAGTCTACTAAAAATATTGGGTACTTGCATAAGAAAGTAAGTAGTACCATAGAGTTTGTTGAATTCTCCTATTTCAATCTACTAGCTTACCATACCTCAATGGACCTTGGTTTTATCATAATTCCAACTTTGGATTTTTTGATTTGATTGGAGATAGGAGATCTGCTTTGAATCACATTTTTTGGTGTGATTTTGGATTTTGAAATTTGTATGTTGCCTTTTGTTTCAAAATTACTTCTTGATGGATTTTTCTATTCCTCCTCCATATAGATTTGGAGAACCAAACATGGGTGCTAAATATGACTTTCATTTGAATACTTGGGACTTGGTTGCTAAGAGAGAGAAACCAAACAACATGGAGTCTAAGAGTCTTATTAATGAAGGTAAAAGAAAAGTGTTATCTTAGCTTCAAACTTATTTTATCCAATGTAGATTGAAAGGAAAGGAAATCAAGAGGAATGAAACATGAAATAATTTTAATTACTTCAAATCATAAAAAATATGATGAAGGGGTACAATGACATTAGAATCTGATTCTTTATCATAAGAATGAGGAAATATAAGAAAACATGCTAGCATATTTTGATGTGAAAATTTTATCTACAAAAGAAGCAAAAGATAAAGTTAAGAACAAAGATAAAAAATTCATAACTAGTACAAAACATATTCTAGATGTGGAATGAAAAGATTAAATATGGTGATTTTATGAGAAAGGCTAGGTCTTATCTATGGTCTTACACTACAACTCCTAAAAGAGAAATCCACTGTATACACCATAAATTGATCAAGCAACCACACATATCATGTCTTTTCATAGTTCTTTCATAAGATAATTTGACTGGAGAATATGAGCCTTGTTCACATTATCCATGTCTTTTGTTTTACTCATCTTGGTCTCCTTTCATGCTCTATACACCTTTTTTATTATTCCCAGTCATCCTAAGCTTTCCAAATGGTCATTCCACCTCATCTAGATTAGATTTCCCATGCTAATTCCACCCCCTAGGTCCCAAGTCTACATGATAAGAGTGCCAAAATTGGAATATAACATTAGACCTTAGGGTGTCCATTTTTAACACTCCTATCCAATGGAATTTTAAGTCCCAATGGTTAGTTTCCCTTGTTTAATGAGTCCCAATTTATTCTTATCTTCATCCTTAACTTTTTCTAATATCAGCCAAATGTCGATAAAGCTCCCAAATTAAAAATAAAGAGTCTCCTATATAAAGGAATACACAAGGAATTTTATATTTATCACTTACTACTTTGGCACAATATATAATTAAAAATCAGTCAATAATATAACTCAACATTTTGCATCACACATAGAGTTGCATGGTTGATCAAGGAAGAGCCTAGGCAAAAGTTTATTCTTACATCTACTGTGCACGTTAATTATACATGCGCCCTAAGGGAGAACTACATTTAATCTAAGACCCTAGCTTAAGGGTTATTTTAGCTAGTGATCAAGACAAGGGTTTTAGATCATGTAGTAATACTTCCCCTAACATAGTTTTCCCCCCTTATGCTTTTGATGTATTTATTATTTCATGTGTGTAGATAGACATAAGGTTTTAAAGATTGAAATGATTCTATAATGAGTTTTCTCAACATTCAACATCCAATTTTTCATATATAATCTCACACAGGGATAGTGGATAACACCCAAAAAACTTAGGTCTTAGGGATAATAATGGTATAAAAGGGCTATAGCACCATGTTGTTCCCAAAATCTATCACTTGTTTTTGGGGACAACATATCAACTATTTTGGTCCTGTAGGCTAAAATTCTCCCTTTCTTTTTTCAAAAATGTCTTGAGCATCCAAGTTCTTCAATTATTCAAGCATTTTTAGTCAAGGGATTCCTAGGTTCAATGGGTTCAACAACTTCAACAGGTGGGCTCTCATAAAGGAAAAAATTCCAAACACTTAGCCAATTTCAAGGTCGGTTTAATGTCGAGGTTTAACCAAAAGGTCCATCGGTAGGCTTCAAAAAAATGGAATGAACCATTGAACTATTTAACCCTACTTCACAAGGTTCAAAGGTTCAAAGAGTTTAAAGGTTCAAAAAAGAGTTAAGTGCTTAATGAGTTGAAAGAAGTTTAACCAATTCAAAGAGTTCAACGAGTTTGAAGACTTCAGAAAGTTCAAAGTTCAACCACTTTGAAAAGTTCAAATGGCTTTAAAAGACTTAAATGAAAGAAGACTTTGAAGAAGAAAGAACGAACCATTGAACCATTGAACCTTGAACCAAAAGAGTTCAAAGTTTAAAGGTTCAACGAGTTCAATAAATTTTGAGGAACTTAGAAGAACAAAGGATTCAAAGATCAAAGAATGAACCATTAAACCATTGAACCTTGAACCAAAAGAGTTCAAAGTTCAAAGGTTCAACGAGTTCAATAGAAAAGAAAAGAATTCAGAGAGTTCAAAACTTCAAAGGATTCAAAGAAAGAGAATGAACCATTGAAATTTGAACCGAAATGATTCAAGGTTCAAAGGTTCAATAAAGTTCAAAAGATAGAGAATAAAAGGATTCAAAGAAAGAGAATGAACTATTGAACCATTGAACTTTGAACCAAAATGGTTCAAAGAGTTTAACCAGTTTAATAAGTTCAAAGTTCACAAGGAAGCTTCGAGCGAAGGAAGTGGAAGATTCTAGAGACAAGTTTGAAGAGATGGTTCAACTGATTAAACCAAGGAACCGATTAAACCAAGGAACTAATTGAACCAAGGAGTTGATAAGACTGCCCAAACCATTGAACCATTAAACCGATGCACTCTCATGGTTCAAAGGTTTGAGGTTCAACATGGTTCAAGTGACCAAGTGACCAATGAAATCCTCATGGATGTCAAATTCAAGGTAATAAAATTCCCGTTTATTTTTAACTATGGCACAAAACCTGAAAACAAACTTAGTGACCAGATGAAGAAGAAGCTAAAATAACTAGCAAAAAGGGAAGAGATAGCTTGAGATCTTAAATCATGAAGAAAAGGAAAAAATACAAGGAAAGAGGGAATGATGCAAAAAGACCAAAAATATCTGTGTAGGAGTTATTTCTAGTTCGTGAAACAGTCCACCAGGTGGACATCAGAGAGTGCAAGCACTCAAGGACGTAGCCTATTTTTCTCCATCAAAGTAAAGGTGAAGTGGATAGTTTCACAAATATCAGGAAGAGGACCAAGCATCCCATACTTTGGAGGAGACATTTGAGATGAATTGACATGCCACAATTAAGGCCGATGCCCTGTTTCAACATGGCCCCTTTATAGAACTAAAAATGCATTCAAGGCATTGAATGCAACATGGGCCATTCCATGAAACAAAGCACCAAGTATTTCTTGGCTGCTATATATTATAATCTCTTATTTTATGCAAAGGATATCTCTTTGTTATAGAAGCAAAACTTTGCCTAAAATGAAAGGCATTTCCTGAGACTTTGAGCTCATATTGTTAATCATATTTCTTTATTTGAATGAGAAAGCAAGTGACCTTTTAGACTTTATGCTGGATTAGCTTGTGTTATTTAGGAAATTTTTCTTATGTCTATTTCTTAGAAGCATTCTTGTCCATTTAACTTAACAAGCAGAAATAGTGGAAGTATTCAGGAAGGTGTATTGAAGCCGACTATGGAGAGACTTTGTGCTGCCACAATTGTCTTTAGTGTGTTTGTTTTATATTTCTATGTAAAGGATCTTGGGATGACTTTGTGCCCCCATTGTCCTTCGTATATTTCACTCTTTGGCATTTGAGGTGGAGACTTTATGCTACACTTCATTCTACTATGTTACTACACCCTGTTTCAATGAAGGAAGCAACAAAAGACTTTGTGCTTTCCTAGGTTTCTCATGGTTACAATTACTACCAAGAAGGAATTTGGCTATTAACTAAATATTAATTTTGAAAGAAGAGAAGTACCTTTAGAAATTGCCTAGGATTTCTCCTTTTATCTGTGAACATCATTTGTAAAAAAAGAGAGATGGATGGTGTTGTCCTACCCCTGAGTGTTATTTTCAACTTATATATATAGTATATAACACCTTATAGTTATAGGGAACCTCCCCTTGATGAGAGGTGAGATTTGTCCCATTTTTATGTGGTAGACCTACATGTTTTTATTGATAAATCTCCTTATGATGTGGTTGAAACACCTATTTTGCCCATCAGTTAGCTGGTGATAAAATATTCACCCAATAGTTTTTGGTGACTTTGTTGGGGATCATTTTGTGCAGTTTAAAGCCTCAAGCTTCAAGCTGAAGTAGTCCCTATCCTTATCCATTTTAGTTTTACACTCTAACAGATCAATGGTATATGCAAATCCAAAGAGCTAAAGGTATTATTGACCCTGCATTCGAGTTGGTACAATAAAGTAATTTTGATTTGTTTCCTTCACCATCTCACCTCCAGTGAACTAGGAGTTTTCCTCCTTCAGAAGTTAGGTCTCCATTACTAGGAAAATCATCCATTTTTTCTATTATTAAAGCTTTTTCAATGCATACCCCTCATATATTTTTTATCCCTCCCTTTAGTAGTCAAATAATGGTAGTTCAAGGCCCTTGGGGTAACTCTTTTGGCCCACTCAATTTAACTCCACATCTACATGAGCTACCATGCAGTTCAAGGAAGAATTTCCCTAAGTTCTTTGGTGATGGGAGAGTTCATATTGATGAACATATTGCAACCTTTAGCATAGCTTATGGTGTGATAGGCATGGAGTATGAGAATGTAGTAGTCAGGCTATTCATAGAAACATTACAAGGTGTTACTATGGACTAGTTCTATCATCTGCAAGCCCAGACTGTGACTGATTGGAACACCTTCAAAGCCAAATTCAAAGCTAGGTTCAAGCCTATAGAAGATGCGCATTCCCTATTGGCTTATCTCACACAGATGAAGAAGGAGCCTCATGAACCTATGAGGGACTTCATAGCCAAATTTGACAAGTTGAGGAACAAGATTTCTACAATTGCTCAGTTGATAGCTGAGAATCTCAGATGCTTTTATATCAACTCTCAGATACCTAAAGTGAGTTTTTTGCTGAGACATGCGGGCCACATAGACCTTGGTACAGCACAAGATTTGGCTACTGAGGTGAAAGATGACCTTATCTTGGTAGGAAAGATAAGAAGAGATCCTAACAAGAGTAAATTTTCTTCATCTTCTAAGAATTTTTTTATAGGCACCACTGATCCTATGGTGCAAAAGCTAGAAAATGAGTTGCTAGCTCTCAAAAATCAAATGGCACAAGGGATGTCTACTCATCCTTCATACAAAGATATATCAAGGAGGACATTCCCCAATCAGTCATACCAAGACAATGCTACCTGAAATCAACGGCAACCAAATCAACTTTCTCCCCCACAAGGGAAGCTTGCCATTGAAGCAACACCAACCAACTCAGCAATTGGATATCTTGAGATAGAATCTGATTTTTCTTTTCAACCTGAGTTAAAACTAGAAGATGACGCTAATCTCTTCACATAGGGAGAAGAAGAATTAGTTGATGACTCCAACATTGGTTTCCTAAATTACCAGGATGAACCCAAAAGTAAAGGTGAAGTGTTTGATGGATCATACACTATATTCACTTGATCCTAGAACCAATTATCCTAACAAGTTGATAAGGAAAAAATAGAGGAGTGAGCTCAACTAGTAATTTTAATTGCTAAGCGGGGAATTACTCTACCTTTTCAATCAAAGGACCTGATGAACAGTAAAAAAGTAAGTATTCCAAACATTCTTTCATCTTCAACTTCAAATTCATAGACTAGTACCACCCCTCCTAAAAAATAGAAGGATGAACTGCCTTCCCCTATTCCTAATTCATTTCAGACATTTGACATAGTCAACCATGTCAAGAAAACCAAAATTCAAATGTCTAAATTTGAATTCCTACAATCCAACCCTGAACAATTAGATAAGTTGGTTCAATGTGTAAAGAATAAAATCATCTTTGTAGGACTAGTTATTATAAAAGTGACTCCCACATCCACCCAAAATAACCTTGTCATTACTCCTCCTCCTACTCCTGAGAAGATAGAACCATTTTATGTCTCCCTATTGATAAACAATCATCAGCTGAATAATTGCATCATTGAATTAGGTGCATTTGACAATGTCATGCCCACCAAAGTGGTAGAATCTCTTAGACTCATGTTGACCAAGACCTTTGGGAGGTGTTTCTCCATGGAAAAGAAAACAATGCCACTACTGGGACAAATCAAGGATGCCCAATTTGCATTTGTGGCATTCCTAGATAAGAGAATTAAGATGACAATCCTAGTGGCTGACATCCTAGCCTCTTATGGCATCCTTCTTGGTCAAATTTTTTGTAAGGATGTTGGTGGAGAAATAAGCATGGACCTATCTAAAGTGAGGATCCTGGTCAAAGGCATCATGCAGAGATTACTCCCTGTGAAGGAGGCAAAATATGTTGTCACTCAAACATCAATGCCTAAAGCTCAAATTCTATTTGAGTCTTTAGATGTGGGTAATTACTTCCTAAATATAGAGTATGTTCCTATCCTAGCTGATGAAACTTCTAAAAATGACAATCTAAAAATTGTTTTAGATGGAACAACAGAAGGATTTATAGAATGTAGTACAAGCGCAAAAGAATCATTCCCTCCAATTAAAATAAAATTTGAGGAAAGCACAGTTCTTAATGATGTATGGATACTAGAATTTGGTGGAAACTATTCTTCTACCATCTCTGGAGCTAGGATTATTCTAATATCCCTCAAGGAGATATTTTTCTTTCTTCATATAAGTTTTAGCTCAACAACACCAATAATACTGCTGAATATGAATCACTGCTGCTCAGATTGAAGGTTTCTTAAGACAAGGGCATCAAACTCCTTCATGCCAAAGGAGATGCTGAGCTAGTGATTTGTCAAGTGAGGAACCTGTATCAAACCAAGAATGAAAGATTATCTCATTACCATAATCTAGTTTGAGTTCAAATTGAAAGCTTTGATGCTTTCAGTATCTCTACAGTGCCTCAAGAATTCAATGATTGAGCTGATGAATTAGCTATTTTAGTGACTCTTTTGGTTCCTCACCAAGATTTCAAAGGAGATAAGTACACCATCAAACTAGTCTTTCGACCAAGTGTTCCTGGCAATGCCTGTCATTAGCAAGTGTTTAAAGATGACAACTAGATCATTACCTTTCTAGAATAAAAGGAAAGCTTTGAATAGCTTCATTTTGAAGGCAATGGATCTCTACCATGGAAATCAACTCAAGAAACAATTCCAGACATAGGTGAAGAATTCTTTCATCTCAAAGGGAATAAAATCTCAAAAGGATTGGTCTCTCTTGAGAAGCTATTTGATAAGCATGCCAGGTTCATCACGCAGAATCAAAAGGATTCAAATTCTTCCCAGGAGTTTGATCAAATAGATTTGGGTACCAAGAAAAATCCCAAGATGGTGAACATTGGGAAATGTTGTACTCTTGAGGAGAAGCTCAAATTTACTACCCTACTTTGCCAGTACATGGATGTTCTAGTGTACTCCTATGATGATCTAAAGTTGCTCAGACCTGAAGAAATTTTCCATGAAATTCCTCTCAAGAGTGATTTAGTGTCTTACAAGTAGAAATCCTAGTAGTATAATCCAAATATATCAGGTACTATTCTATCTAAAATACAAAAAATGCTAAATTCTAGAATAATTTTCCTAATCCATCATTCCACATGAATTACAAACATAGTCCCTGTGAGAAAAAAGAATGGAAAAATTTGTCTCTATGTGGATTTCAGAAACTTGAATCAATCCTCTCTAAAAGATAACTACCTTCTACCCATCATAGATCAAGTCCTTCAAACAATGATTAATTCAGAGATGTTATCAATGTTAGACATCTTCTCAGGGTACAATCAAGTAGAAGTCGATAAAGCAGACCAACATAAGATTGCCTTCACCATGCCTTGGGGCACCTTTGCATATCAAAGAATGCCATTTGTTCTGATAAATGCTAATGTCACTTTCCAGAGAACAATGGACCTTACTTTTAGAGATAAAATGGGTAAGTTCATTATGGTATACCTTGATGACTTGACTATCTTTTCCAAGCATCACCCTAATCATATGCGCCATCTGTAACAAGTGCTAGAATGATGTCGCTATAATGGCATTTCTCTAAATCCCAAAAAGTCTATTTTTGGAGTAATAAAAGGGAAACTTCTTGAACACATTGTATCCTAAGAAGGCATAAAAATTGACTCAGAAAGAGTCAAATCCATCCAAGAGCTTACTTTTCCCACAAGTAAGACTACAGTTCACTCTTTCTTTAGAAAGGTAATTTTTTTACGAAGGTGCATTCTTGAGTTTGCCAAGAAGACTCACCACATTATGGACATGATGAATGGAAAGGATGATTTTAGCTAGACTGAAGAAGAAAAATTGTCATTTTGAGACATCAAGACAGCTATTGCCCATGCCCCAATTTTGGTTTGTCCAAATTATACCAAAGGCTTCATAATATATAGTTATGCTTCCAAACACACACTTTCAACAATTTTGGTTCAACAGAACAAAGAAGGTGTGGAATCTCCCATATCCTTCATGATCTATCCCATCAAAGCTCATGAGCTGAAGTATTCAAACATGGAGAAGCATGCTTAGGCAATGGTAAAGGTAGTAAAGCACTTCCATTTTTACATCTTGAACTCACACACTATTGCCATGGTTCCTGATACAACAGTTAAGTTTATATTAACTCAGTAGGAGTTTGGAACTAAAAGGGCAATTGGATTTCTAAAATCTAGGAGTTTGATCTGGTTATCAATCCGACAAAGCTTGTGTGGGGAAGGGGCCTCTACTAATTGATTTCTGACAACATACTAGAAGAAATAGGCCATGAAGGAATGGAGGTTGAAGGTATGCCAATAGTCCTCTTTGTCACCACTATGAATGAGTGGTATTCAAATATTGCTCATTTCCTTACCTATGGTGAGTGTCCTACTCACATGTCTCATAAAGAAAAGGGGACTATTAAGTTAAAAGTTGCCAATTTTGTTCTATAGGAAAATGGTCTGTATAAGAAGAACCTTGATGGAGTATTCCTTCGCTATGTGGACAAAGTGCAATAGAACAAACTTTTAGAATCCTTCCACAATTTGGCTTGTGGAGGACATTTTTATATGCCTGTGACCACCCATAAGATTCTAAGAGCCAAGTATTATTGGCCTATCCTATTTCAAGATGTATATAAATGGGTACGTAAATGTGAACTATGTCAATAGTTCATTGGAAGACCCAAATTAGCTATGATGCCTCTCAAACCTGTAGTAATAAAAGAGCCATTTCAGTAATGGGGAATTGATTTCATAGGTGTTGTAAACCCATCTTCAAGTGATAGATATGATTATGTCCTCACAACCATAGATTACTTCACCAAATGGGTGGAAGCTATTCCAACCAAGCATGCTACTTCAGAAGTAGTATGTAATTTTCTCAAAGAAAACATCATTTCTAGGTTTGGGGTCCCAAACAAGATTATGATAGACAATGCAACCTATTTCTCTTCCCATGAGATTACTCAATTCTATTTTTATTATGGGATTACCCTCTCCCACTCCTCAGATTATTTCTCACAAGGAAATGGTTAGGTAGAATCAAGCAACAAGAACCTGGTGACCATCATCAAGAAGTGGGTAGATGACAACCAATGAACTTGGAATAAAGCATTATTTGATGCTTTATGGGTAGACAAAATTATGCCCAAGAGGGTAATAGGTATGTCACCTTTCCAACTTTTGTATGGTCTCAATGCAGAGATACCAATCACCCTAGAATTGCTAGCACTAAAATTGGCAAAGGCGGTCAAAGATCAGACATATGAAAGCTCCATCAACAAGAGGATCATGTGCTTAACTGAGCTAGATGAATAATGAACTATGGTGGTGGACCAAATTACTATGCATCAAATTTTGGTGAAGAAGCTCTTCGACCAGAAAGTAAAAACTTGTGATTTTTAGATTGGTGATCAAGTTCTGTTATGGGAAAAGAGAAGAGAACCAAAGGGAATGCATGGGAAATTTTATTCCTTATGGAGAGGCGCATTTTCTATTCATCAGCTCAATGGTGAAAATAGTTTCCTATTGAATAATCAATATGACACATCCTTTTCTCTATCTCATAGTGGGTAGCATCTGAAGCACTTCAATTCTTGAAGTATCAAATAAGTATGGTTGTACATTTGTATAGTTGTTTAGTTTTTAGTTGTATTTGGTGCTTTTCATTTTCATTTCTTTTTGGTGCCTTTATTTTTGGGTAGCATGACTCTATAGCCCAATGGCATACTTAAAGGCATTGGAGATTCTGGATTTTACTCCCTTTGATTATTTTTACAATTGATGAAAGTTCCCCAACTAGAGACAATTGTTGTTCCCAAAATCTGTCACTTGTTTTTGGGGACAACATATCAACTATTTTGGTCTTGCAAGCCAAAATTCTCCCTTCATTTTTTCAAAAATGTCCTAAGCATCCAAGTTCAATTATTCAAGCTTTTTAGTCAAGGGACTCACAGGTTTAATGGGTTCAACAACTTCAATAGGCGGGCTCTCATAAAGGAACAACTTACAAACACTTACACAATTTCAAGGTTGGTTCAACATCGAGGTTCAACCAAAAGGTCCATCAATAGGATTCAAAAAAATGGAATGAACCATTGAACCATTGAACCCTACTTCAGCAAGGTTCAAAGGTTCAACGAGTTCAAAGGTTCAAAAAAGAGTTAAGTGCTCAATGAGTTTAAAGAAGTTCAGCTACTTCGAAGAGTTCAATGAGTTCAAAGACTTTGGCAAGTTCAAAGTTAAACCACTTTGAAAATTTCAAATGGATTTAAAAGACTTAAACAAAAGAAGACTTTGAAAAAGAAAGAATGAACCATT
Organism: Torreya grandis; assembly: GCA_037957365.1. NCBI lineage: Eukaryota > Viridiplantae > Streptophyta > Pinopsida > Cupressales > Taxaceae > Torreya > Torreya grandis. The sequence continues at coordinate 4,445,529 of JARHVA010000370.1, read as the reverse complement.
AAACTGTTGAACCTTGAACCAAAAGAGTTCAAAGTTTAAAGGTTCAATGAATTCAATAAAGTTTAAGAAAATTAGAAGAACAAAGGATTTAAAGAGCAAAGATTGAACCATTGAATTGTTGAAACTTGAACCAAAAGAGTTCAAAGTTCAAAGGTTCAACGAGTTCAAAAAAAAGAAAAGAATCTAGAGAGTTCAAAACTTCAAAGGATTCAAAGAAAGAGAATGAATCATTGAACTTTGAACTGAAATGGTTCATAGGTTCAAATGGTTCAAAGAGTTCAACCAGTTCAAGAAGTTCAAAGTTCATAAGGAAGCTTTCAGTGAAGGAAGGAAGTGGAAGATTCTAGAGACAACTTCAAAGAGATGGTTCAACCGATTGAACCAAAGAACTGATTGAACCAAGAAACCGATTAAACCAAGGAGATAATTGAACCAAGGAGTTGATAGGACCACCTGAACCATTGAATCATTAAAACGATGCACTCTCATGGTTCAAATTTTTGAGTTTAAACATGGTTCAAGTGGCAAAGTGACCAATGACATCCTCACAGATGACAAATTCAAGGTAATAAAATGCCCATTTATATTCAAATATGGCACAAAACCTGAAAACAAACTCAGCGACCAGCTGAAGAAGCTAAAAGAGCCACAAAAAGGGAAGAGATAGCCTAAGAGCTCATATCATGAAGAAAAGGACAAAATACAACAAGGAAAGATGGAATGATGTAGAAATACAAGAGATATCTATGCATGAGTTATTTCTAGTTGGTGAAATAGTCCATCAGGTGGACATCAGAGAGCATGAGCACTCAAAGATGTGGCCTATTTTTCTCTATCAAAGTAAAGGTGAAGTGGACAGTTGCACAAATATCAGGAAGAGGACCAGGTGGCCCATACTTTGGAGGAGACATTTGAGATGAATTGACATGCCATAGTTAAGGCTGATGCCCTATTCCAACATGGCCCCTTCACATAACTAAAAATACATTCAAGGCATTGAATGCAGCATGGGCCATTCCATGAAATAAAGTGCCCAGTCTTTCTTGGCTGCTATATATTGTAATCTCTTATTTTATGCAAAGGAGATCTCTATGTTATAGAAGCAAAACTCTGCCCAAATTGAAAGGCATTTTTTGAGATTATGACCTCAGATTGTTAATCATATTTCTTTATTTGAATGAGAAAGCAAATGACCTTTCAGACATTGTGCTGGAATATCTTGCATTATTTAGGAAATTGTTCTTATGTTTGTTTCCTAGAAGCATTCTTGTCCATTTAATTTATCAAGTAGAACTAGTGGAAGTAATCAGGAAGGTGTCCTGAAACTGACTGTGGAGAGACTTTGTGATGCCATAATTGTCTTTAGTGTGTTTGTTTTCTATTTCTATGTAAAGGATCTTGGGATGACTTTGTGCCCCCATTGTCCTTCATATATTTCACTCTTTGGCAGCTGAGGTGGAGACTTTGTGCTACGCTTCATTCTGTTGTGTTACTATGCCCTATTTTAGTGAGGGAAGCAATGAAAGACTTTGTGCTTTCATGGGTTTCTCATGGTTACAATTACTACTAGGAAGGAATCTGGCTATTGACTGAATATTACTTTTGAAAGAAGAGAAGTACCTTTAGTAATTGCCCAGTATTTATCCTTTGATTTGTGAACATCATCTCTGAAAAAAGAGAGATGGATGGTTTTGTCCTACCCCTGAGTGTTATTTTCAGCTTATATATATAGTATATAGCAGCTTATAGTTATAGGTAACCTCCCCTTGATGAGAGGAGAGATTTGTCCCATTTTGATGTGGTAGACCCACATGTTTTGGCCGATAAATATCCTTATGCTATGGTTGAAACACCTATTTTTCCCATCAGTTAGCTGGTGACAAAATATTCACCCAACACACTAGACCCTAGGGTGTTCTATTTTAGTTCTCTTATCCTTTTACTAAATGAAAGATAGATCTAGATTCTTGACATCTTCCTAGTCCTGTGTAGCAAATTTCAACCTCTGAATCATTCATTTTAACTTATTTTTCTAGATAATTTCATTTCTTTCTATATGGAATTAATTTAATTAAATTGATCAAAGCCTATATTTTTACTATATTTGATTGGATTTCCCCTTACTCTAGACCCTTTATTTTTTAGGAGCTAGACACTAGTTTCCCAAAACTAATAAAACATTTGGTGAACCCAACTTACTTCAAAAAAATCTAAAACCCTAGGTACCCTAAGATTTTTTCCTTCATATTTTTGTGCAAAAATTCAATTTCAAATTTCTAATTTTTGTGCTTTAATTCTATTCAAATATTGTTTTAGAATTTAAATTATTGCAATAATTTTCAAAATTTCTAAAACCCTAACCCAAAATCCTTGATTTCCAAACTAGGTCTTCAAACCCTAAGCCTCCCTCCCTTAAAATTTTTAGAAAAATATTTTGGAACTTTTACAAATTGTTTGGAGTGTTAAAAATATTTTCAAAATCTCAAAATTGGTAGTTTTTTTGTGCAAAAAATTAAATTTCAAATTTCTGATTTTTTTATAACTTTTTGTGCATTTATCTTATTCAAATTTATTTTAGAATTTAAATTACTATCATAATTTTCAAAAATTCTAAAACCCCAACTCAAAACCCTAGATTTCCAAACTAGGTCCTCAAACCCCAAGCCTTCCTTGCAATTTTTAGAAAAATATTTTGGAATTTTTGTAAATTGTTGGAGTGTAAAAAATATTTTAAAAATCTCTATGTTAGTAGTTATTATTACATTTATTTTATTAATTTTACTTTTACATATTCTCTTTGGTGAAATAAATAAAATGGCCACTAAGGCAATTATTCCCTCTCATCCCATAAATCAATTTCTAAAATTTTCTCATAATTTTGACAATGAGTAGACAAATTTTCAAATTTGCACATTAGCTAAAAATGTGGAAAATTATTTCATTTACAATAAAGATAAATACTATTGTTTTAATGAGGAATATGATGTTACATGTGAAAGTGATAGTGATAGTGAAGAAAAAGTAGATGCATCTTCTTCTCTCAAACCTATCTCTTTTATTTCCTCTTCTAAAGAAAATAATTTTGATAAATGGGAAAGGTACTTTTCACCTCATTATCCTACACACAATATACCAAATGAACAAATTAGTCATATAATTTCAAGTGAATATCTTATTAGTGATAATTTTCTTTGATGTGAACCTAATCTTTCTCTCTTTTGCTACTTATATGTTCAAAATACAAGAATATAAATGCAATAAAATCGAATTGCCAATGCATAGTTCAAATGATGCATCTCATTTTCTCAACTCTACTTTATTAAAAAAATGTCAAAATGATAACTCTCTTACTCTTACTTATCATATTTAAAATAAAAATAATGCATACAATCCATCCATGGATAACATAGATACACATAATATTCCAAATTCACATGATAATTTATTGCAGATTATAAAAGAATTAAATTCTTCTCTTACACCTCTCCCTAGTGATAATGGAAGTGATAATGAGTATGATAGTGAACATGCAAATGAATATGAAAATTAGAGTGACTATGAACAATATTTCAACTATGATAATGCATGGTATAATGATGATTATTATGCTCATAGATAAAAATAAAAGGCATCTCATGTTTCTAAATTTTCTTTCATTCCTCCTCTCAAACATAATGCACTACAAAATTTTGTTTCTACTTCTATGTATGATTCTATTTCAAATAATACACATTTTAATAATAACATCACATCCTCTACTTAATTAGAATGTGATTCACTAAAACATAAAGATACTAATGAATCTCCCAAGCCACCCCCTATTATAGTAGTACATATTTTTGACTCTTCACCTAAAGAGAATGGTAGCCCACATCCTTCTACTAAGGTCCAAGTTACCATTCCTCCAAAGGTTCAAGTGATCACACCCTTTCTCTATGATCCAATTTATAAATGTAGCATTCCCATGGATAAATTAATGATCAAATTCAATGATTAAATGAACCACTTCAAGATGCCAATATAACATCCCAAGAGATTATTTATTTGATGCATGCAATAGGTTAATTACAACACCAAGTACATATCCTTACCTTAGAAAACAAGGATTATAAGTCTTGTATGGATGACAATAATTTATATGGTAACCCTATTCTAAAGACATTTGTAAAAGCTTCATTACCTAATCATTTCTAGATACCATCATTGCCTCATTTTGATGGAACTAGAGATCCATTCGTACACCTTCAAGCCTTTCAAAAGGCTTTGCCATCTCATGCAAGTCATTTCATTCTATTGAATTTGTTCTAGTAGACATTAGTGGGGAAATCATAAAATTGGTTATTTCATCTACTCCTAATTGGTTCCTTGCACACATATGATGACTTAGAGGAGGCATTTCTCACATATTACATAGCAAACATGGGCCCTCATGTTACATATGAGAAACTTGCCACATTGCATCAGAATACTTTAGAGCCAGTTAGTGATTATATCTTATGATTCAAGACACACATGTTAAGATTTATTTATAAACAAATATATTTAGAGATTAAACATATATTTATTAAGGGTATTCATCAACCTTTCCTCAAGCATCTATTATATCAGATAGAGTCCTCTTTCAGACACTTGTGCTATCTAATTTTAGCCTTGGAAAAGAAATTGGGATTGATTGAGGTAGATTAAATTGATTAAATTACTCTAAATTTCATAGTATAACCTCCATCTATAGATCCTAACACATAAGATCCACCATGTCCTAAATAAGATAGAAGACCACAACTAGTAAAACAATAAATTAAGAATAAAGAGCTAGTTTTTAAAGCATAACCTATAGTATGCACTTTAAAGAACAACAACAAGGCACCATTATAATTTGATTCAAAGAAGGATAGCCCATGTGTCATATTATTATCACTACTAGATAGGAGGTTAATCGCAATACCTTCTACTCATCGATGAGATCCATATCTCTTACATAGACAACCACACCGACCCTTTTAGAACTATCATTATATCCATAAACACAGAGATAATGATTTTTATAAACTCATGGATTGCAATAATAGATGTGTTTATATCGTCATCATAACATTTACACAAGGGGAACTAATATCTACTCCATCATGGATTCTTAGACCTCATTCCTCTATAGCTAAGTCATCCCAAGATATTCGTTCACTAGAATCATTAGTTACTCATCATGAGAGTAATGTAGCTTCTAGGATAGAGCCTTATAGAAGATATCCTATTCCACCTATTCAAAAGGTTTGGAAACTAGTACAATGAGAGTAGCCTACATATAACAGTGTAGTATGAGGAGTACATAGTGTATTTTTATATACATATCCAACACAATCACAACCACCATAGTAGAGTACCGCTCTAGAGAGATATTCACTATGAATAAGTTTGTTGGGTCCTATCTCAAATAATAACCTACTACGGTTAAGATTAGATGAATCCACATCATATATTATTTCTCCAAAGAGATATTCACTATGATTGAGCCTTTTGGGACCCATTTCATGTAGTAACTTACTATGATTGAGATTAGATGAGCCACCATCACAGGGTTCAACCCCATCTCGATCTATCGCTTAATCATATGCATCACAATAGAGGTGATAGGGTACTATTTCATTCAATAATCCACTATGATTATACATAGATTATCTTTCTTTATAACATATAGCTTTAGTTTCACATCTAGTAAGGTTACATTTGGCAAAGTCTCCATGCACAACTACAGTTAGTACACAATAGATAGTATCAGATACAACATATATTCCTACATAGAATGAGAATGATGGGTACATGTTTAGTTTGACATCAAGGTTTAGATAGTGATATTACACACATTCATACCAACATCAGTTCATAGCTTCACTTCACAGGGCAAGGATGGAGCCGAAGGACCAACCTTTGTATTCTTGAGCCACTCTCAAGGAATTGAGCATAGAATGCTCTATTACATCCCCTTCTACTAACAACTAACACTCATAATTATAAGTAACCATCCCTATTCAAGTCAAAGTATCCAAATATTGATCTTATTGATATCCCATGTTACTAATCTCTAACCAATTCACTTTACCAAATTAATTTAACAATTACAAAAACCAATAAATTTTTTACTCACATATGATTATAAATCAAATCAAACACCAGAATTTAACATATAATGAACAATAAAATCAAATCCAAAAATGTTATCTTACCAAACATATACAACCTCGAAATCAATACCAAATTAACTATTTCTAATCAGCCATTTACAACAAATATAATATTTTTTTTCAAAATCCATAATACAATACACCTAAATCTAAAATAAAAATTAGTATCCATATATATGTAATAATGTTTTCAAAACATATACATCACATCAAATATGAATCAATCATGAATGGGTGTCAATCCCTCACTCTCACTCTCACTCTCTCCTCTTGTACTAGTCCCATAATCCAACCTAGCACTCGATGACCCAACACCTCCTCAAGCTCCTGAATGCCTCTTATGATGACTCTCTCACTCTAGTAGCTGATCATGCTCCTCATGCAAGCCCACATACCACATCTGAAGGTCTATGTTCTTATCCATAATGCTCATACTCACCAATCCAAAATTAGGTGGGGGCATTTTATGCTTATCTAACTTGGCCCTTAACTCATCTCTCTCTCTCTCTCTCTCTCTCTCTCTCTCTCTCTCTCTCTCTCTCTCTCTCTCTCTCTCTCTCTCTCTCTCTCTCTCTCTCTCTCTCTCTCTCACTACTCTAACATATTTAGTTGTCACTATCACATCTCTATCAAAAAAATGAGCATGAACACCAATTATAACTATCACTCACTCTATCAAACCCTCTTTCACTATGTCATCAGGTACATGACATGTAAGCTCTTAGAGTGTTGACTTAATGATGGTCTCCTAGTACTCATCATCTTCACTTCCTTCCCTAGCCTATGATTCATCTTGAGAACCTCCCATTTCATCTACACACAAAGTATGACACTATGTTAGTTACATAATTTGAATTAAAACTCACAAGCATAAACTTATACATAACTAAAATATAATTATTGCTTACCTCCCATCATCTAGATCAACACAAGATCCTCATACTAAGGATCATCCCCTTCATTAATAGGATATAATGAAACCTATCGATGCCTAGCCCACCATGTGGTGTATGACTCTATACATCCAACATCATCTACATTAGGAATATCTATAGTCACATATTCCACATCCAAATGTAATGGTGCTAACTTAGCCTCAATAAGCCTCGCACAAGCTCCTACCCTTGTTGGTACTTATGCACTCCTCACCTAGACCCATGATATTAGGGGCACATCTTATGGTACCCCAAACTATCTAGTCATGTGCTCATACTGAAATCACTCATACACTCCAACCTAGCATTCATGTATCTAATAATTGACCCTCATACACTACAACTACACTCCATCCTTAGCCCACCTAGGAAATCCTCTATAGGGCCTCCATATGATATCACAAGCTACCAATCTATCTAAAAATCATCTATAATGATCTATCCTAGGAGACCAATTATCCAATGTACTTGTCCATCACTCCCTAAATGGTCGTGAAGGTGCCTATTCTAGCCTAGGTAATCTAATTAGTTACATAACTATTATGTAATCATAAGCATAATAATATAATAAAGTAGCTACACTCACACCACCACTGAAGGCATTCTATGTGAACCTATAAATATCCCTATATAGGTGGGCAAGCATAGTTCTACTCCACAATAAAATATTACCATATACTTTTAGATTATGCATGATCATATGCATCTTATATGCAATCGACACTCCACTCCCATTCACAATAATAAATAAGGCCAACAACATGGCCAACCACTTCTTTAGGCATGAAACACTTGACTATACTATAATAGATAGAAACACATCACTATCACTATCTATCTAGTGTATACTTGAAGGTACATTATAAAAATACAAGAATACATGATCAATAACATCAACACCTATGCCATCTTGTAATGTCACTTACCATCCACTAACCAGTAAATGCAACATGTGATACACATCCTATAGAGTCACAATAATCTCTCTTATAGGAAGTCAAAAAGTACATATATATGTATTCCACCTCTCAAATAAGGTAGTAATTAGATACCTATCCCACTATACTATGCTTAGGTCACACACATGACCCAACCCTACCCTATCCATGATATCTCTCTCATCAATAAACTCTAGTCACATCCATAATGTCTCCATAACCTGACCCCTACAAAACTCTCTCATCTACACCTCACCCTAAAAAAACCAAAAAAAATCATATATATCAGTCCACAATGCCAAACCACTAGCCAAGTAAAAACAATATCACCTAACCAAGCAACATCTCAAAAAGTCAAGCCTCTAGGACAACAACACTAGGTACAAGAAAACCATGCTAGATAAGAGCATTGGAACTTGGGTAGTAGCACTAAACCCTAAATAGGAGCATTGAATCCAAAACAAGAGAACTAAAACTAGTGAAAATTATCCTAAGCTACTTTAAAAAAACTCAAAAATCACCAAAAAGGCTTCAAAATAAACAAAAATTAAGCATTAAGCTTACTCACCAGGCTAACATCACCACTAGCCTCAACCTGGGCTACCAAATACTCATATCAAGTCATGATAGGTGCTCATCTCCTTGGTATATCTCTCACTCTAAAGATCCAAGTCTCAAACTAGTCTATATGCAAATGAATCAAGAATCAATACAATTTTCTTATGTCAAACAACTTTTTCATTCAAAGAAAAATACTATTTTACCCATAACTTGAACCCTATAACTCCATTTTTCAAACCATTTTCTTTCATGAAATTGTAACAATGATACCTTTGACATCACATGAGATTTTCTCTTTGATTACTTCATTTGCCTAATATGGCACACACATCTCCATATTTCTACTACACCTATATACATGCCTTGATCATCACCAATCAAAACTTATTGCAATTTTAATAACTTAGTCTAATCAATCAAATAACTTCCCCATCAATTCAAAATATACTAACCTTATTTATTTCATTATACCACTAGTCATCACTTTTGTCTCAACTTCTTCTATAACAAATTTTATCCCTCTTCCCAAAAGGGGGGTATCATTCCTACTATTCCTATTCCTACACTTACCCAACATACCCATCCACCCTCATAGGTGGATACACCATGGATTTTACACCTCACATATTTATATTATTACATTTAGCTCAAACTGGTTGAGATATATAGTGATCAAATTATATAGGTCACTTAGCTTCTCTTAGGACATTTAGAGGGATATACTTTTAGTTTACATATACATAAACTATTCAAATATAGTGGTTTAGATAATATAGATCCATAGTGATTTTAGCTTATAGGTACATAGAATATTTAAACATAGTGGTTCAAATTATATGGATTCACAATGACTTTGATATAGATTTAGACTCAAACAATAGATTTGGGGGCATGTACATCACTACACATCTCACACATACAGCTTCATACAACATGACATAGTTACATGATCAGATAGCATATTATAGGCATAGTGTAGAACACCATGTTTTGATCTCCAATTTTTCACATAGGGCACAACATAATAGATCATATCACATGTGGTTGTATATATTACCATATTATACATACACATCACTCACATACTAGATTTGGGTGCATGTCACAAATGTTCATATTCTTCATCATCCATGATTATACAGATGGAATGACAAGACATACCAGTATCTTATTTTCAAATTACACCCATTGATACCCAAGTTATCATTAGGTTGGACCACATGGCCATTTGTAATAGTTGGTCCATTATACTACCCAAACCTAGACTACAAAAGTTTGTGTAGGACATAGCATAAACATTATTTTTGGACCACTAAGCATTTCTTAGTTCTATTTTATATATTCAAAGTGGGGGTATGATATATTTTGTTCTTCATAGCATACATATTCTATACACACATTCCAGATTACATGAGTTTATGTGAGACATAGGATAGACATTGGTTTTGGGATTTTGAGCATTTCTCATTTTTAGTTAAATTCAGCATACGGGGCAAGCATTGCCTTCCTTCTCCATATTACATGGATTACACATTCAGATTTAGTACAAGGGGAATCCATTTCAAAGATTCCTTATGTTTCTAGGCACTATTTGGGTCTCCATCCACTTCCCTAGCTAGGAAGTGAGTTGGACCCTTTGTAGTACATTTATCTCCACATAGGTAGGTTCAAGTATGCATTCCTTTCTTCTTTATTTTAATCTAGTACTTAATTTCATTACATCACTATAATAAAATGGGGGAAATATATACACCCTAAATTGGTTAAGAAACCACACATATCATGTCTTTTCATAGTTCTTTTATAGGATACTCTGACTAGAGAATATGAGCCTTATTCACATTATCCATGTCTTTTTTTTACTCATCTTGGTCTCATTTCATGCTCTAGACACCTTTTTCCTTATTCCTAGTCATCTAAAGCTTTTCAAATGGTCATTATACCTTATCTAGGTTAGATTTCTCATGCTAATTCCATCCTCTTAGGTCCCAATCCTGTAGGATAAGAGCACTAAAATTGGACTATAGCACTAGACCCTAGGGTGTCCATTAATAACACTCCTATCTAATGGAATTTTGAGTCCCAAATATCACTTTCCCTCATTTAATGAGTCTTAATCCATTTTTAGCTTCATCTTTAAGTTTTTCTAATGTTGACCAAATGTGAATAAATCTCCCAAATTTGAAATAAAAAGTCTCCTATATAAAGGACTATACAAGGCATTTTATATCTAACATTTACTACTTTAGAACAATATATAATTAAAAATCAATCAATAGTATAGCTCAACATTATACATCACACATAGATTTTCATGTTCGATCAAAGAAGGCCCTAGGCAAAACTTCATTCTTGCATCTACCATGTGCATTGATTATGCATGTTCCCTAAGGGATAGCTACATTTGATCTGAGACCCTAGCTTGAGGGTTAATGCATGAAACAATTAAGATAATAGGGGTTTTAGATCATGTGATCATACTTCCCCTAACCTAGTTTTTCCTGCTTATTATTTTGATGTATTTGTTTTTTTGTGTGTGTAGATAGACCTAAGGTTTTGAATATTAAAATGGATCTATAATGATCTCTATCGACATTCAGCATCTAATTTTTCATATATAGGCTCACACAAGGATAATGGATATAACTCAAAAAACTTAGGACAACAATGGAAGAAAAGGATTATAGAGCTAGACCCTAGGGTGTCCTATTTTAGTGCTCCTATCCTTTCATCTATTGAAAGCTATATCTAGATTCTTGACATCTTCTTAGTCTTGTGTAGTAGATTTTAACCCCTGAATCATTCATTTCAACCTATTTTTATAGATAATTTCATTTATTTCTATATGTAATTAATTTTATTAATTGATAAAATCTTATATTTTTACTATATTTGATTGGATTTTCCCCTTACTCCAAACCCTTTATTGTTTAGGAACTAGAAACTAGTTTACCAAAAAAAATAAAACACCCACAAGGGTGTGCAAAGCATGTAAAAATTAAATGGGATAAAGATGGTATTTGTGAGGAAGGCCAAGTCCTATCCATGGTCTTATACTGAAATAAACAAATGAGAAACCTAAGGGGTGACAAAAAATATTGGAAAGTGAGAAAATAAAGAGGAAAAAAATGGAGAATCATGAGGAAGATTGGGTCCTATCCATGATTTTACTATACAAATCATGAGAAAAGGGGGAAATCAAAAGACCAAAAGGAAGGACTGAAGTTTGAAAAAAGAGAGAAATGATACAAATGGTGAGACCTATGTAATTATCCTATAAAAAGTGTTAGATAGATAGCATATATAAAGCATGATAATAAGGTAAGGATCTAGGAAAAATATTTTTTGAGAAATTGTGCATTGGTGGGTTCTTTGAAAATATGGCCTTCATTACTTTGGAGGTGATAGGTGCTTGGAATAAGAATGTATTTGACTAAATAAGGGCCCCACCATTTTTGGGTGTATTTTCCTTCTATGTCATGAGTTTAGGCTAATTTAAAGATAAGATCACTGACATTAAATGTGTGAACTTTAACTCATTTGCTATGTTGTTTGGAAATACAAGTCTTGTATTGGTGATTATGGTGCAAATAAAAAATATAGTTTTCATCAAGGAGATCAAGAGCATGCAGGTGAGATTGACTTAATTCTTCATTGGTTATGATTCCATGAAGAGAGATACAAAGAGAGGGAAGCTCAACTTCTAATGAGAATATTGATTCAAAACCATAGATTAGAGAAATTGGTGTTGCCCCAGTGATAGTCTATATCCTATTATGATAGGCCCAATGAGAAGGATAAAGATAGCGATGCCAATCTGTGTAAGTTTCATGAATTATCTTTTGGAGAATTTATCTAAGAATTTTGTTTATGGCCTCAACTTACATTGTGGATGGTAAGGTATAGCTAATTTATGATGGATTTTAAATTTAGCATAGAAATGAAGTCTTTACATTGTGGATGGTAAGGTATAGCTAATTTATGATGGATTTTAATTTGACATCTTTATTTTTGAAGTCACCACCATTATTAGAAATGATAGTTTGAGGGACACCAAAGCAAAAAATGATTTGATTTAGGATAAATTTGGAGATGGTGGTAATAGTAACATTGATGAGGGGCATAATATCAACCCATTTGGTAAAATATTATATTTTTGTGATTATAAATACATCCCCATCTTGAGATCAAGGTGATTTGCCTATGAGATCTAATCCCAACATGGAAAATGGCTACGGAGATTCTACATTTTGAAGCTTGACTAGAGGTGCATGAATTAGATCATCAAGAAGTTGGAAAGGAGTAATTTTTTTATAAATCTTGATGGCATCCTTCTCAAGATTGGGCCAAAATTATCCCATACATAATCATTTATGAGATGTAGCATGTTCACTATAATAGCCATCATAAATTCCCCCATGTGCTTGTTTGAGAAGAGGAAGAACCTCTTATTTCATAACACAATGGATCAAGGTACCTTCAACATTATAATAATATAAGATGTTATAGCTAAATACATTCTTAAAATCTTATTTATTAATGCAATTCTTTTGTGAGAATTGAGGTTCAGAGGATAAGTTTGGTGTTTAATAAATTGAATAACATCTTTGTACCATGAGATTTATCAAATGGTGATAGCCTCAATGTTGTAGATAAGAAAATATTATTGTTGAAGATAATATGGGGATTATATTATTTGGATAAGAAAAGTGGGATTGTAAGAACTTGGTGTGGGTGAAAAAGAGATTTTGAAGAAGCACAAGAATCGATAATAACATTTTAATCTCAAGGGATAAGCTTGATAGTAAAATAAATGAAATATTTAGCAAGGGTAGTTATGATTTGATGATAAAAAATGAGATTCTCACTTTTACATTTATAATCACCATTGATTTGGTGACAAATGAGTTAGGATTCACCTAAAGCATGCATATATTAGATATACAGATCAAGATTGATCTCATGCCTAGGATTAAAGCTTAATATTCCTCCATGTTGTTAGTGACATTGAATGTGAGGTGAAATGACAATGGGCTTATTTTTCCAAGAGGGATCGTAAGGATATATCTTGCCCCAACTCCTTTACGTCATTTAATTTCATCAAAATGAAGATCCCAAATTTCTTCATGTAAATCCACATTAATTTCAAGAAGTAATTCAATAACTACTTTTGGTTTAGTAGTGTCAAGTAAGATAGAAGATTATTCTAGATTACTTGCTTTAAGATCAATAGTGAATTTATGGAAGTAATCTTTAAGAGATATGGCTTGGTTAAGACCTTCAATGTAGAGAATATTATCATTAGGAAGAATATCTTGAAAATGATTGGTAGCTAGCACAAGAGCTGCAATAAGTTGATCATCAATGATTTGTACTTTGATAGCTTTTTAGGTAATAATTCAGTTATCAAAATCCATGAGAAGGACCATCTACTTTCCAATTCTATCTTGTAGAATAAATTATTTTGAGAAGTGATGAAGGGGATTATAATGAATGATAACGTAAGTGATTTGATAAATCATACAATGTCAATGTTTTTTAGTGGTAAAATATATGATGAGGAAATAACATTTGAATTTTGTATAATGTTTCTCATAATCAATGAGGCCTTACATGATATAGTAGATGGCATATTCCATTCTAGTATCATCTTGTTGTGTAAGCATTGCCCCAACTAATATGGGTATCGAACACGTATGCAAGATCAATGGTTGATCATTTGAATGGGGATGAAGAGTATGTGGGTGAATAAATTATTATTTCATATTATAAAATGTTTTTTGATAGGGATCTATCCATTCTTAGGCATTACCTTTCTTAAGAAGAGAATTGATAGAATAGATACGATAGGCCATTTCAAGAATGAATCATCTAATTGACCAAAGTTTACTGAATGTTTGGAATGGATCAATGGATGTGAATGTTGATAATAACATTAATCTTGGTAGGATCGACATTGATACCACATAGAGGGACTAAAAATCTTAACAGTTTGCTAGATGTGACATTGAAAACCAATTTTGAAGGATTTAGTCTAACTTTATATTTAAGGAGGTGATTTTAGATTATGTCAAGATTAGATATATGAGTCTTGTGTATTTTGGATTTGGTAATGAGATCATTCATATAGGTCTCTAAAATATTATAAATAATATCATGAAAGATGTGATTCATTGCTAGTTGATAGGTGGCTCCATCATTTTTGAGGTTAAATGACATTTTAATGTAGTAATAGGTGCCCCATTCCTTGGTGAAATTTGTCTTATGTTGGTCTTTGAGGGTAATGTAAATTTGGTTATAACCCAAGAAACCATCCATAAGAGATAACATTTCATAACCAGGTGTGGAATCGATGATGGTATCTATTGAAGGTAAAGGGGAACTATCCTTGAGACAAGCAAGATTAAGTTTCAAAAAATCAATGCAAATGTGAATGACCATGATGACATTATTATGAATTAGGACTATGTTAGAAATCCATTCAAAATAGTCTATGGGTTTGATAAACTTATCATCATGAAGCTTGATAATTTCTTTATGACATAAGGTGGAAACTTTGGGTGGAAATTTCCATTGATTTTGGTACACAAGTTTGACATCAGGATAAGTGATGATATTGTGCACCATGATGTTAGGGTCAATATCGAGAATGTCTTCATATGACCAATTAAATATCTCACAATATTTACCAAAAAAAAATCTAAATTTATAATTTTTAGTAGGTGTGAGTTCATGAGAAACTATAATAGGTTGAGGGCATGATGGAGTACCATATTCAATTTGAGTAGTTTTTTTGAAAAGCATAGCATTTTTATCTTGGAAGTGACATGGCATATTAGGTAAAGAGGAAATTGGATTGGATTTATGATGGATGCTATCAATGAAGTTATTAAAACAAGGGGATTTATTTTTGAAATTCTTAAGTTTTTGATGTTACTGAGGAAGTTGAGGTTCTTGGGCATGAATAAATTTAAGAATGGCTTCATTTCTAGGCAAAGTGGGAAGAAGACCATAATGCTTGACATCTACTTCAAGATCAATAATTTTATTATGATATCAATCATATTTAGATTATATCTAACATAAATCTATAGCCTTGGCATCTAATTTAATATTGAGAGTAGGGGATAAAGTTGATAAGAGGAGATTGGTGTATCATTAATTTCATTGACGTAGGAAGAATTAGATGCAATGATGGGAGATATAGGTGGTAGATAAGATGCAATATCTTTTAGATGTTCAAAAGGTAGGACTTTCTCTACCACCCAAGGAGTATCTATAAGTGGAGAAATAATGGGAGGTACATGACCTTCAAGAGCTAATTCAAAATTAGTGGAATTGGTGCATGGACATCATAGTTGAAAACATGTATTTGGGATAAAGTTTTTTGATAATATTGAACATCTAAGTCATGATATTAAGCTTGGGACATGATGTAGTTATCACCATAGGTTGGATAAATGGTACATGATTTATATTTGGGAGGATTTTCATAATGGGAGATTCCTATATCACTGAATTTGCATGTAGACATGATTAAAGGATTTTGGAATAATTTTGCCACTCCATAATCATTTCATGTGAAAGAATCATTTGGGTAAGAAATGTTATGAGCATTGCATGGAGGGGAAATTAGTTATTTCATGAATTAGAGGAATAGTGCAATCATGATGTAATAACAAAGGAGGAAGTCACTCTGAGATGTAAGGAGGTAGATTAGAAGTGTTGCAAGTATGTTAAAAGTCATTAGGTTCATCATCATCTGAATTAATAAGAGTGACTTGTAATTCTAGATTAATGTTGATGAATTTAATTAAGGGATCATTGTTGATTTTGTAATGGTAGGAATGTGATATTGAGATGTTGAATACTCTAGGGATTTGGATTAGCCTCATGCTTATACCTTTTTCCATTATGTAGGAACTTGATGTATTGGATATCAAAAGAGGTGATATCCTACATTAGATAAGTCCATGGGCATCCTAGGAGTATGTTTTAATATAAGGGTAAATCCAAAACCATAAGTTTAGTTTGAATGGTCTTAGGTTAAATTGTAATGGGAATACAATTACAACCATCTTTTGATTAGTTTTATCAAATCCATGATAGGTTAGGTGGGTTTTATTGAGATGATCCTTATTATATCCAATTTTTTAGATGAACCACAAAGATGTCACATAAATACTAGACCCTTCGTCAACTAAAAACTTATGAATAAGGGTAGTATTAATGGATATTTTAAAGAATAGGGGTGGATCATCAGCATGAGAAAGGATTCATCATTAATAATGTCTTCTTCAAGGAATTCATTAGAAGGTTTTGAAGGAAAAATATATTCAATGGTATGCACATTGGTAGGTTGAGGCTCAAGATAGGGTGGTTCTTCATCTATAGAAGATGGATCTTCAAATTCTTGTAATTTTTACATGAGGAACTTGTGATGATAAGGGTAGGTACTAGCTCCATAAGGGGAATCTTGAAAGGCATGGATTTGAGTTCTTTGAGAAATTTCCAATGGGATTTATAAGAAGAACTAGTATGAGATTTAGAAGCTTAGTCATAGTTTGAAGGAATGGAAGTGGTTGGCAGTTCAAAAGAAATAGATGGTTCATCATTAGATTATAAAGCTAATGATTGGTTGTAGTATATTTGAGAAGTCACTCTTCTAAATATGGTTTCTTAGGTTTAGTGATAGGATATTTATGAGTTGGGTTTTGGAAATAATTAACCTTAGTTGCATTAACATATTGAGAGTTGTTATAATATTGGTCATAATCAACATCAATGACATAAAAATGTTTGGTATATTGTTGAGTAGTAAATGTGGGAAAATATTTTTGGTTATTAGAAGAAGAAGCTTTGGGAGCTTATCAATTTTTAGAAGCGGTGTTGTATTATTAATGATGGAGTTGGATCATGGCTTCATGATTGAAAGAATCACCAAGCATGTAAGAAACAAAAAATTTGGTAAACCCTCTACAAGATTCATGGGAATGACCAATGTTAGCATGAAACCAACAAAATTGATTAGGTTCATACCATTTATGAGGATTATTAGGATAAGTAAATGGTTTAGATGGATCTAAGAATTGTTTCATTTGCTACACAGTTAGTGGTATGTGAGAAGGTGGGGGATTATTTCCTTTAACAACTATGAGTTTGGTTTGAGGAGTATTTCTAGTGATGTCATTGGTAGAAGTTTGAAATGATACCTTAAGTAATTTGGTACTAGGTTCAAATTCCTTCATGAGGAAGTCTTGATGTTTGGATTGGTCAAGATCTTTCCTAAGCATTCGAGGGGAAAAATATTGAACCCTATATTAAAATGAAGTGATTAAAGAAGTTATAAAGAGTTAAATAGATTATCATCAGCCTATTATGGTCAGCCTTATGGGATAAATATTTCCATCTTCTAATAAATTCTTGAGTTGATTCAGTGGGAGATTGCTTAGTATTGATGAAATGGCTAAGGAAATTTTCAAGAAGGTCATTGTATTGAAACTATTTAACTAGAGGATTGACTAAATCCTCTAGTTTCCATATGGAATGTTGGGGAAGTTGGTTTTACCATTCTAATACATCACTAGTGATAATTTTAACTAGAAGTTTAGTGGTGGTGAAAGTATTAGTTTGGATCCAATCTTTATAAAGATTTTCAAATGATTTAAGAAAGGATGTAAGGTCTTTAATTCCATCATTATTGATAGTTGGAGAGATATTACCGATATCAATGGAAATGATGAAAGGGTATAAAGTCTCATTTTGGACATTTTAAAACATTTTTTATTAATGATAGGTTGAGAAATAACATTTCCTAAGACATATCTAGGAGGTGGAGGAATAAAATTTTGATTAGTTTGAGGAATTAGAACCTGAGGTTGATTAGTCATATTGATCAAATGACATTGTAATTGCATCATTTGGGAGGTGTTAGAAGTTTTCATTATGTTCATTTGTTGTATGAATTGTGTAAGAAGTTGAGTCATATCAATTGGTGAGTTATTTTTTGTATGAGGACTCCCCAAATTTGTAATAGGGGGAGGGTTATTGGGAGGTGGATTACCAATGGTATTGTTAGAGATATTTGTTGTTAGAGATATTTGTGTCAATTTATCCCACATTGTGTTTAAAATCTTGAAGATGAGAATTGTCTAGATAGGTACAAAAAATATTAGATCCATCTACTTCATCTTGAGGTGTGATTTAAACCATGTTACAATCCATAGATGATGGAGGGGAAGGGTTACTCCAAGAGTGAGGGTTATCTTGGGAGGTAAAGAAATGGAAAAAATAATACCCCATATAGTGTCTAAAAGGATTAAATTTGTCCAAGAAGATTCTAATAGGGGATTTCACAATGATTTTCAGAAATGAAAATAATTTTAAGCAAGAAGAATGAGAAATTAGGGTCAGAGGACTAACTCAGCCAGACAGAGAAGGAAGTCAACCAAACAAAGAACCAAATCAGCCAAATAAAAGAGCAAGGTTAGTAATCAGATACAAGGTCAATTGGGTCTACTATGTACTACTAGAAAGGTGTTGAGAATACTAAAAATTTAACTAGGTTAACTATATACTACTAGACATAAGGTAGAATAGATAGATAAGAGACATAATTGTGTTGGTTGATTGTGTACTATCGGTAGGAATAAAGATAGAGTTTATAAGAGACTATATCAACTAGAACAACAATATTTTGAAATAGGGTAAAATTTTTCAATATGAGTGAAGAAAAAGATTAAAGTAAATACACAAATAATTGGATCAATGTGAGTGATCCAATTGGGTCACACAACATAAAACCTTGCACCAACACTGACTAATACAAGTTTTTGCAATATAACACTCAGTAATCAAAGAGCAAGAAATAAAATAAAAAGTAAATGCTAACTAAGTGTTAATACTAAGTGTTATTAGATTATTATAAAGTATTGATTTTAGTATGATAAGAAAGTTGGCTAAAAATAGGGAACTAGAAAGTAATCAATGGATGGTTTCAAGTCATTTGGTCTAAAAAGGATCTATGTTGGTAATGGTATTGGATTAGGATTAGGGCCTACCCCCTCACTTCATAATCCCATAGTGATAAGGGTGTTAGCTACTTTTCCAATATATACCATTAACCATGTATTTATACTTGGCCAAAAAACTAAGTCAGCTTCCCCATTGGTGATGAAATCCATGTAGGTAGTCCTTGGGAAGATAAGTGTTTAAATGAATTTTGAACATTGTGTGATTTGGTAGTGTGTGAAAAAGATAAAAATAGTGTAAGTAAATGGTAATTTGAAAAACCACCTATTTATACCATGTGAGTTACTATAGGCATGTAAATTATTGAAAATGAAAGTGTGAATTAATTATTAGCAAATAGTTATTAATTATTTGATTTAGAATAGTACAAAGTTCATATGACATTGTATGAAAAAATTGCATAATATATTCAACTAGGTTTCTACTATTTTATAGAATAAAAGTCTTTAATAATAGATTCGAATGGGTCAATTATGTCTTTCAGACAGGGTATAAAACTAAGTCAACTAGGTTGACTTAGTTGGCTATAGGGTTATAGTTTTAAAGGATACTAACTTATGAAAAATAGGACTAAATAAAGTACTAAAATGACATATAGAGAAAATAGAGGAACATTGGTGGGCTTGAATATGGTTAGGATTGCAAATTTTATGTTGAAGTACCTTAAATGCTACTTTCAAATTCTACAAACTAAGTTGACTAGTTTGACCTAGTTCTATAAAACCTTATGTGTTAAAGAAGTATAAGATGACTAAATCAACCTATTCAACCTAGTTTTTTTTTATCTAAATGTTAATAAATAGATTAAGATGACAAGGATAACTTGTTTGACCTTATATGATTATCTAAAACTAAAAAGGAGTAATGTGTCAACCTATTTGATCTAATAACACGTATCTGATGAAGACCTACACACAAAAAAAGTCATTTTGATGTGATTATGTGTTAAAATACACATAGAGAGTTAGAAATATATCACTTGGTTCAATATAATACTAAAAATATAGAAAAAATAATAAGATGATAGAAACGAAGACATGAAATAAAACTACAAGTGTTAGATTCATGTCGGGTTGACCAAAAATGTATGCAATGGTAAACACAATAGATCTATAAATCAATCCTAACTTGGAGAAGATAAATCCTAATTACACTTCCAATTGGGGATAATTTAGATAATCAGTGTCATGACCAAGATGGATCTATTAAAGCTAATCAATGGTCATCTTACCATAATAATATCACTAGAGAGGGTTCCAAAGCCTCCAGTCAAGCAAAACTATGCAATAATCCTAACTAGATCCTATGTTTTCATATTCACTAAACTAATAACAATTATATTAAAATTCTAATCTAGTTCTCAAAAAATCTTATGGTAAAAAGTGGGGGTTATTAAACATAAAATTGAACATGCATAAGAGAATCCTAATTATGTATAGGTAAGACCCTAATGCATGAAGATAAAAATATATTCAAAAACCATTAATTATGCTACTTATATCTACTAAAGAGAGGAGAAAAGTTTGAGATACTTACCTTGAATATGAATTCATTGACACTGGATCTCTCCCTTGGCCATAGATTCTTCATAAGATGTTGTTGTGGTTTGTAAGGATCACTAATAAAGGCCAAATCATCCAAGTTTTCTCCACAAGACAATATTCTTCTCCAAGTAGAAACATTAATCCTAAACTCCTCAAGTATAATGATGGAAGATAAATTTTTTAAAAATCACAAATGAATAATCAACTCTTATTGTCTCTATAAGAATGGATAAATGGATGTGTTTATATGGGCGTATCTAACCCTAGTCCCCTCCAAAAGTTTAGGGTAACAAGGTTGACCCAATCAACCTAATATCATTATTGAAAAAAACAAATTAGGTCATGGATAGTTCAGACAAGGGATGACCTAGACCCTAAAAAGTTTTTATCAATAAGAGTACAAGGTCGATGGGGTTGCCTATATAATTTAAACTATCAAAAAGGGTTTTAGGTTAGGGAAGGGATAAATGAATGTTGTAAATTTATAGAGGATGGTATAAAATAGGAGGTAAATCTTAGGGGAATGTTTTTAGGAGCTAATTGTATTGATAATAAGTGGTAATAAGGGACAAAAATTCTATGAAGCACCAATGGTCTACCCACCCCTTTCCCATTGCACCCTTTAGTGTGTGTACTTAGAGAGATTGAGATTTGATGGGTTCTTTCAAGATATAAAACATCATTAATTGATACATTTTTAAAATATTATGTGTATATAGATGTAAATATCATATAGGATACATCTTCATGCTCCACATTCATAAATTTAAGGGTAGTTTTATAAGATTCACATGTTATTCAATATTTCATCCCACATCAAGACTGAAATGGGGAAGGTATATTTATATATTCCTAGGGAGGTCATGAATAAATCTAGGAATGTTGATATCTAACATGGCTGACCAAGACATTAGGGAAGCCATTAGAGGTGGTATATTTGGGTAAGACTAGGAAGATGAGTTAGTGGGAATAGTTATGGGCCTAGGTCTATTTCCACCAATTATATTGTCCTATGGAATTGTAAGGGTAAAATGATCAGTCTAACATGGCATAACATGGATGTTGTGATTCATGGGGTAAAATTTTGGGTTAAAACTTCTTTATTAGGGGTTTATTTCTAGTTTTAGCTATTACTATATGTGTTTGAAGCATACCAGAATGGATAAAGCATAAAGGAAAGGTGGTAAGATTTAATAAAACAAATATTAATCCCTTTTTCTAGTGCCATATATTATTGGGCCCAATATCCTTGAATCCAAAATCAATCATGAGATTTAGTGTTTCTAATGAGGAAAGAGGAAGACAATGCATGGGATAAATATATCCCTCATTAATTTTAGGATTGGTGTTGGTTCAGTCCAAGGACTGAGTAATTTAACCTTGTTTTACTCAAAGAACAATAGTTGTTACCACTGAAGGCCCAATGTATGTGTGGTCACACTTAGAATTCATTACCAACTAAAGAAACCCTTACTCATTATTGCTATTAAACCAAACTTATTGATTTCTAAAATAGGGGTGTGTTTTGATTGTAAAATAAAAATAAAAAGAGAGGAATAGGGTAAGGCAAAAAAGGGGTGTTTCTAATTTAGATAATGCTAGTACCTAATAACTAAAACATGCCAAGTCATATTTATACCACTGTGTGCTTGGTTTAATGTTTATAAAAAAAACTTAGCCATGTAGTGGGTAAGTTTCTATAGGGACACCAATATGAATATTTTACTTGTAAGTCTTCTACATAATTTAAACACTTAAAATATTTACATCAATTGGCACATAAAGTTTTTGAAAAACTTTATAAATGAAAACATAAATTATTCAAAAAAATATTACCAATATCATACATCAAATGCATAATCTAGGTAACATATTCATGTCTATAATATAAGCACATAATCACTCCTATTGCATGAACATATACTTAGAACTTAAAAACAATGGACCACATTCCATAGTAGAGAACTACATTAAATATAATAAAATCATTTTATTCAAGTTTTAATAGGTTTTATTTATACAAATTATCATCTATTACAAGGGATTGTAGTTTATAATATATATAAGGATGGGGTTCACCTTCAAGTAACACAAGACTCCCCTCCTTAACCATGATGGCCACTTGAGGCTATTATAACTACCAATATTCAAAATAAAAAATTATTACCCACTTTCCCATAATATACCTTCGAGGGAATTTAGTTGATCCACTAATGATATGGAGAAGAACCATATCATATTTTCTTGGGTTGTACCTCTTTGGTCACCAATACGACTATCACTAGGTTGAAGTCTTTATCTAGCTACGCTAGGTTCATAGGTGGCTCCCTAAATATCACTTTTGACTAGGTCAACAATCATTGATCTACTTAGAATGGATCCTCTAAAGACACTTTCACTTCTAAGACTTAGCTGATGTTTATATTAGATTGAGTTCAGAGTTTAAGAACTACCTTAGATCCAACTTTGTCAACTTTTATCATTTTTCTCTTCATGACTTGTTTGAAATAACCCAAGTAAAACTCAAACTCAACTCTATCTAGTAGGGTACCATCTAGGTGGAATAACATAATTATGTTGACTTCCTTGAAATAGGTCAACATCTTTTCCCTACTCTCTTCCATAAGTCCCATAACTGTTTATACCAAGGCCAACCATTATTCAATTAAGTCCCCCATACTCCAAGCATAGGTCTAATGAAATATAAAGTTTGAGTAAGGCATTAGTTTCTACTATGAGAACATGCCTTTGTGGATAACCATGGTAATATTTATACACTTATTGTCTATGAGATCAATCCTCTCTAAGAACTTATGCACTTATTAGAGATGTTCTTGACTTTTGGTTATTGTTTCAAACACCTCATCAAGATCTAATAATAGTTGTATAAGGGCTTCCTTAACATGTCCAATCAATTTCATATAGAGGGTGATCTTAAAATTTTCCTCAATAACTTGAAATTACTCCTTCATGTCTTTCACTAGCTTCTCATAGATGTTATGTGTGGCCTAAAACATAGATTATGGATCCTTAGCCACTCTCTCTTCTCATGTAAATGTTCTCACTTTGGTGAGGGAGAAGAGGTCCTATTGATTTTTCTAAACTATAAGGTCTCATATTTAAATTAATTTTTGTGTGAGTATCCTCTTCATGTTCCCTAAAGTTTGATCAAACTCCTAGTACACTTATAGATCTCCATACATGATCATCTCAAGTTACTATGACATTGGTGACTCCTAAGGTAGAAGGAGGTGTCGGTGGGGTGATAGAGATGGAGGCACTAGGTGGAGGATTAGGCAAAAGAGGAATAAATGAATTAGAAGGTGGAAAGGAATAAATTAGTGAAGGAGGAAGAGGTATGGAGGTATATGAAAGCATGATGAAAGGAAAAACACATAGGAACATTTGGGCTTGTCACTAGTTATGGGTCAAATTGACCTATGGGGCAATAACACTAGGGAGAAAATAATTTAGTAGGAAGGAGGAAATTACCTAATTGAATGAAACTCCATGGGAAATTTGGATAATGGAAAAGGGATGCTTAAGAGTTATACAAGGAGTAATAAGGGTTTGAATAGTTGAAGTTACCTTCTGATTCTTCATGGGCCTCTTACCTAGATCAACTTGCACTACTGTAGTGGAAGGAGTCATAGTCACATAGGTAGTAGTAGGTGATTAAGGATTTTTTTGGGTGAATTAAAGTGCTATTGATGTGTTTGGGACTAATTTAACTATGCACACAAATGTACTTATTATTGGGGGATGTTGTTGGACCTATCGAAGAAGGATAAACTGGAGGTGATTGGACCAAAGGAAGAACCAATGAGGGTGTTATAAATATACCTACAAGTGGAATGGCTTGAGAAAAATTAAATTGGAATGTTAGGATACTATGCATAATCAAATTTAAAATCACCTAAGTAAACTAGGGAGGGGTGAAATATGAAAGAGGGGAGGTACCACTTGAGTGGGCCACTATGGGAATGAGAAACCATGGGGTGTTCTAATGGGTTGTTTGGGAATGGTGGAAGTATGGGAATTTATATCCATGGTAGCTTACCACTACTCATGCTTGGGACTTACCTCTAAATTATTATTAATATCAAACTACCATTCTTATGCAGTTGTTGGTTGAGAAACTAGATCCATGAGAGGTGGTGGAGATGAAGATGACATCTAGGGAGGATAATATCATGAAAGATAATATGTTTTAACCCTTCATAATATCCTCTTTGAAATTTGAGAAGTCGCTTAAATTTCCTCCCTAGCCTTAGTTGATGTAGAGGAGGCATGGCCACTTTGGGCAGTTGACCTAGGATTAGTCTACTTTCCCTACTTATTCCTTGGCTAAAGTAAAAAAATAACCTCCTTTTGATATATGGGATTGAGGTGGATATATTCTTCATTACTAGGTTGGTGTACATAATTGATATTGAGTTAGGTTTGATATTTCTTCACATGGGCCCTAATGACATTATGGGGGTCCCAATATATGTGTTCTACATTGCCTAGGGCATATGAATCCTTACCTACCACCATCTTATTCAATGGATGTATAATATTGTATACATGATGCCTGATGGTAATGGGAATGTTGGGAAAGCCTTTTATTAGAGACTAATACATTGAGCAAAGATACCTTTAACTGATTGATAGGCAATCTCTTGCTCTACCATATAGTTTGGAGCTTGGTAAGGAAAGCAAAGGGGATATTTGAGGGCAATAGATACTCGTATGATTATCGCATACCTATAGTAGTAATAATCACATATGAAGGTGATATGAAACCTTAATTTTGTGGAGAGATGAGGCTTGGTCACCTCATTGATGGTCATATAGACCACTGGATAGAAAGACTCATAAATATCCTGGATGTGATTTTAGTAATGGTGGACATATAGTTTATAAAAACCTACATGGACGACTACACCTCTAGTAAAATATGGTGTAAAGGCAAAGGAATATAATAGGATAGTGGTAAAAATTGCATCCACCAAGTAGCTCATCACATATAAATTACCTCCACTCTGAACATCTGATACTACCTTGAAAAGGTTGAAGTTGATCTTACATCCAAGGTCTTGGACTTGATCAATTTTAAGGATTATATGTAGTATGGTAACCCATAATATATTTATGTACACATAGTCACTCTAATCATTTGATCCAATTTGATCATCTCCACATGAATCCCTTCATTAAAGGTGTATATAGTGTAAGAGTTGATGTCTACCTTGTTAACCCATTTGGCATTTTGGTTTTCTACCCAGTATTTCAAGACATCATATATTTCATACATTTTGGTCCATGCATGAACTATGGAAAAATCATAAGAGATCACGTATTCTAAAATATTATAGTAGGCCTTGAATAAAATCCACAAAATATCTATGATCCTATGCTAGAATCCTATGTATTACATAATATCATTTGTAACATCTTGTACTTATTACTGATAAAACCTTTACTAAAAAACTCTTTATAGGGTAAGAATTATGGCTCAGTTGTGATTATGTGTAACCTATATTTATCATATTTCCTAAGGGAATATTGGAATTTATATTCATCCTCATCAGTCACTATATGTAGAGTTTGACACATCTACAATTACTTTGAATATTTATTTATAATTCTTAAATTAGGTTTGGCCCTTAGGGAAGGAAGTGTTCTTATATTTGGGCTCAGCCTTGGGGTTAGAGGATGAAGTAGTGATGGAGGAAAAGGGATATATCTCTTTGACCATGAATTTTGATTAAGGATAGTGTGTGGGGGAATAGGAATGATCTGAAAGAGAGGAGGAAAATTATAAGAAGATAGGAGTAACAATAGTAAAAGAGTTTACTATTAGGTACTTATAGGGATCCTTAAATATCTCTAACATTGACAAAAATTATTAAAACAATGAGCACAAATTCAAATTTGAGTTGGTGGTTTGATCCTTTCATTTATTTCTTGATTCTATATTTAATTTAGAGAATTTAAATACACATAACCTATTATATTTGGATACTATAAAGAGATGTTTTGAATTATCTAATTAGGGCCTAGTTTCCCATTTAGTTAATACAAGGAGTGTGGTAGGAACACAAATATATCACCCATATTACATCTCTAATAAATTTTATTTTTTACCATGTGTCCATCTCCAAGTAGCCCTACCTATAAAAGATACCACATGTGCATGGATGGGATCACACTTCACCTAATTGAGAGATAGAATGGGACACTTAGAGTGTTAGACTGACATGTGACATCCTCTAGTTTGTCTTTAGATCTAATGGTGCTTATTTATAACCATAATGGTGAATATGTTCCTTTTCTAATAATTTGTACATAAGTACCATGTGTCATGATCTAGTAGGTTGAGCCCTCTTAGGATTTGACATATATAATAGGTCTCAGAGATATTTTTTACAAGATCCATGTGGTGAATCTTCATTCAATCAATCTCTTCTAGGATCTAACATCTCTAACTAGTCTATGATATTAACAATTCTAATAATAGGCCACATGGTGCTTCCTTATTTGATCAATCTTTCCTAGGCTCTAATATTTATAATTGGTCTAGAAGACTAAAAATTCCAATAGTGGGTCACATGACACTTCCTCATCTAGTTGGGCTCTCCTAGGCTCTAACATCTATGATAGGTCTGAGAGATTGAAATTTTTGATAGCGGGTCACATGTCACTTCATCATTCGGTTAGGTTCTCCCAAGATCTGACATCTATGATAGGTCTAAGAGACTATTAGAGTTGGTTCTCATTTTTGATAGGTTATATAAATAGCTTTTATATTTTTCTTAGTTTGTCCTTTTGTAGATTTATCCCACATTGATTAGTTTGACTTACTTCTTGTCATTCCTTGCCTATATATGTAAGGATTCTCATTTATAACATATAGGAGTTATTTTATAGATATTATATTATATATCCTTTATCTTTGAATATCATCTTTTCATATCTTACAACTCTTCTTGTGATTATTTTGTTGTTAATGCTTTAGATCTTGGGCTTGGAACAATCTTACTCACATTCATTCCATGGTATTAGAGCTAGCCATGTTTCAACCATCCATTTGTTAGTTTTTTTTTGAAAGGTTTTGTCCACTTATCCAATTTTTTCTTAGTGGAGTTGAGATATTAAGTTCTAAAACCCTCCTACTCAAAAACTTACTCATTGGTTTGCTAACATATACCTACCACCTGTTCAATTTTTTCTTACCACAAGTGGTACAGATAAAAAAATCATATTTAATACATGGTAAGGTTAGATAACAATCCCAAATTTCCTACTATACTATTTGGAAGAATTTTGGAGTAGGTCATACAAATTTTTTGGCATCTTTAAAATTATTTTAGTAATTTGTCTTCATCATCTAGATAGTTTCTTGATTTTATTCTAGTTTGAGGCCATATGATCTACAATTTTAGATCTAATTCTTAGAAAGGATATTATTTTAGGTTTAATTTTAGCCTATAATAGGTAGGACCACTGTGCATCAGGTCATACCACATTTTGGGATGTCACAAGAGGGCTAGGCCCATTTAGCTAGTTTTTTGGATCTTACAAAGAGTCTTCTTGAAGTTGGGTTTCACCCATTTTTGACAACCTATGCTTGGTTTCCACTAAATAAATTGATAGAAATATTTTTTTGAATTCTTTTCTATATTCATTAATTTTTAAATCAGTTTTTGGTCTTTATTCCCTTTATGTTTTATGTAATGTTTATTTATTTGACCCATTCTAATGATGAAAAACTTATAAAGACTATAAATTTTGAACCGTGACTCAAAATCAAGTAACTTTTTTTCAAATGTGTATGTTTTTTTATTCTCCATACATTTAATTTTTATAATAAAATGAATTCAATTATAACATTATAAATTTTGGGGGCCTTACAGTTTTTTGGGGGTTTATTTTTTTCTTGAAGGAATTATTTTTTTGGGGGGGGATCATTATTTATTCTTGTCAAATTATTCCTTATTTTTTGACAATGAATCCCCCAAACACTTTGAACTAAATTATTTAGAAACTCAAAATGTAGATAAAATTGTAGTAGAAATTCTTATGGCTAATGGTGCTTGGTTATATTCCCCACTTTAAAGATGAGGAAGATCTTGCTTGGATTTCATCCATGCACGATGAGGCTCTGTGTTTGATTCACATCAATATTTTAGATAGTTTTTAGTGTTATGGCACATGTGCCACATCATCAAAGGAAGATTAAGATGATATTTTATCCTTATGTGAGAAGGATTACTAAGTCTTCTTGGTCTTTTTCACCCTCTTTTACTCCACCTCTTTATGTTCCACTTCCCTCTCCTCCTGTTAGCGAGGATTTATTTTTTGATGATGATATAGTGACAAGGGTGAGGCAATATTGACACTTCCCTCTCCTCCTATTAGTGAGCATATTTATTTAATGATGAACCTAATGTTTTTCAAGATTTGAGTCTTAACAATGACATGGGTGAGGCACTATTAACACTTACTTATTCTCCTCCCAGTGAGGATTCACTCTTTACTAGTGACATGAATTGAGATTCCTCTTAATTTTTTGAGGACATACTTCTTGATGGTAATCTAGATGAGGCATTATTAACTCCTACACCTCTCACTATTCCTCCTTCTTTAATTTTTACTGAGGACTCATATTTTGATGATGGTTTGATTGAGGCACCTATTACTCCTCATATAGTTTGTGCTCCTCATATTCATTTCATTAATTAAGAGGACATGATTATTGAGGATGTGGCACCTTCAACATCACTTTTTGAGATCATAGATGAGATACCATCATGAATTCCTTAGGATGAATTTTATTGTGCCATAGTTATTATTCCTTCATCACCCACTCCTCTTATTTGTGAGGATATTTATTTAGATGGTGATTTTAGTAAGGAACCTATTTTATTTTCACATTATATTTTGGAGTTTGTTACTTCTCCTACTACTACATTTTTTATTTGTCCCAGTTTGAATCCACTTGCTTATGTGTTTGGTTCTTATTATAAGTCAAATTTGTACCCTTGAGATGGTGAATCAGTCCCTCTCAATTTGAGATATAATAATTTTGACACCTCTAATGGGACTAAATTGACATCAATTGAAGGAAAATTTGGTGTTATCCTTTAACACATCAACCTTTGGAGGCAAAAATTTAATCATCAATAGCAACTCCAAAAGAATCTCAGTCGGTATAGGCAGTGTAAGTGCCTCAAAATCAGAAAATTAGTATGTATAATCATTAATATGATCAACATGTTTCTTTTTTACCTTCATATAAGTCTTATCAATTTGATGGTGTTCATGGTTTCTCCTCAATTATCTCTCAAATAAATACTTGTCAAGTTCACCAACAACTCACCTATTTCTCCAATAAACCTTCTCAAGCTTATGTTACTCCTTTTTCACTCTTACTCACCTTTAAACAAGTTATACTAGACCTTATGAAGTGGGTGATATGGAATAATAGATAAGTAGAACATGTTGTAGATTAACCTACTTATCTTATTCAAGATGTGAAAGATCTATTATAAGGTTTTTATATAGTATGGGTAGGTGTTAAGTATGAAAATTATCCAATCAATGAGAAATTAGAGGTTAAAAAGATGATGTACTTAGTGGAATAAAATATCATGATATGGGAGTATGTGAAATCACAACCAAATCAGCCATATATGACTCCTCCTATCCAAAGTCAACTTAATTTTACTACTAATATCCTCCAAGATGCAATACAAGATCAAAATAAGTTCAATAAACCTCTTAATGATTCCACTTGGTCTAGATCCCAAGTTGGAAATCTTGTATTCCTCAAGAGAAACCTATGTCTACCCCATCTCCATCCACTCTTCCTCAAAATCCCAAGACTAGTCCACCTTGGAGACCTTCTTGGACCATGAATCTTGATTTTGTCATGTCTATCCTAGAGAGTGAATCTTCTTCTATACCCATCTAAAATCAAGAGAGAGAAGAAGTTATAAAAGTTACACCAAAAGGTTTTATAATTTTGAAGGAGGTTATTCATATTCAATCTCAAGATAAATATGGAGGATGTTTGTTGGAGGTCAATTTAAGAGAGCATACAAACTCATAAAGTCCATCTACTATTCATATTGTAGTTGTTTAAGAAGTATCCAATCAACCTAATCCTTCTAAAATACCAAGTTAGAAAGGCACTTTATCAAGATTTAATCAATTTTGTAAGTTTTATTTCCCTCCCACCCTCTTTTTTTTGAAGGAGAATCAAGTACATTTAGGGAATAATATGGACATCTAATTGAGAAAGAGAACTTGTCAAGAAAACATGATGATGTGGTTGTCTTGGAAATGCAAGATGTTGCAACTGTAGGTGAATTTTAAGAAGATGTTAGAGAGAGTGATCCCAATGATCATGAATAAGAGATAAATCATTATCACTCCCCTTGGTGGAGAAAATCACCAATCAAATTTCAAGGATGAGCATGAAACTCTACCTTTCAGCTAATAGTTGGACAAACCTCTAGAGGTCATAAAGGATCAAGTGGATCATCTTGATTGGTATGGATTTAAGATTGAGGAAGAGGAAGACAATACAAGTCTGATAGATCAAGAAAAACATTAAGTGATAGATCTCAAATGGATAGATGAAATTCCAATCTGCATGGAGGAGGAGGAAGATTAGTCTAGCCTTGAATAAGAGATCTTATAGCCTTGTCAAGATCCTACTCTAGCATGTGAAACATTTGATCAGCCTATTGTTCTTCAAGATAAAGTTAAGGTTAGCATTGAGTTTGATATATTTTTAGTTGATAAAGAATAATATGCCTTTTGGTAATAATTAAAAATATTCTGATCTAGCTTGGATAGTAGACATATAGCTCGTGAGGAAAATTCCAATGATTTGGCCCTAGTCAATGAACATAATTAAGAAATGAATGAAAAAAATCTTTGAATAAATTACCATGATTGAAGATTTTGTTGAACCTCATGACTAAGTACAATAAGGTTTTAAATACATGTGTAAATCATACTTAGATATGTTTAATGAGTTTTAAAATCATGGTAAGCTATCACCTCGAGAAACAAAAGAGGAATTTTTTGATGACATAACAATCTATGATGAGTATTATGTTCTTCAAGATGAGCAAGAGAAAAATATGCTATATGGTCAATAAGAAAGTGATATTAAGTATTTCCTTAATGGCATGGCTAACATTCTCCTTCAAAATGATATCTCTATAAGTGAAGGTTTTCAAGAGATAAAAAAGGGGAAACATATTGATGAAATAAGAGTGGTATTGTTTAAGCCAAGAAACCTAGCATGGTATGAATTTGAATTTATCCTTGACTCACATCGTCAACTCATGGATGTAGGAATAAAGCCAAAAGATCTAATTGATGGCCCACGAATTTTTGAAAGTATGCCAATCATGTTGGTAAGAAATAAACATGATGTATCAAATGATATAGTCAAAGGGCATCTTATTCCACAATCAGTCTCATCTCATGAGGAAACTAATCTAAGAAAGCTTTTTAGTAGACCCTAGAGGATAAAGGCATGAAAGTTAGTTTTACATAGTAATCTTTTCTTTATTTTACCTAAATGTCTTAGAACAAGTGTGTGTTGTATAATTTATTTGTTGTGTGTGTTTCTTATGATTTGTGTGTGTTTTTAGGTAAGTTTTTTTATCTTGGTCAAAGTGGGTCCATGTCTAAGTTTGAGTAAGAAGTGACTCCTTTACCTAATGGATGGACTAGGTAACCCATATAGTTTGCTTAACAAGCAAGCATACATGGGAGATCACCAAATATGTTATCAACATTTTGGCTACCATAGGACAGGGTCATAAAATTCTTCCCTTTTCAATGCTTATTAGAAAATTTTAAAGTAATTTTGATAATTTTAAGGTAGTATATATTTTGATCCTATGATTGTCTAAGTCATTTTTTTGTCAAGATACAATATGGTCCAAGAGGTGTTAAGGAATTAGAGTGTCTTTTCAAGTCATATGTCATGTGTCAAAGTCATATGTCATGTGTCAAAGTCATATGATATCCCCTCTAGTCTGTACATGTACATTAATAAGTCTTATGTTGTACTTAAGGTCAACAAGTCACTTTTAACCTCTTCTATAAGTCATTAGCATGTGTAAAATGGTCAAAAGTATCTTTAAGATCCAAAAATGGTGAAAATAATGGATTAAGGTGTTCTATTATGAATTTTGAAAAATTATATAATGTCAATTTGGCAGGTACTTCATGACAAGTCAGTCTCAAAAGTTAAAAAATAGTTACAAGAAAGTTTCAACGCTTAAAGAAGGATTAATATCCACTTGTACCAATCATGAAGAGATATTTTTATGTTAAAATGATTCAATATTTTCTATTAATATTCTATAGGCCAAATCCATTATTATAATTAAGTCATAGATCTAGATATTATAAAAAAATCTCTCTCCCATCTCTCCCTTGGAAAGCTCACAAAGGTCAATTTCACATGTTCATTTCGTACAACACGAAGAGAGTTGGGAACTGATATTTTAAAAATATTATGGGATCATAATTGCCTTAAAATACATTTACATAGTTTTCATATTGGTTTTCCCTCATTTATGAACAATTGTTAAGAAGGTAAGGTGGTCTAAAATTGCTTATAAACCCTATACACTCAATTTTCAGCACTTTTAGATAAGAAGTAAGAGAATGAACAAGGTGGTTGATTAATTGAGGTTATATAGATATTAAATATACATTTTAAAATTTTCTAAAACACTAAATTTTCACGTTTTAACCTTTGAGAAGGCATAATCTCCATTTATGTTGAGTTACGAGCAATTTTAGATTATTTATGAGGTTTTCATATATAGATGGTCTGAACTAATGAATGTGCAATGTCTTAAAGTATCCAAAAGTATAAATTATCCATAAATAAAACATAATATTAATAACATGCACCTATAAGATTCTAAAATTCATAAAAAGGCCTGTTACAATCTTAAGAATGAAGGAGAGTTAAAAGGGCAAAGAACAGACCTATGGGCCTCTTGTTCATATGGAATACATGATACTTCAACTTGAACCTTTTAGAGACATAGAGAGATATTTTAAAGTGAAAAATACACTAACTAAAATATTATAATGGAAAAATAGTTTCAAAAGAGCAAACATCAATTAAGAGAGTTCTAAGTCTCACAAAGACCTACAAGTTATGACAGTTAGCAAATGAAGGTTCAGTGTTTCATGAGAATATGAAGAAATGTTAAATTATTTTCACATGGACTAAAATATCATATAATACCTCTTTATTATCTCCCTAAATCATTAAATCTCACCACTAATCCACCAAAGTAGCCCTGCATCCCATTCTTTTCATCATCTCAATAGACTGTGTGGTAACTCTGTCAAACACAAGAATATACCAAGAAGTAATGATAGTTATAGCATAAATTTTGTTTTAAGGATAAAAATTCATTATACTGGTTATGGGATATTATATTACACTTATTAGGGTTAATAATAACAATCTACACATTGTATAAGGCCTCATACATTGAAAATGTAGACCTATAGGTCTAATTTTCACGTTGAATGCAATGAGTTGAACATTAAGAAGTGAAATTAAAGAGAAAAAATATGTGTGGGATCCATTTTAAGGTATGTTTTAAGTATTTAAAATTAAAATTTATGTGTAAATTTTCATTTTATACCTTTTCTAAGCCCTAATAGTGAAGGAGCTAATATATACCTACAAGCCTGATAGGAAGATGATGAGATGTGAAGTCTTGAGGGTGTGACTATGATGATTTTAGAGGAATGTATAATTTGAATTAAATATTTTAGAATAAATAAAAGTATATTAAAATTTTTAATACATTATACATAAATTAAAATTGATTAAATAGGGTTAAAAATATAAAACATAGTCAAATATCTTATGTCACCTATATGCCTGTTAAGAGGAGAATGATAGTTGAAGTTATGAAGATAAAGAGTGGAAATAAGGAATATATATTATTTTAATATATAAAATGAATTATATGATTTTTATGGTTAATTAAGACATTTTAAATTTTTGATAATCCTATTCTATCCTAATAGGCCTAAACTTCCACATACAATCATTGGAGTAAGATTTGAAGAAGGGTGTTTGTTGGAAGTAGGATGCAACCACAAAGGCTCTTGAAACATAATAGAGGACACATACAATAATTTTAATAACACCAATACTAATATAAATTCTATTTAATATGTTTATTTCCTAAAATTTTAATCAAATACCTAATGCACACTTATAGCCAAGAGACTTTGGTGTAAATAGATATGTCTTGAACAAGATTTGTGAAGAAAGAAGATACATGTTATGTCAAAAATGGATTTATTATGTTTAAGATAAATTTAAGAGACCTATAAAAATTATCTCATGGGGTTTATAACCTTTGGAATAAAAATAAAGGGCTCAAACAAAAATGTTAGGGTTAAGAGAGCTAGTGTGCTCATAAATCCTAAGCCTAAGCTAAGGGTGATCAAAGTAGGTTTATATGGAGAAGTGGTAAAGTAAATAATTTGAAAATGTTAATATGAATTTTTTAGACCTTCCTAAAGTTTTTGGACTCAAAAACAAACTCCAAAATTCCTTTTTCAACTCACTTTCTCTTTCAAGCTCACCAAATGGAGATATACTTGCCCAAGAGGCACCTTCTCAAGCTTGGAATAATATGGGCAGGTTGCTTGGGAGACCAAGATATTCTGAGATATTAGGGTGAATTTTATACTTTTAATTTATATATTTTTTTCATTGGTTAAGGCTCTATACATTATGAATCATCATTAAGATGATAAGTGTGTTTTTAGTTGCCTAGAGGACCAATTTTGACCAATTGAGATAAATTGACTTATTAAGTACCTAATATGAAATAGATGACCATTTCAAATAATTTAACCTAATTATTCACTCTAGGAGTACCCTCATCATGGTACTTTCCTATACTTTCAAGTGTAAGGACTCATTAAATGTTGGGTTTTTATGAGTTTTTAACACAAAATAGGGTATAGAAGATCCTATAAAGAAGAAAACCATTGGTAAGGATGTATTGAGGTACCTTCTATCCCATCTGGTCCAAAAATATATACATGCACCATGGAAGTGATCACACATGCCTGATTGTTGAAGGTAGTGTGAAAAAGGCTTGTGAAGGGCTAATATTTTGGCCATTTCATGGTTTACATATTTGTACAAGGTCTCAAAAGATAAAATTTGGTATGGATCATGATCATAGGATGGGTAAAGTTAATAAAAATAGTTTCTAGATGTTTCACATGTGTTGGATTCATTTTGAGCCAAAACTCAGTTTCTAGGCCTAAAGGGATAATGGAGACCTAATTAGAGAGAGAAAATAGGTGAACAAGTGTACTTCCACTTAGATTTAGGTCATTAAAACTAGGTACTCAAAACTACCCTTATTTTTTCAATACCATCTACATGCTATCCTACATAATGAGTTTTGTGTGTTTTTAGGGCTATAAGGAATTGAGGCCAAATGAGAGCTCTAGGTGCAAAATGATATCTTGGTGAGTGTTAAATAAATCCAAAGGAATTTATTTAGGTATAATAATGAATGGATAAGTCATCTATGAAGATAGGCTTCACTCATAATGATGAAACCATGATTTGAGATATTTGGGCAAGAAGGACATAGTAAAATAAATTAAGCTTTAAGAAACCTCAGTTTAAAGAGATTATAAAATTATTAAAGGTGTCAAAGGGTAGAGTAATATATAAATCAATATGAGTTTATGATCAAGTGTGACATTTATCCATTTCCAATCCAAGAGAAGGGATGTTTTGAAGAGGAAGCTAAGGTGTCAAGTAACTAGATGAAACTCCTACACCACTTGGAAGAAGATGCATCTTCAAGATTAAAAAAACCTTATTCAATAGTTTCATAACTCCATTCTTGATTTTAAATTCTTATTGACACTTGGAATGGCTCATTTCTACACCCCTCTCTTCTAGTTTCATTTTTATTTATAAATTCTGCCTTGATGGGCTTTATATGGATCCTTTTTCTGACTATGGCAAAGCCCTATCTACTATAACTTGGAATGATGAATGAATCTAAATACTACCTCCTCACATGATTTAAAATAGTGTACTAGTGTGATTTTTGATGAATGATATTATTAGTCATTGTACTCTCTCTCATTTATCATTTTTTACCTATTTACAATTGGATTGTCTTCTTGTAGGTCACATGGTGATTTTGCATAGATTGAAAGTGAATTTTCAGTCATTGGTGCCTTGTCTATATCTCTTGACTAACCCTCTCATTAAATTCATTTTCAAATATCTCTGTGTTGAATCATTTATGCTTGAAGGTCCTTATTTTGAGAAGTGTAATTATATTCATGCCTAATCTTTATTCTTAAGTGCATGATAGTCAAGTTGGGGTTGTTGTTTTGGTGTATAACCTCTTTAGATAGGTTTATTTTTAGTATTCTCTCTCCATTTTCCTTTTCAAGTAAGAAATTAGTAGTAGTGAGCCTATTTGATACATCAAGGGGAGTTATCCCTTTAACCTAGAGGTTTGGTCCACCTAAAGGTCACCCACAGCCTAAGACCAATCCCATTTCATAGTTAAGTTGAGAGGGCTTGAATCACCCTCTCAAGGGTGAAATTTTGAGAAATAATAGTTTCTTTTAGAAATATCCTCTTGGATTTGGATCTTGAATACTTTAATTTATGGGCTACACTCATGGAGGTCTTAGTACAATCTTACAAGGTATTGTCTCTCCTATTGGTATCAATAATTCTATAGGTGATATGTCTTTGGGACATATTTTTTGTAGCACTCAAGAGGAAATTACATTGATGGGAAAAAACATTTTATTTTTTTTAATGTACCTCTATAGATGGTTCCTTACATCCTTTCCATCCATGCAAGATATATAGTATTGAACTTTGTGTGTGGTGAAAGAAGTTGTCCTTAGGGGGATTCCACATGAAGTCATTCCTTCCTTCCTTTCCTTTTTTCTCTATTTTACATCATTTTTTAGGGGAGTTATATTCCTCTAGGTTTTTTTATTTTCTCAATTTCATGGATATATTTCACATGAGTACTTGATCAAGCCTTATTATTGGGACTCATATTATGGATATGTCACATTATTTTTTGCTATTTTTAAGTCCCTAACTTCACTTGAGTTGGTGTTAGAGTTGGTTCTCATTTTTTCTAAGTTATATAGATATTTTTTATCTTTTTCCTAGTTTGTCCTTTTCTAGATTTATCCCACATTGGTTAGTTTGACTTACTTATTGTCTTTATTTACTTATATATGCAAAGATTCTCATTTGTCATATATAGAACTTATTTTATGGATATTATATGATATTGACTTTATCTTTGCATATCATCCTTGCAGCTCTTACGACTCTTATTGTGATGTTTTTTTTTTAATGAATTATATCTTTGGCTTATAATTATCTTGTTGGCATTCCTTTCAAAGGATGACACATCTGACACTAGGACAACTTGATAGGTCAGGCTCTGACATCTTAGGCCATGTGGTACTTTCTCATTTAGTTTTTCCTTCTACAAAAATTTATGAAAAAAAGATAAAAGGAATCCATGTAATAAACTCAAACTATAATTTTCTTACCAAAAAATATTTATTAAATTCCAAGTGAAATTGTCAAAGACTGGGACTCTAGGAGACTGAGATTCGAGGAACCCTAATACAAGTCTACATCTGCAAAAAATAGGTAGCATAATAAAAATATTCTAAGTATGAAAGTTTTCTATTATTCTAAGTATGAAATAAGGAATTTATTATGCTTAAATACAAAAGGCTATAAGGGTTATTAAAAAATACCAAATTTTCATCTCAAGTATGTTAGACTTTGGAAAACTAGGGAAAAATAATAAGTCAAGGATTTTCACATAAAATGTTGAACAGAAAAGGATTAAAAATTTAGTGAGTTCAAATTGAGAATTTTAAGAGGGCTCCTCCACTTCTCCATAAAAGGGGTGTGTTATCCAAAAAAAAAATGCCCACATGGTATTTTGGTAAACACACTCTATCCCAATAAATAAGAGGGATTCTATTCTTCTCCTTTGTTCTAGGCCTAAGGAATATCCTTTGGATTTATTCAATCATTTTTGATAATTTGTTAGGTACTTTAAAGATAGATTTCAAATATACCTTTAAGATTTCAAGAGATATTTTTGAGAGTTGAAGTTTTCCCACTTAGGTGAGTAGGCTATACTTATATCCTAAAAATTTACATTGGAACCTATCTAGAAGAGTGTTTCCACTGATTGTAACCATTTTTCCTTTAAAAATGGGAATATCTAGATAGGAGGTAATAAATTGGATTTAACACCCTAATATATTATCGATTCTCATTTGTATAAACTATAGTGTATTGATGAAGAATATGGAGCTTTTTTTTAAGTTTATACACTGCCCTATTACCTTGATATATTCCTTAAGAATATTTTTAATAATCCTAGATTCTTCAGTTGAGGTCTCCTCTAGCACAAAAGAGTCATATACAAACTATTGGTGAATAAGGAGATCCACATTGGGTATTATGTGAATTCCA
The DNA here is from genome assembly GCA_037957365.1 of Torreya grandis. Classification (NCBI taxonomy): domain Eukaryota; kingdom Viridiplantae; phylum Streptophyta; class Pinopsida; order Cupressales; family Taxaceae; genus Torreya; species Torreya grandis. The sequence continues at coordinate 4,405,755 of JARHVA010000370.1, read as the reverse complement.
TTCAAATATCCTTGAATCCAAACCTCTTCTATGGTTGTCTCCAAAGTTTATTTTAGGATAATGAAGAGATAAAGGGATAGAGGATCACATCGCCTTAGTCCTATTTCTACCAAGAAAAAACCCATTTGAGATTTGTTGATCAAAACAAAAAAATTATTAATTGAAATACATGAAGAATTAATTTCTCTAAATTTTTATGTGGAACCCTAATATATCCAAAACATTATACAATATTCTCCATAAAACCCTATCCTAAGCCTTATTCATGTCAATCTTAAAAATCAAACCAGCCCTTGTGGATTTATCAATAAATTATAAGGAATCATGAATCAAAATAATACTATCTATTATCTAAAATCCAAACAAAAAATATCCTTGTAAATTTGTTATGATTTTGGTAAAAAACACCTGGAGTCTCAAAGTCATAGTCTTATAAAACAATTGTTGTTGTTAAACAAAGACTTTTGGGTCTTAAATCCTTAGGAGATATTTCCCCTGCCTTTTTTGGAATGAGAGCCAATAATGTGTTAAGAAATCTAATAATGAACTATAAACAAGTAAAAATAATAAATATTTTCAACACCCCAATTGACTTGATTTGTTTCTAATTCAATATGTTTAACCAAAAATAAGACAAAATTGAGAGAGTTAAATTATTTGTATCACCCCAATTATAAAAAACAAATTGTATTCACTTGTGTAAGCTATATTGAGTTGTCATAGTTTAAAAATTCATGGACCAAGTTATAAACACAAATATTTACATAAGTAAAGTCTTAAATATAATTATGTAATTGATATATTAGGAGAAAATGATCTTCATCTTCAATTTCATTTTAACTACATAACTCGTAGTGATGTTACTTGTTTTCATTTTCAATATGAGAGGTATAACTAGAATGTTTTTAGTAGAAGATAAAAATATTTCAAATTCATTTCAAATAAAATTAGGAGAAGTAGGTGTTCTTTGTTGGAGGATATAGTGAATTAGTAGTACATATTTCATAACTTTATCATGAAGATCAAAAAGGTACAATTGAAACAAAAGTTTCTTCTAAATAAGATTTTGAAAATAAGATATTCATGGGATAGGATACTTAATAATCTTATTACTATATATGAAACCAAATTTAAAGATGTCGAATGCAAGTATAGAACATACAAGATGAAATTAAAGTAATTTAACATGTAAAGAGTATAGCTCATGTGTAACATTTATTGGGTACGTGATGTTTTTAGAATATCATTAATTATATTTTTGAATTTATTTAATTTATATTCTATCAATAAATTCTAAATAACCATAGAAAATAAATTCCATTACTTTTATTTCAATTTAAATTAATTTTATTAAATTTTAAAAATTAAATCCCTTGATGAGGGGCTTGATGATATGGTAAATAATATTTCTATAAATTCATTTTTTTTGGATTTAATCATAATTGGGGTGCATCAAATTTAAATATGACTATGTTTTTATAGGTAATCAAGGTCTTTTTATTTTTGGTTGCATCTTTAGAGATCATGAGGATCAAGTGCTTCTCATCTTCTCTTTAGATATTAGGTAGGAAACCAATAATATTGCTAAATAAAATCTCTTCTAAAAGGACTTAAAATTACTTTGATAAAACTTTAGAGGACCATTATACCTGAAGGGGGTTCCCATAATAGAAGAGATAGATTTGGACATTTTGTTAGTATTTATTTCTGCCACAAAAATAAAGATGGAAAGAAGGTTGTTGAATTGTTAATAAATCATGGAATTAGAATGATAAGATCCTTTAGAAAAATAATCACAGTTTGGATCCACCTTTCCCAAAGGATTGTTAACACATATTTATATGGGATTCATATCATTTTAATATTTAACCATTAACATATGTTAGCAATGGTAATACTATTAAATTTAGTAGTTAGTATGGTTAATTAATCTATCCCCTTGACATAATCAACATGTCTATTATTGATAATATCTAGGCATTTGATATATTTATGAAAGGAAATCATTTTTTGGACCTACTCATTTCCATCATCCAAATAGTGTATAATTTCTCATGTTACACTCACTTGACACCTAAATCTTCATTGTGACTAGATTTCACCTTGGCATTCCATGCAAGTGTGATTATCTAGACTTAAGTAGTATGGTGGTGTCTCTTTTTATCTTATATAGAGTAATATTAAGGCATTTAAAATTTAATGGGGATAATCCTCTATAATACAATATATTAAAGTAAAATATAAGGTTAAATGACATATAACTTAATTTGTAACAAGAAAGTTTGTTGATGTTTTATCAAAAGTGGAGAATTAAACAAAGTGTTAATCCAATTATGACAAATTGTTGAGTAAAATTAGTTTGTATAAGATATGAAAATAAATATCAAAAGTTTTATTTGGAACTTACTAATTTTATAAATATATTGAAAGGAAAAATTATTAAAGATAAATTACTTAGCTAGAATTCAAGTCAGATGGACTACATTAAATATTATGTGAACAATTATGAGATTGTGTGATGGTGCTCTGAATTAGGAATAGGGATCCTAAGAATTTGGGACATGATCATGGTATTCAAATAAGGTTGGTATAAACTTTCATCATTAGGGAACATAGACATCTAATAGGGTTTTTCCCCTTTGTGTAACATTGGATCAATGTGCCTTCTCTTATAGGTCATGTGTGTGTGATTGGGGTCACTTGATTAATTTTGGAAGCCACTATGTGCCTTCTTATTCACTTGGAAAAATAACTCAATTGAAAATGAAGGATAAATGAAATAAATGGGTAAAATGGGTTAGCAACTAAATTTATGCTTGACATCAACACCCCCTATGATGATTATTTCACACATACCATACTCTGAAGAGGGATGGAATTCAAAGTAGTTCATCCATACTATGGTGGTGTGTGTAAAAACTGGTGTAAATATGCATGTTCATGAAATATTGGTGTAATTATTTGCTTTAAAAATGACTTGTGACCTTGGAGGTGTATTCAGACTTATCTCAAGGTTACTCAAGTTATGTGAACTTAGAATTGGGAATATAGGTGTTTTCCTATCAATGTGTAGATGGAATAAATTTGGCATTTGTATTATAAAATATTCTTGACAACTTATGAGAAAATTAATGGAAAATATGATTTTATGGTATATTTTTGGTAAATTACTTAGATGGGACTTATGAATATAATCAATTATCCATTATTTGGTGAGAGAACATGATCGACAGATCCAAAGACTACCAATGAGTGAGATAGTCCTAAAGGTGTATCTCTGTCTGAGGGGTAGAAATAACTAAAATAAAAGTGTGGATTGATATAGTAATGAGTTTAAGTTATTTGGAATGAATAATATGAATATTTAGTAAAATAATTACTTAAGTATGGGGATCATTCACATATAAGTAGAAGAATGGTGGTTTAGAACTTTAGCATTGAGTATGAGATAAGTATGTATAAGGAGTGGTTACAAATACACTTTTAAGAATAAAATGCTAATTTTATTGACTACATCCCCCCATCCTTTTATTATAGTAATGAAATAAAGTGAAATTAATATATTAAAATAAATATGATTATACTTGAGCTTACTTGTATTGAGTAGGCTTGGATGTAAAACATGTGTTGAACTATGCTTCAATTAAACTTGCAATGAAACATTTATAAAACATTCCTTACTTAGGATGGAAATATATAAGAAAATATAATAAACTTATAAATCAAATAAAAAGGAATAAGTACACCCTTTCATGTACATTAACCATCTTATTTTTTGGTGAAAAAATGGTGATTAGAGAAGGTAAGACCCCTGAAGATTTATTTTCATTGAAACACTTGGATTTCACTAAACATGCCCAAATACTCATTGATAGGAAATGTGATTAATAACTCAATATTTTTAAAAATCCATCATCACACAACTCACAGTAGTATATTATTATGGAATCTTTGTATGATTTCCAATATATTATTTTGGTGTAATAATTGGTGCAAAACTAGCACAAAACTGGTGAAAATATAGTATGATCTAAGTCTAGTATATAAAACATATAAAATAATATTAATTTACATTTATTATTTGGAATTGGTGAAAAATACAATAATAAAGTGATCTTATGCCATTCACATTCCCCCAATCTGATATATGAGTATATTGATTCTATTAACTGAGAGATACCAACTAAAGTTTTGCATAAAACTATGTAATATTATGAAACACATACAAAACATGATGCCCCCAATATGAGAAAAATATATTAAATTATCTTTTATATAAATTTAAAACTTATTTCTAAGCAATACTAATTTTTTTTTCTATAGACTGAGTTTGATTTTAAGAATTCTAAAAGACATTAATTTTTAATTCTTGGGTTGAAATAACACTATTGTAGATAGCTATGGCATACACTATTCTAAAAATGATGCATTATTTATTGAATATTATTTTTGGGTAGAAATTGAGTATGAAATGTGATCAAATGATCAAATCTTGTCTTCTCTTGACTATGTAATGAACTGATTTAATTTAGTCTACAAGACAAGCCCCTATGTATGACCCCTCTTTTGAGTGTGTTGTAAAGTCAACATAATAATTTAGCTCAAATTAAAAATTTATATGAGTTATGTTGTATAAAATATTTAAATCTATAGGAATAATTATAACATTGGATATCATCACATCATATTGATAATTTAAAGGAAATAATAATGTATGATACATATAGAACTAAACATACATAATGTCAGGTCTAGATAAATGTCAACAAGTAGGAATGAAGTTAATAAATGATTAATACTGAGTATGTGAAATTATATATATAACTACTTAGGTAAGATGCATGATATGGATCATGGCACCATAAAAATGGGAGATGCATGCTATTTATCATGACATTGCAAACTGATTAAACAATATAAAATATGAGTAATGGCCTTGACACATACATAAATATCACACACAAAATCACCCAAACCCAATAATAAATTTATAGGAATTCATACAAGGTACATGTTTAAATGTAATCACAAATAGAAACACACAATAAGGATTAGAGCTTCAAATAAGGATATGTTCAAATTTCCACAATCTAGAATAAAGAGTACACACAAATCATGAGGAAAATAAATAAACATTTATGGATAAGTGAAATTGACCTGCATAATCAATATTCATCATTATTATATTTAGTAACTAAGGTATTCAATAAGACATCAATGCAAAAATAAATGAGAAAATAATGATAGATTTTATGCAATGAAACGTATTATAGTATGAATAATGGGAATAGTCATAGAATGATGAAACATGTGTAAGAGATGCCCCAAGTGAACTTGTTCAGATGTAAATAGTCTTATAAGTCATTTGATCAATTTGGATATGATAAATTAGATCATGTATTAAATGAGTCAAGTTATATCAAATTGGATAAGAGTATAGTACATTATTATTTGGAAAAGAGTAATTTTGTATATGTAAATTTTTTGGGTTTGAGACAATACCACCACATGAAACCACATCTAAAATTGAAAAATTTTATGTTTGTTAACTCAAGTACACTTTTGAATAATTTTCTTATAAAAACTTGGATATATAGAAGTACTAAATATATTGAAGAAAAAATAAACTGATGTAAATAAACTACACTTATCATGCATATGCCCTACTTTTTAGAATTTTTGAAAAATATTTTTTAAATATTTATATATATATGAATGGAAAAAGGAATGTATTAAACAATTATTACCTCAAGATCCTCATAAACAATAGGTCATATATATAACTTAGGAAGGATGTTATCATGCCACTCTGAAGTAACTAGTCTCAACTAGGAATTTTAAAAATTGATATGACCATATAGCATAAGTGTCATTGTCATGGCGATAATATATTGTATGTTGCATATTTTGTTTAACATGGTAAACTCTAAGAATATTTTTAATACATCATGGAGTGTATGAGATTTATATTTGTGTTCTTTATATAACACCTTTAATACCTTATAATACTAATCTAGGACATGTTAGAGTAGAAATTGGCTCTCTATAAACTATGAAAAATAGTTGATTAAGTGGATTTTAAAGGATAATCCCCTTTTTAGGTTTTATACTTGTTTCTAAATTATCTATGTAGGTTGAAACTTTGTAGGTTGTTCAATTGAAATATATTATGTATGAATAATAACCTTGCATTACAGGGGTTATTTATATGGAATACCATGAACAATGATAATATCATTACCAAAAAAAATATTTCAAACAACTATGTAATATATAAGTTATTTCATGAAGATTTTAAATCCAAGGAAATCCACAAACATATCTAAGATTCTTGCATTGTGCATTACTATAAACTTGGTGGGCAGATATGATAGACTAACCTATAGTAGTAGTGTGATATCACTAATAGAATCCTGAACCTGACTACTAAATCCATTTATTACTATTATTTTATGAATTATATCATTATATGTGTAAAAAATATGAGAGGCAAGTGTGATACTACACATATTCATCCTTGATACATTAACAACCATGACACTCTATATAGGTTAATTATCAATGTAAGGTCAAATGAACAAATAGTGTAAATTAAAATCATCATGAACTATCTTATGATATGTGACTGTGATAAGTGGTCTAGATGAAACTAAAACATGATAGTACTAATGATATCATTTAAAGAATGTTGGGCCTTTGTACGCAGATGATAAGATGCTGGTGGAGGGTGTGCATTGTATGTGTAATGAACTCATAATTTATCTAATATTTCATGACCTATATTCGTAGGTAATTTAATATTAAATACCTTTATTATTCTATTATCACTTGTTTGTGCCTTTGTAGTATCAATATATACCCACATCAATGATTTTCTCATTATCAAATCCTAAATATTACATCTTAAATTATTTCATTTGTTGGTAGTATGCCTTAATACTCTATGAAAAAATAAAACATTATGATTAAATTCTTTTGGAAGAGGATTACTCACATTTACCACTTTAATGGGAGGGAGTGATATGAGGTTGTATTCCAATAACTTTTGTAGTAACTTATAGGGAGATTTTGTAAATTTGATAAATTATCTCCTTAGAGGAATTAATAATCCAATATGTGGGGTAGGTTTTGAAACTACATTCACTATTATATTTATATCATTCTTATTTTCACTTAGTCCAACCTTGTATGGTGGATTACTTGGATTATTTACATGATATTTATAAACTAGGTTCGTTTCATACTTTAGATTATTCATTGATAATAACTTGATCTTTATTTCATTAAATGTGTCACATAAATCCATGAATGATATAAAATTCTTAAACAAAATAGATTCATATAGAGGTGGAAGAAATCTCTTTTTGAATATGTCTTACAATTCCTTATTTTTTATAGGATTCATCATCTTGTATAAGATGGTATTATAAATTAATACATATTTTATGATAGGCTCATTGGATTCTTTTTGAAGCAGAGAAATTTAAGCATATAATATATATGTAGTTATATTTATTGAGAAATTTACAAGGAATAAACTACCAATGAATTGAATGCATGGACTAGTTGATATGGTAAATTATAGAACTATCTTTAAAAATATTATTTTGAAATTATATGAAATAAATTGTGAGAAAAACTATTTTTATATGCATATTAAAAACATCAAGTGTTTCTCAAGATCACCTTTTCCATCATATATGTAATCTTAAGTGCCACAAAACTAGTTAATAAATGATATGCTAAAATATGTTGAGCTAAAGGAGTATGAAATAAAGTCTATGAATAAAGTGCCTAATTAGGTTTCAATAAACTTTTTTCAATTTGAAACACCTTAGTTTTCATAGGTAAAATAATCTACATAAGGGATTGTGCATCAGGAATATAATGTGTTCTCACTCAATGTGGTGTCTCAAATGATTAAGTAGGAATCCAAATATTAATCTATTGAAACCCTTGGGTTTCTCCCATAGTATTTTTGGGTGTAAAATATGTATAGAATTATATATATATATATAAAGGTACAAAAATATATATACTAAAAATAAATATTTACAACATTTAAGTCTTGTACATTTGAAAAATATCAAGCAGGGTTTTACCCTTCAGTTTTAGACCTCCCTGTTGCCAAAAGGATCACATTCACCATCTCACTATGCCTAATTATTATCTCTTGGTATGATCCATATAATTATTATGACCCAAGACTCATGTACTTTATATAAATCTTAAATCCTGATAAACATCTTTCACTCTCAATTTTATATCCATACTTATTTTCTATCCTTCTAGACACTACCAACCATAGAGGAACACTACCACCAACAATAGTGTCTAAATCCTTATCTAGTGTTTAGTTACAAAAAGAATCCAAATTTTAAATGATCTGAACCTATGGATTGGCCTATTTTTTATTATAACCCTAACATGAGATAATTTCAAAAGGTGTGGTATAAATACAAGTCTAAGCCTTCTCATTATTCATCTAGTAAAAAATTACTAAAGCTAAATCAATCAATTTTAAAACCAATTTAGTATGCCCAATTTGTCCCTATTTTCATATCAATTATAGGAGTAGTCATATTATATATGTGAATCATTAAAATAACATCCCATGAGTGATATTTGTCAAATAACAAACTAGATAACTACATACATCTTCATATACTATATTTCACCCTTGTACACACACTTTCCCAAACATATGGGAAAAATACATAAGTCTGAGGTCCTCCTTAGAGTATTGATTATGTATAAAATTCCCATTAATAAAGGTGTCTTTGGATTATCTTGACACCATGATCCCAATAACCTAATTTTTAGCATACTCATTCCAAAGGTGAAGAAGGGTGAATAACTAAGGTTTTGATCAACTAGAAAAGAGTGACAACATATATCCTATATATGAGTACACCATCAGAAAGGTGATATAAAACATATAACAATTAATTTAGTTGCATCTATATCTAATTATTTTTCCATAATATATGCATGCATCATAGTTAGACACTAGCATCAATAATAGTGTCCAAATCTAATAGTAATGTCCACAACCATAGAAGTTCAATTTCCATAATCTAATGGCTGATCCTACATATTTTACACCTATTTATAGTCTAGACCTACCTATGCATAGAAAACCAACTAAGTATCATTATTTATTTTAATATCTTTCACTAGTTATACTTTACTTTTTTTAATCAATCTTAGTTGTATATATTTAGAATATTGTTTATCTATGTTTTCTATTAATTGGCCTACTATAGATTAGTTTATCTCCCTTGTGATTGAACTAATTCTATATTTTTAACCTTGTTCTCCCCAAATAAAATTTTAAGATTAAACACGAACCCATAAAATTAGATATTATAAATGATTGAGTCATGCTTGGAATTTTTATTTCCAAAAGAGTTTTTAAAATCATATGATAATATTGAGATTGTTGATGAATTATTTGTCAAAAATTATTAATAATTTACACTTTCTTAAGCTTTAGTTGTTCATCACCTATAGGTGGAATTACATCTTGATGCTAATTTTGAGAGTCAATGTTGGCTTCATTACACTATTCATGCTCTAAAGTATTTTCATGCACTTTTATATATTCAATTTGAGCATTAATATATGAAGGTTATGATATATGATTTTTATTATTTATCTTATCTACCTTGTCAAAGTAAATCTAAGTATGCTCAACTTGAGTACCACTTAGTTTAGAACTTCTTCTACAAGAGGTGTAAACATCTTTCTTAGATTACATAAAATATGAAATATAAACTTGGAAGATTATTGTTAGAAAATAATTTATTAAATATGAAAAAACTAATACAAAATTAGAAATAATAAAATGAATCAAATAAACCTAGAGACATATATGCCTAGGTTTTTTAATATTCAATCAAGAGATAAGTTCATGATTATGGTTTATAAAAATTAGGGAATGAAAAAAATTGCTAATCCAATTATGACAAACTATTGAGTAAAATCAAGATTTAAAAGATATGAAAATAAATCACACAAGAATGATTTTGAACTTTCTATGTTTGGAAACATGCTAAAATGGGAAAGTAGTAAAGAAATGTTAGTTAGTCAAAATTTAGGTCTAATGGACTAAAATATGTATTAAGTGATTGAAAATGGGATTTTTATGGTGATGTCAATCAAAATAGGGATCCATTCAAAATTGGAATAATGTCACACTATTCAGATAAGATTGGCTTGCATTATCATCTATAGGTTATGCCAACATATGTGTGATTTTTTACCTTTGTGTAACTTTATATCAGTGTGCATTTTCTTATAGGTCATGTGTGTGATTGAGGTCTCTTAATTTATTGTGAAAACCATTGTGTGTCTTTTTCTTCACTAGGAACCCTAATTTAATAGATAATGGAGGATAAATGGGGAAAAAGGGTTTAGTGGCTAAGGTTTTTAATGACATCAACACCCCTATGCTAAGAATTTCCTACATATAAATACTCTATAAAGGGATCAAAATCAAAGTAGTTATTCCATGCCCATGTTATGGTGGTGTGTGTGAAATATTGGTTTAATGTTTTATGTTGGTGAAATCCTAGTGTAATTATGTGATTTAATAATGAATTATGACCTTAGAGGTGTAATCATACTTATATCAAGGATCCTTTGGATGTATAGACTCATAATTGTGAATAAGATGTGTTTTCATCTCAATGTTTAGTTCAAATAAATATAGTGTGTAGAATATATAGTCCTCTTTCCAACTTGTGAATAAATGAATGGAAAATATACTATATAAGTTATTTTTTAATGGAAATTACTCATATGGGACTTATAAATCTTGTGTGACAACCCACTAGGGAATGTAAATTTTAAAAATTATCCATTTTTTGGTAGGATGATGTGACTAGTAGATCTAGACACTATTGGCAAGTGGGATAGTCCTAAAGGAGTGGCCTTATCTGAGGAGTAGATACAACTAAACCAAAAGTATGGATCAATTTAATAATGATTCTAGACTACTTGGAAATAATAATATGAATTAAGTATCAAATTTTATTAAGGATAGGTATCATCCACATAGAAGTTGAGGAAAAATACTTTAGAATTATGGAGCTGAACTTGAGCTAAGTGTCAATAAGGAGTGGTTATAAGTGCATTGTTTTAACATTAAATGTTGATTTTAGTGACTATAGTTGATTACATAGATCAACAATTAAGAAATTTAGGTATGGGGATTTTATTAAATATCATTTGTGTTGTAGATACCAAAATGGATGAGGTAGAAGGCAATGATATTATAAAGTTAATTAGGGCTCCGATGTTGAATCCTATAGAATCTCTTTGGCAAAATAATGTATTTGAAGTGGTTTAATATTTGAGATATGAAAATATGCATTAAAATGTATATGGAACATATAATCTACATTAGAAGCACATGGAACTAGATATTTTATTATACTCTTTCAATTTTTAAGGGCAGGACTATTAGCCATTAATCTTGAGTGGATTAAAGAAGATCAACAAATGTTAAATAACTTTAGCTGAGACTAGAAATGAAACTACTCTAAGATTATGTATTTGACCCCTTCACCATTGATTAGATGTTGAGGATTGTGATCCTCATGGTTTTTCATAGGATGTTTATAATGGGTTTCAATCTCTATTAGTTTTAGGATACAATATAGATAAAAAAATATGATAATTTTAGATTAGGGCTATAAAAAACAAATTTTGTATGCAATAGTAGAATTTTTTTTTACTATCATGAGGGCTTTAATAATTTTCCTCATTGGTGAAACTTAGGATTATATATACTAGTTTCAAACTAAAGATATTCCCATTAAAATACCTTATACATTTTGTGTGTGTGTGTGTCCTATCTGCTACTCTAGATTTATTTTTAGATGGGTATACTTTACATTCTTAGTGCATAATTTACCATTTATCTATTACAAGAATGAATTATACCCTACATGGCCATGTTTTCATTCATTTAAACAAGGATTATTCACTCTCTATAGAATCCATAAATAAAACCTCTTCTATCATTAAATGTGAATTTTAAGCATGTGATAGGACCCTCTATGTTTTTCTTAAATATTTTTGGATTAAATGGGATATGATCTTTTTCAAAATGGATTTGGTGAGATCCTCGGTTGATGGTTTATGAATGTTTAGGCCCTCTCCATCAAATTTAATTTTTCACACATAAATTTAGTATTAATTTCAAGGAATAAAAACTCATACATAAGGAAAATTGCATTGGATGTTCAATAAAATGAGAACACTACTCACACCCTTTCCTCATCTATTTGTGAAAAATATAGTTATACAAAGTTTTGATGGTGATGAGATGTATTTGAATTATCTTATTCAAGGAGATGATATGGGTATTACTATGGTTGAAATTTTATAATACAAAATTTTTTCATCATGATGCATGTTGCCTCACATTTCTTAGAAATCCTCTACTATAAGAGGTTATAGTTTTCACAGTGTGCCACCCTTGAAGGAATATGTTACAATATGGTAGATGGATAAATGGTGTTTGGTGTGAAGCTGATTAGCTCTCATGGGATATCTGATGATGACTATCATTTTATTTTATCAAGTTTATTCCCTAAGAAGTTAATGTTTGCTTCATGGTAGATGTTAGACTTGCATTCTCTGGGGTTATTGAGAGTATACTACTAAGTTAGCATATTGATACCTAGAAAATTATACTTTAATTTTATATATTAGGTCCTCTTGTACCCTTCACATTATTTCACACTGCGGATATTCCTTGGGGATAATTTCCATTTTTGTGTGGGTCTAGGGCCTTACCCTAGTTATCTCTACCAAAATATAATGTAAATTAAAATTATATTTATTATATTTATCAAATAAAATTAATTAAAAAAATAATAATATAAAAATTAATTTTAAAATTTTATTAGATGAATAATAATGTGTAATAAGGAAATATCAATTACAACTAGATGCAACATAAATAACAAAATTAGATTAAGAAATAAAAAAATAATAACAAAAATAAATATTTAAAATTGATAAGAATGGTATTCATATAGGTTTTTTTATGACCAAAATTTCCCCATTTATTTCTGAATGGGGACCCAAATTTAAAACAACAAAATGAGAAAAATATCTAAGCCTTCATAAAAATAATTGCACAAGCTCATTTGTCTAGTTCCAAAGTGTCTTTGATATTTTCTATATTGATATAATTTATATTAATTATTATATTATGGCTCATTTCATATCATACTTATGCAAACAAAATTTATTTTTTTATGAGCTTATTCATGCAAGTTTTCACTATGTTTGGGTTTTTTTTCTCTATTTTAGGCAGTTTATTCTAATAAATTTACAAGGATTTGTAATAGGATTATTGTTTCCTTCAAAGCATTATAATTAATTTATTAATTAACAAATTTTATGAAATTATTGGTCTCTAAATTTAGTGTTTTTTACATAGACTTAAAAACCTATTTGCAGACTTTTGGGCTTAGTCAGTATTTTTTACACTTGGTTTCAGTGTTTTGTATAATTAATTAGTTTATCGGGTCCACATGGCACATGTTCAAAACTTTATATCATTATGAAATTCTTACAAGATGAAAAGACTTAGTCACATTTTCTTCATGTTCATAGTTATCTATGGTTTTTCAACTTGGTATATTTCCACAAACTTACATCCTCACAAATTTTTGAATAAGTTTGCACAAATATTAAGTCTAAGAGAATTCATAATTTTTTCATATTTTGAGGTGTTAACTTCACACTTCTTTGAATCTTTCACAATCAATAATTTAAAAAAAAAAAATAGTTCCAAAGGGTCTAGGTTATCACCCATGCTTTGATCTATTTTTTGTAAACCTTCATCCCCAAAGATTATCAAACAATGTTTTCAATGACTAAGGCTTGTAGGAAGGAAATTAAATCAAACTTTTCCACATGTCAATCTCATGTTCACCCATAATGTTGTAAATTTCATTTAAACACTTATACATATATTAGTGTCAAGGATAAGGCCACATGTCAACTTATCATAGCTTTGCATACCTTATCATAAAACTTTTACAAAGAGTACCATAAACTCTATGATATTATGACTATGTGAGAACTTGCCACTTTTAATCATTTTAATTACTTTCAAGAAGCATAGACATGATTCATAAGGGTAAAATGCAAATCCATGACTCTACAATATAATGCAATGGACCCAATGGAAGGTGACATGGTGGTATTCAAGGAGAAAGTACAACTCCAAAACTTTATGGTATAAAAAATAAGTTGTAATATGTTATATGATTTATAAATTTATGAGGGTTTAAGGCCATCAAGAGACACCAAGTACCATTACCATGTGACTTAAAATAAAAAGGGTAGTGTGTACAAAAGGCCCAAAATGAATGCATATAATATGAAATATGGTATCACATAGAGAACATCATTAATCAATGAGACAATGTGGATATTGATTATCTAATGCTATAACCATCTCATACTCATGAGCATGAAATCAAACTTGACAACCATCATAACCCATTAAATTTTAAAATTTATAGGCAAAAAATATTTCAAGTAGCAATTCATATGTCAACATTCTATGAATTCTATCTTGATCACAATGATGAAAAGAGAAGGAAATTATGCAAGTCTGATTTGAATATGAGTGGCTCTATAGCCTTATAGCCTTAGTCTATATTATAAAGTCATCATGGAGATGCTCATCATGATAGCTAGCACAAAATGGATCTCATCTAGTGATGATATGATTGGACATATTCCCAAAAATATAATCAACCAAAATAAAATATATGGATAGATGGAAGGAGATCTTCTTTGAAGAGTGCAAGAGGGCCACTATTTAGTCAAATTTTAGAAACTAGCACATAGTGGGCATCCCCATTTCCTTTTCATGATGCTTATGAATTTTATATAATTATCTACATGTGCCTTTAATTTTAACAAACCTTTTCATCATGTCCAAAAATTAGTAGGGCCCCTGATCTATAAATACATCTCTAAAATTTTGTAAAAGGTTTAACTCTTTAGCTTTCTAGGAAAAACTATGTTGTTAATAGGTATGATTCATTGGTTTTATACCAATAGGAGGAATATTTAATAATAGTAATGCAAGATTCAATAATTCAAAATAAAGTCTATGGTCTTTATTTATTTATCATATTTATCCAGTTTTATGTTGTGCATGGATAGTTTCCATTAAGCTAACCATACTTTGAGGTTGTTTCAAGTTTATGATTTTCAATATTTAAATTGAGCCAATGACTATTTTGACTATTATATATGCAGATATCTTAATATTACCTTAATTTTGAAATGAATATATAATTGATCAATTTATTAGGAATTGTTACATTTTAAATTGATGTTATAAGAATCTTATAAATTAATTTTATAAGACTCTTGACTATGTTTTATTTGATTTGAGTCAAAGCTAAATTAGATAAATACTAGTTTGAATGATATGATGCACCTAAATATATTTATTTTATTAAAATACTTTATCCTTGTAAATATATGACATCTTTATTTTTTTCTCACCCTTTCCTCCTTTTCATATTTTTAATGTTTTATAGACCTAGATTGTGTATTATAGCACCATTGTATAAATGTGTTTTGGGATATTATTATGATCATTTAGGTGAGCCTCAATAGTGGGTGTTTAATCAAATCTAGGTTACTAAGAAAATTATAGACCCTAATTAGACAAATTATTATGTAAAACCATAATTTTGAATATTGTAATAAATAACACAAATTGATTTGGAACTTACTAAAACAAGAAATATACTAAATATAAAATTTCAAAGAAAAATATAAACCTAGTCAGAAAACTGAGATACAAACTATATATGGATATATCATTGAAAGGAATGACGTGGTTCTTAAGTGTGGATATGGAACATGATTTGGTAGGGATTATATATAAGAGAACTATAATTAGATAATAGAGTGGTGTGCTTTGGTATCTAGGGAGTGTTAGTGTCTGATAAGTATTAAAGATATAATATATGTGGGGTAGGTTCACCTTCACCTATTTATTCTATAGAATATGTAGGACCTTTTGATCCAAGATGAAAACCATTATATAAATATATATTCACTTGAAACCATAGCTTAATAACATATGAATATGATCATAATCATATAGTAAAAATGGGTTAGTGGTTGACTTTGTGCTTGACCTCAACACTACTTGTGTTGAGCACTACCTACATACCAAATATGAAGATGGATCAAACTCAATGTATTTATCTCATGCTATGATGGTGTGTATGAAATACTAGTGAAAAATAGTAAATGTTGGTATAATCCTTTGTGATTAAGTACTTGAACTATGAATTATGAGCTTGGAAGTGTATTCAGACATTAGCTCAAGGATACTAGATTATAATTTGGAGAATTAGTAAATTTCCTCTTAATGTGTATTACAATTATGGTGTTTTTTAGTGTGTTATTTTTATGTGTGCAAAATAATTTAAAATGTGGATTTATGGTGGTATTTTTGGAATTCCTTTAAGTGGGGCCTATTAAACTTCTAGGTAGAATATTTCATGAACTTAATTTTTTTAAATTAGGCATTATTTGGTACGAGGACAATATTGGTGAGTTAGACAAGAAAGCACGACAATTCTATCCATTTAGAGTGTCATTATTGAAGGGGTAGAAATAGTTTTTATGTGCACCATGAATAGTCTATGTGTGAGATTGAACTATTTATACAATCAATAGGTACATTATAGGGTCAATGTTTTTCTTAAGAATGAGTCATCTTCACATATATTGAAGGAAAGTTGTCAAAAGGCCCTAAGATAGGTCATTGTTTAACCCTAAATTTAGATGGGTAGATATAATAAAGGGTTAAAAATATAGAAAATAAATAAGCACAAGGGTTGTATATAGATCTATAATAGACCAATTAATTGTAAACATAGATAAATAACATTATAAATTTAAATATTGCTTAAATAACAATCAAGTTAAAATTGATAAAAGTAAGGTACTTACATAAAGTAAATGAAATACAATGCAACAAGAAAGTATAATGATTATTAAATAAAATGACTAAATATATCAAAAGTAGGTCAATACTCATGTTAAATGGGGTGAAGTGAGGTTCAAAATATCAAAAAAGGATTTATGAATAGGTAGGAACATAGAAATTTAGGTTTGGTTGGGGTTAAGGGGTTAAAAATAACTTGTTATTTTTTAACATAGTGACCATCAGTGGTTGGGTTGATCATTGGTGGTTAAGCTGACCATCAGTGGTTGGGTAACCATCAAAATTTGGGGTTAACCATTGCTGGTTATGCTAACCATTGATGGTTCTCTATGAATTCTAAAGATATTTAGAAGAGGGAGTTATAGGTTAGGTCATAGGTCTAACAATGATTCTGTTAAGGATCAAGAAGTTGGGAAACAAGGTATAAATAGGTCTAATCAGGTTGAAGGGGTTAGAAATCCAATGAAACAAGTAAAAAGTACAAATATACCTATAATTTGGTGTATGTTTGATGTTTGATGATTGAATGTTGAATTTATTTTGATAGAGTAATAGTAATTTGGCTTCAAAATCAAATTCGATAGAGGTTCAGGTCTCTTTTGCTATTTTTGAGTTGCTAAAGGAATATTTGATGCTAGAAAACTTGAATACCTATGTGTAAGAAGATTTCATAGCTTTAACATCGATCTATTTCACCTCATACACCCCTCTTTTTATAGGCAAAGAGAGATGGAGGATGGAAGGTTCCTTAGAGGGTGAGGTTACATAGAGGGTGAGGTTATTGATCACGATGCTTAGAAGTTTGTTGGCATTGCATAATGAAAACATATTAAATTATTCCTCATTATCTCACACACTAATGGTGATGTGTTAAGAAGGTGAGGACCTGATCATTTATGGTCATGCTAATCATTGATTGCTAAGCTGACCCGACAATCGAGTGTCTAGAGGAAAAGGGTCAAGGTAAGTTAAAAAGGCTGGTTTAAGGTTCATTAGTAAATCATTTATTTTAATTATTAAGTGGATAGCTAGACCCAAGGTTTGATAGGTTAGTTAGTGGGTTGAGAATGGTTAAGTTATTCTTAAGGTATCTTGAGGCATTTCAACATCTAGTACAGATTTCTAGTGTCTACATTTCCCCCCTTTTTGTTATGCAAATTTGAATTAACAAACTATAAAACAAAAATGGATTGCTTGGTTAAAGGTCAAATTACCTTGATTATGGGAGGAGGTATTCTCCCTCAAACTAGGAGTCGATGAGGTAAAACCTAAATTGAGTCAGGTTTTGATAATTGGTATATGGTGAATCATGAGGTTTAGTGACAAAAACTATGGTTAGGAATTTGAAACATAAACATGTGCACAAAATGTGACTAAGTGTGATAGTAAATATCATGTAAAGACTAAGATTTCTAATGATTCTAAAATCAAGGTTGGCTCTAGAAGGACAAGTGATATGGTAACCGGTCCATAGCATTGGTCATAGTTCATTGGGTGAATCTATAAGTCTCTTAGATAGGGTTGATGTTTTCATAAGTATCTAATGTAGGAAGTACTCCCTTGAAAAACATAAATAGTCTAGTCATCCATGAGGTGGTGCAAATTTAAATGATCAACATGGCAAGGTCAGTTAGTGTGGTTAAAAATACCAATGCAAGGTTATCAAAAAATATATGAGTGTTTGGGTCAAAAATGACCAACATAAAGGTGGATGTGGTCTAATGGTTGGTCAAAGAAGGGTAATCTCCAAAATTTCAAGTTTTGGTTTGGGGGAGATTAGGTGATCTCCAAAAGTTTGGCACCTAGGTTGGGTGTTTGAAAATTTAAAATTGATAGCCTGACCATTGATAGTCAGGGTTTGCAAGGTCAACCTTTGAATATCACCCCAACTGTCAATGGTCAGGGTGAAACCCTAAAAGCATGGAATATAAAATAAATGAAAATGAAATTTCATTTTCATTATTGACATTTTGACCTTCATGCTTTTTGGTGACCTATCAATTTAGAATTTTTTTAGAGTGGTTGACTAATTATTGGTTGAAGTGTTGAGATATTATGAGGCCATAGTGCTAGCATAGTGTCTAGAGTAGCTGAGATAAGGAGAGTACAGGGCCAGTTTAGCATGATGACTAACTATGGAAACTCTAGGGTAGTGGGCCTCTATAATGAGTAGACATACAAGGATCTTAGGAGGACCAACACTAGATAGTAGTGTAGGTGTAGGAGCAAGAGGGGCTAGTGGTAGTGGTACCCTAGGGGCATGATATTATATATTTTTATATGATATATGTACATAATTTTAATACCAACCTACATGTTGATGATGCAAGATGTACATGAAAGAGAGATATTATTCATTATTACATGTATTATTTATTGATTTGATGGATATGATGATGTCTATGATGATCATGCTTATATATGTGATGTACAAAGTTATTATTATGATCATGGTTTATGGTTTATGTTTATGCTTTACACTTATGATATGTGGACTCTTTAGCTTAGGCATGTGATGATATTGGATGATGTTTTTGTTTTTTTCATGGATATGATGCTTATGATTATGGATGGTTTGCTTATGGTTATGATGATGTGGTTTTATGATTTAATGTTATATGATCAATTATTGTGACATTATGATAAATTGATAGGATGATACTATATATAGATAGATGATGTATGATGTGGTTCATGATGTTTTGATCATTGATAGATATATGATATAGTTCATGGTGTTTTGATCATAATGTTATGTTCATCATTGATGTTTATTATTCATGATCATGGGGATGTAATGTGATTATGGTTAAAGATATGATGAAAATACATAAATGAAGTTATATAACCAACTAAATATAGGGAAAAGAAATGAGAATTATGAGATGCATGTCTATATGAACTAATGATAAGAGGGTAAAGAAAAAGAATGATGCTTTTTAATTGGTAAGGACCTAATAAAACCAAAGTTAGATTTGCTTAAGGAAACTAATCCTTTCAAATTCTTTGCATTATCATGCTTTGGTTGATAAAAAATGTATCTTGATCATGTTATGTCAAGTAAGCTCATAATCCCTTGATTAAAAGATGGTATAAAGGGAAGATAGGTGGTAGGTGAAAGGTAAATGGGTGGATAGGTAAGGTAACCTTATGTGGGTTAGTTTTGCCTTTCTATAGGTGACCTAAGAACCAATTTAGACAAGTCCATGTCTTAATTCTAGGTGTAGACTGATCGATGTGGGTAGTATACTAATACTATATATGAAAACCGATTACAACTTTCTTAGGATTCTAATTTTGATATAGGGTAGTTTTTTATTACTTTTGTTTTTGATAGGTTGTGAAGTTGATCAATGTGGGAAGGTTGAAATGATTAATTTTGACCCATTTGACTTAGCCATCCTTCAAAGGAGTGGTCTAAGTTTAGGTTTTTATGTTTGGTAGCTATCCTTCAAGGGAGTAGTCTATCAGTTCAATACTTTAGTTTTGTGCAACTGTCCTTCAAGGGAGCAGTCTACAATGCTAGAGATATATGACGCAAGTGATATTTTGGTATCCCAATCATTTGAATACTATATTTTAGACATGGATAAGTCTAATTAGTCTTAGAGGTTTACCTTTATGAGGGCAAAACTTTTAGTATAAAAAGGTAATGATAGGTAAAAGGGGTAGTTTTGAGACATAAAAGGTCATGGGATTCCATTTGATTAGAGATGAAAAGTATCCATGAGAACCATACCATGGGTAGATCTATGGTACTCATATTTAGGATTAGGCTATGATTATGAATAATAATCACATGGTTCTATGTTGTAATCAGTTATCCTTAAAGGGAGAGGGAAATATGAGTGAAGGTAAAAATTCTCATAAATCAAGGGATGAGCTTAAGTTAGACAAGAAGGTGAGTTTGATCCCTTTTTAACAAAAGAAATGATGTAGATACGAAGCCTTGAGAAGCTCAGGTTATAGTTTACCTTTGAGAGAGAACAAAGGATAAGATCTTGATCCATACTTATGAGTTATGATGTATGGTCCAAGCTAATTGAAAGTAAGCTTGCCTCTTTTTCTTTTCTCCATATTGGTTACATGTTGGTTTTCCTTTAAGACAAGGTCTTCCATATTGCATTCTTGTTCTTTTAGGTGTTTATTATAGATACGCTTGATTCATTCTTGATAGACATGAAGATGGTTAAGTGTTGATAGGCAATGTTCATCAAGTAGCTCAAGTCATGTTAGATGTTCTTGATGATAGTGACCCTCAGAGATGATCTCTTATAAATATATTTAAAGAGAGGGAATCTAGACTTTGAGATGTAAGACTACCTCTACTCAAAAAACTAAAGAGAAATGGGTAGCACCTATAGAGGTTCAAATTCTAGTGCAATAAGCCCATAAAGTGAAGATGATGTGCAAGTTATAATCTCAACCTTAAGCATTGACTATTTTGGTAAAAATTTTGTTAATGTTTTTGTTATAAGATTCCACTGATCTATTTTCTTGTGGATGGTAAGGCACGAAAAAGCTTAACTTGATTCCAAATTCATCATAGAGACTTTGGACTTGCTTTTTCTTAAAATATTTACCATTATTGGTGATGATCTTATGGGGAACACTGAAATGATAGATGATATGGTCGTTGATGAAGTCAAATATCTTGTCAACTTTAGTTGAGATGAGATGAATAGATTCTACTCACTTGGTGAAATATTTAGTGGTGATAATTATGGATTGATATCATTGTAAAGAATGAGGGTTGATTTCCCCAATGAGATTAAGTCCCTATTGTGAGAAGGGCCAATAATATTTGGATACTTGTAGGCCATGGTTAGGTGCATGATGTAAATTGACATGTTTTTGAAATTTAACACACTTCTTAACATAATCATAGAATTCCTAGTTGAGGGTGGGCCAATATTAGCCAAGGTAAAGGATACATTTATTAATAGCTAGGCCACTAAAGTGTCCCCCATAGATTCTATCATGTACTTCCCTGATATCATGGGAAGCTTCATGACTATGTAGACAATGGAGAAGGAGATCATCAAATCCATTTTTGTAAAGGATTCCCCCTAGTATGGTGTAATGATAGGTACTTTGAATAAAGGATCTTTGGGCATTTCTAGAGAGGTTGGGAGGAACAATGCCAAGGTTGAGGTAGTTAAAGGTTTATTTGTACCATATGTTAGATGAAAATTTATCTACACTAAAAATGGTAGGAAGGTCAAAATGGATATAACATGGGGTGATAAAATGGTGGATGGTAAAAAATATTTTAGACTCAGTAGGTTGAGATGGAATTTAAGAAGTAAGAAAACTCAATATATCCATGAATTTTTTGGTAGATCGAGGAACTGACTAGATAAGGTAATGGCCAAATGATGATAAGAGTACATTTATAAGTTGTTTGTACTTTTTCAATACATCATTTTTACATTGGTAGGATCCATTGACTTGGTTGACCATAAGTTAAGAATCTCCAAAGACACTAATGGTCTTAATTCCCAAGGCTAGAGTAGTTTAGAGACCTATGACTAGGGCTTTAAACTCAACCACATTATTGGTACACTCAAAGTCAAGTTTAAAGGAAAGGGGAAGAGGTTCACCATCAAGGGTAATGAGGATCACTCCCACACCCACACCATGCTATCATTTAAATCCATCAAAGAACATGGTCATTTTTTAGGTGGGGTCCTCTTGAGAAAGAGTCATGATGGACTCATCCAAAAATGCAAGAGGAAGCAGTTGGTTGTCTAGAAGAGGATCTTTGGCCAATTGGTTAGTAATGACTTTCCCTTTAATTAAATTATGCTAGAGGAACTCAAGGTCAAACTCAACTAAAAACATGAGCCACTTGGCCATATGCTAGTTTTGGTATGGTTTAGAGTGCATATACTTAAGTGGGTTAGTGTTAGTGATGACATAGGTTTTTTGATTGAGAAGATAATGATGAAGTTTGGAATACACAAAGGCTAAGGCAACATAAAGTTTCTAAATATGGGTGTACCAAGTCTCATACTCTATAAGCATTTGACTTATGTATTAGACAACTTTATTTTTATGTTGTTCATCATGATAGTCAGCATGGCCCTTAGTGAATGGTTAGTGGTAAAAATATAAAGGTAGAAGGGTTGGTCCTATTTAGGTGGGGTAAGAATAGGTAGAGAGAGAAGATATTATTTTAGTGAATTAAAGGCTTATTGGGAGTCCTTAGTATAATTAAAAGGTGTGTCTTTCTTAAAAAGATGGTAAAAGGGTTAACATCTATCTGATAATTAAGAGATGAAGCAATAGATGGATTAGAGCTTCCCTTGTAGGCTAAAATTTTTCTTAAGGTGGATAGGAGGCATCTCCAAGATTGATCTAACTTTGATAGGGTCTAATTTGATTCCTTGAAGGTAGACGATGAAGCCAAGAAGCTTTTTATAAAGGACCCTAAAAATACATTTCTTGGGGTTGAGTCTAACATGGAAATGGATTAAAATTTCAAATATGATGGTGAAAATGGTTAGGTGATCCTTGTGATGTTTATATTTTCAAAGGAGATCATCCACATAGTCCTATATGATTTTATGGAATAGGTCATGGAAGATGTAGGTCATAACACATTAGTAGGTTACGCCAACATTCTTTAGACCAAATGGCATGACCTTATAGTAGAAGGTTCCCCATGGGGTGATAAAATAAGTTTTATGTTGATCCTTGGGGTTAATAAAGATTTGATTATATCTCAAGAAACCATCTATGAGAGATAACATCTCATGGCCAACTATAAGATCAAGAAGTTGGTCAATTCTAGGTAAAGGAAAGTCATCCTTTAGGTAAGTGAGGTTAAGGTCACAAAATTTGATACAAATTCAAAGTTCTCCTATTGTTTTGGTAATGGGAATGATGTTAGAAACCCATTGAGGATAATCCATGGGTTGGATGAAGTTGACAGACAAGAGATGTTGAAGCTCATATTTGACTAGAAGGGTGATGAAAGGGTGCATCTTACAAAGCTTTCGTTGAATAGGCTTAGAATTAAGATGGGTGAAAATGTTATGGAGCTTATATAAGGGTAAATTCTATATATATCTGGATAAGACCAACAAAATTTTATGCTTTGGTCATGAAGTAAAGAAGGTTAATCTTTTTGCTCTGTAGAATCTAAGAATTAACCAATATTGACAATGCAAGGGTTATCATTACTACCCAAGTTGACATCAATAATGGATTCATTTAATATGGTTTGGTTGTCAAGAGGAAGGGATTTATGGATATAATAATACCCTACACTGAGATATGATAATTTAGAAGTGAGTGGTCATATGGTAGAGGTATTGGTGGAAGCAAGAAGTAGATGATCAAATCCCCCATAGATTAAGTTAGTTTGCTAGTTGGAAGGCCTAAAAGGGATAATGGTTCTAATGTTAGGGTCATAATTAGGATCATGGGTGGGGTTCTCATACTCTTGAGGAGTAAGGAAAGCATCTAAATATAAGATACAATACTCCCTTAATGAGATATGTTGAAACATGGGTTCCAAGGGGTCCTCTATGAGGATCTAGGAAGAAGGGATAAATGAGCTAGTTGAAGCTTCATCAATGGTAGGGATGGAGGTGTTGGTGGTTTTGGTTGATGAGGTAGTGTTGTTATTTGTTTTTATTGAGTTGGATGAATGAGGAAAAAGAACATCATTGGGTTGATATGTCATATTTTATGAGGCAAAAGAACTAGGGTTAGCTCTTATGGTAACAACTTCACCTTCATGTTCAAATTTGACACATTAGTGTAAGGTAAATGAGACACAACTCATGGCATAGATCCAAGGGTGTCCAAGTAAAATGTTTTATTGGAACTCACCCTCTAAAATGTAAAATATTTTTGGAATGGTATGAGGTCCCAAGAAGATGTGGAGGATGACTATCCCCAAGGTAGTGGCTATAGTATCATTAAGAGAGCCAAGGACTACTATAGTTTTTGACATGATGTTCTTAGGAAATTGAAGTTGGTCATATGCATGAGAGAAGATAATGTTGATACTAAATCCTCCATCAATCATCACCCTTTAGATGTGGGTTTGATTGATCAAGGAGACACAACTCATGGCATTAATGAAGAGAGGAGGATTGGGATCCTTAGAATAGATAGAAGGTATTTTCAAATCCTAGAAGGTGGTGAAGGTATAAACTTGTAGGGCTAAAAAAAAGGATGCAAGAGGTTGAGGATCTTATAATTTAACCTCTATATATTTAAAATCCTTTATCAATTCTTGGTGGTAATGGGCTGAGGTGTTGATTAGTTCATATAGGCTCATCTTCACTAGTGTCTAGTGAAGTTATTTTAACACTACTCATTGGATGGTTTCAGAAGGGTTGAAAGGAGAGGCACCCAATATAGATATTTTGGGTTTTGGATAAGGTGAAGCTAAAGGTGAGTTTGCTTGGTTTTTTTTGGAAGTTTGAGGGGTATAAGGGTAGGTCCATGGTATGCTTTTCCCATATCCTTTTGTTGGGCCCGAGATCGGGTCACCATATGGATAGTGTGGATTAAGAGAAGTGTTAGGCTAGATGATTTCTTTAGTTCTTCCTCACTTTCAACTAATATTGGAGGCATAGGTGAATTTTGGGTGGGTTGAGTTGGTGGTAGGGTTGGTAATGGGCTCAAGTAAGGTTCCTCTGATAATAAATCATCCTCATCCCATAAGCTATGGACAAGTGTTTGGAGAGCTTTATAGGCCTTCATATTGTGTCCAAGATTCCTATGGTATAATCAAATCAAATTTTCATTGAACCATGATGGTTTATGATATGAAGGGTCAAACTTTTTGATGGGTGGTAAGGTTAAAGAAGAGGTTTATAAAAACCTTTGTAGAATGGTCTAATAAGATTTGATCAAATGCATTAAAGGTGTTGGGTTTTTGGTTTTAAGAGTGGAAGACTTCCTAGGAGAGGCTTCACCATAGAAATTGGAGGTGGTGGAATGGTTTTGGTGGGTGGTTTTAGTTGGGATTGTTTGGATATGGTTAGTTTGGAGGTGGAATATTTAGAGGTGGAGGGTGAAGGTTTGGCGATAGGTGGGAAGGGAGAGGTAGCTAAGCTAGTTACAAATGATGGTGATTTGGTAAATTTGGAGGTAGGTGTGGGTAGAGTAAAAGGATAAGGTTTACTAGCTGAGGAATAGGTAATGGGGATAGTAGAGGGATAGGGTCCTAAGATGGAAGGTAAGTGTGAAGGAGGTGGTATGGGTCTAGTTCGAGGTGGGGGTTTAAGTGGTTGCACTTTCCTAGTTATTTTGGTTAGGGTTTTATTTTGTGGACTAGAAGGGGTTAAGTCCAAATTCAAATATGGGTGAGATAGGCTAGGGATAGGAAGTATTTCTAGGTTTTTGATGGGTTTGGCTAGAGAGGTGTAAGGTGATTTGGAAAATTTAAGTGGAGGTGGGTTGAATGGTTCTCCTATGGTTTTGAAGGAATAAGTGTTTAAATATGGGATTGAGGTAATAATAGGTTTGATGGTAGATATAAGTGAGGTTGAAGGTTTAGGTTTGTTTTGGTAAGGGAGGCCAAGATGATGCCAAAAAGTGGCTCTATCTAGGTTGGGTTTAGAAGTAAACTCTAGATTTTAGACCAATCTATAAAAAGGATTGTAAATGGTTTTGATTCCTTGGTCATTGGTTTCAAAAGTTAAGCCCATGAGTAGAGGTGATAGGAAGGTTTCTTCACCTATGTTTTTTATGGAAAGTTCCAAGGTTTGGGAGGATTATTCCTCCATGAAAGGTGTAGGTAAGGTGATCACTTCCTTTAGAGTGATTTTTAAAGAGGGAGGTGTTGGTTCCATGATAGGTAAGGAAGGTATGATGGTGTCAAGGGAAGGGGTGAAGATGGTTACTTAATTTGTTTGGATTTCCAAAGGAATGGTAGGTAATTGAACCACTTCAATAGCTGGAGTGATTGAGGAGGTGGTTGAAGCAATGGTTGCCTCCTTTGGTATTTCTATCAAAGGCAATATGGATAGGTGTATGGTCTCAATAAGTAGAGAGAGGGGTGGTTGCTTCCTCTATTTGAATGTACATAGGAATAGAAGGTGAATCCATCACTTCAATGAGTGTAATGGATGGAAAGTTAGTTGAGGTAATGGCTTCCTTAATGATAGGTTTACTAATAATGACATTAATTGTATGGACCTCATGAGCACGAAATGATTCCAATTTATTATCATCATAGTTGGTGGAAGGGGAATTGGTGGGAAAAGGTTTATGAAATTTGTCAAGGGACTAATTTGGAGGTGCATTGAGATTATAAAATAAAATTTTTCCCTTATCAATCATATTTTGGATGATATTTTAAAAGGTATTGCACCTATGAAAATCATGTATAATGACATGGTGGAAAGCACAAAGATCATTCTTATTGTACCAACTAGGTGTAGGGCAAGAGGCATCAAATTGTTGGGGAAGTTTTATTAGAGGAAGTTGTATGATTTTTGCTTTGAGTAGTTTATATAAAATAGAAACATAAGACTCCCCTATCAAAGTGTATTTTTTTGAGGTAACTCAGTTTTGGTTTTGATTTGGTTGGTTGGAGGAGTTAGAAGAATTAGTTGGGTTAGGTTGGTTGATAGTTGGAGGTTGAGTAGTTTTAAATACAATCAATTTGGTGGATTAATTTTATTTGGTATTGGTATGGTTAGCTTGATTGATTTTTTTAGTGGAGGAAGGGTCATTAGATTTAAATATAGAATTTTTAATCCATAATTTTAGTTTTTCCTCATCAAGGGCTCGAATTTCCAATTTTTATGCCATGGTGAAAGCCTCACCAAAAGTTTAGAAAGTTTGAACTTTTAGAGTAGGGGAATTATGTTTGGCACAACCCTAAGAGAAGATTTCAATCAACTCAAGTTAGGGTAAGGAGAAATAAATTTGGTTGATGATACTTCTTCATCTAGCTACAAAATCAACAATTGATTCATCATCAAATTGCCTAATAGAATAGAGGTCGATAATAGAGATCTTTTTAGATATATTGACTAAAAATTGATCTAAAAAGATATGGACAAGTTGAAAAAATGAGAAGATAGAGTGCTTGGTGAGATCATTATACCAATCTAAGTCTAGTCCTCATAAAGACATGGGGAAGGTACAAAGGAGAAGAGCATCATCATATGCAATCAAATAGAAAGAATGGTGAAATGCTCTCTAGTATTTTTTAGGGTCCTCCTTGCTTTGGAACTTAGAAAACTTGGGTAGTTATCATTAAGGAGGATAAGGTCAGATAGGAATAGATGGATGGGTGGGTTCATTGCAAATTTGATCATAAGATAAAAGGTTATGAGCTCCATAAATAGATGATTCAAGATTGGACATTTTATCCATCAACATGTTAACTAAATGTGTTTGAGGTTGGGGAACTCCATAATTGTGTGGTAGGTTTGGTTGAAGTTGGGTGGCTATAATGAATGGAATAGAGGTATAAGGTTGAGAGGATGCCACATATTGGTATGTGGTCATGGAAGGTTGGGAGGATGCCACATATTGGTATGTGAGCACAAAAGGTTGGGTAAAAGTTGCTATTTATCCTTGTGGATTTGGAACATATTGTTAGTATGTCATGGGTGTTTTCTGAGGGATGCAGGTGGGTTGATTTGGAGGTATGGTTGAAGAGGTAGGTTGAGGTTGGGTGGTAACTCTTGTGCTAATGGGTGAAAGGGTAGATGGTATGAAAAGTAACAAATTTTGAAGAGGGGTAGAAATTGGTTAGTTGGTGGTGATAGGAGGAATGGTGGAAATAGGGGTAGAAGATACTCTAGTGTTAGGTGGGGTATAGGTAACAAGAGGTAAGGTTTACCCTACATTAGAGGTGTTGGTTGGTGTAGGGGGTGTTTAGCTATTGGTTAGAATGTTGGATTGGGTTTTGGTGGTGGTAGTGGATGGGATATTGGTAGAAGAAGATGCTTGGGTGATCAAAGGTTGGGTAGAAGTAACACAAATCATAATAGAGGGAGGAATACCATAAGGAGGATCCATGGGAGGAACCTAAGCAATAGGGGTACAATGAGATAAGGTGTTAAGGTAATGTTTGAGGGCCATAGGGTTATTATCAAATAAGGTATCAAAATTTGCATCACCCTCAACAACTATCTGAGGCATGATAGGAAGAGGAGGAAGATGAGTAGAACTCTCAACATCAGAAGTATAATCCATGGAAGAAGTGGAAGAGGAAGATGGCAGTTCTTGGTTGGTTTGATTCCTCAATTTTTTTTAGAAAAGACCATGAGAGGAGTAGAAAAGAAATGATGAAAAATAATACCTCAAACAAAAATCAATAAAAATGAAAAGAATCTCTAGGAAATCCAAACATACACTAGAAGTGCATTTTAAAACCTAGGATTTTTTTACATCACTTTTGGCTTATGCCTTAGAAAGTGTGAATAAGAAATTTGGCTTATAGATCAGGTATTAAATAAGAAATATAAGGTTGGTTTAGGTTTTTTTTAGGTGCTAAAAAAGAATAAATCTGTATTGAACTTTAGTACATGGCTTGATATTGGGGCCTACCCCCTCAATTAACACACTAAAATGATAAGGGTGTCAGGTGCTTATCCAAGATATACTGAGTGTCAAAGCTTATACTCAACTAGATATCTATGTTGGTTCTCTCCTTAGTAATGACCTCCAAGTAGGATTACCAGGAAAGGATAAGGTTTACCACTAGGTGCTAAAATCCTAGTCGGGCCTTGTCTCAAGTTTGTTTTGATGTGTTGATTGATTATGTGGTTTGGTAAAAGTGTGTGATAATAAGAGTGAAAACTAAAATTGATTACTTTTACCTTTAATTTAACTAGATGAACTAAAATTGAGAAATAAAATAATATATGTAAGGTATTTATTTTAAACCCAAAATAAATTTTAGATTTCCTTGGATGAGCAAATATTAAAGGAAGAAAAAAGGGGAACCTAGATTATGTTAGGGTCCCACTAGGTATGCCAAAATGTTTCTCGTAATTTTTGATCATTTCTTAAATTTGGAAGAAGATCAAAAACTATTAATAAAGGTTTGGTATAAATACCTGGTTGGTGATGCATGTATAATCTAGATGAAGATGGAGAATTCCTCTTTGTCTT
The DNA here is from genome assembly GCA_037957365.1 of Torreya grandis. Lineage (NCBI taxonomy): Eukaryota > Viridiplantae > Streptophyta > Pinopsida > Cupressales > Taxaceae > Torreya > Torreya grandis. The sequence continues at coordinate 4,375,640 of JARHVA010000370.1, read as the reverse complement.
AGAAAGAATAAATTGTAAATAAGAAATCACTAACACAGGGGTTGTTGGCAAGATAGTTGGGTGGATTGCCTAGCATGAGATAGATCTAAGAAGCATAATATTATTAGGAGGCTATCAATCCACTCTTAATAAAAATCAAGTTGAAAATGATAAAATTAAGGTAATTGCATAAAGTAAATGAAATACAATACAAGAAGAAAGTAGAATGCTTGTTAAATAAAATGACTAAATATAGCAAAAGAGGGTTAATAGTCATGTTAAATGGGGTGAATTCAATTTTAAAAAATTATAAAAGGGTTTATGAATAGGTAAGAACATAAAAAGTTAAGTTTAGTTGGGGTTAAGGGGCTAAAAATAACTTTCTATTATTTTATACCATAGTGACTATTAGTGGTTGGGCTAATCATTGGCACTTAGGTTGACTATTGATAGTTGGGTAACTGTCAGTGGTTTTGGTTGACCACTAGTGGTTGTGCTAATCATTGACAATTCTTTATGAATTCTAAATATATTCATAAAAGAGAGTTTCAAGTTGGGTCAGAGGTCTGATAATGGTTATATTAAAGATCAAGAAGTTGGGAAATAAGGTATAGATAGATCAGGTTGAGGTGGTTAGAAATCCAATGAAAAAATAAAAAGTACAAATATACTTGTATCTTGGTGTATAGTTGATGGTTGAAGGCTGAAGAAATTTCTCTAGATTAATAGTAATTTGGCCTCAAAAGCAAATTCAATAGAGGTTCAGGTCTCTTTTATTGTTGTTGACTTGTTAAAGGAAGACTGAATGCTTGAATACTTGAGTACTTATGTGTAAGAAGATTTGATAGCTTTAAATGGATCTATTTCACCTCCTACTCCCCTCCTTTTATAGGAAAATAAAGATGGAGGATAGAAGGTTCCCTAGAGGGTGAGGTTGTTGATCATAATGCTTGAAATTTTATTAACACCTCAGAAGGTGAACATATTAAATTGTGCCTCATTATCTTACACACATCTAGTGATGTGTTAAGGTGAGGACCTAATCAGTGATGGTTAGGCTAACTATAGATAGTTAAGTTTACCATTGATGGTTGAGTGTCTAGAGGAAAAGGGTAAATTTAAGTTAAAGAGGGTGGTTTAATGTTTGTTAGTAAGTCATTGAGTTTAGCTAGCTAAGTAGCTAACTAGACCAAAGGTCTGATAGGTTAGTTGGTGGGTCGAGAAAGGTTGAGTGGTCCTTAAGGTATCCTAAAGAATTTCAACATCTAGTATGGATTTCTAGTGTCTACACTACCTTTGGTCTCCATTCACTATTTTTTCTTCTTTATGGCACTCTAGGGGCCTCAATATTCTTATTTTGACTTGAGAATCCATGCTTATAAAACTTTTCAATATGACTAACCTTTTGGTAATTGAAATACACTATTCCTCTTGATGAAAACACACCATTAACCATTCCTCTTGACTAATGACTCTCCTCATAGTTCCATGCATATTCATTCTTGGAGGGTCTTCTGCAATGCCTTAATCTATGACCAAATTGGTTACATGAATAACAATAACCATTGAAAGGATTAACATACCTTATAGCATTAGGCTACTTGATATGATTAGTATTAATTTTTCCATCACCATCATTCCTTGATTGACCATTGAACTCTAAGGTCTAATTCTCCTTAATCAAATTATTATTTTTCTTTTGGTCTCCATTGAAACCAAGACTTATTTTGTCATTAGCAGTCTTTTGACTACTTAGAATGTTGTCTAGATCATTGGTACTCTTTTCAAAACACACAAAGGAATTTACCTTAATTGATTCCAAATCCAACTTAGCTCTGAAGGAATCCACTTTAGTTACATACCTAGCACATTCTTCTTCTTTAAAATTTAGGCTTATAGTCACAATTTTAATTTGATTCTCCACCTGTTTGACTATTTATTTTTATTCCTTTTAGTTGTTACTCAATCTATTTTCAAATAAACTAATTTTTTCCTCATAATATTTGACAAGAGACCTCATCACCTTATTATTCTTCTTCACCATATTCAATTCTTGTAGATCATTCATTAACTCAACCTCAAATTCCACCTCCTCTTCTTCTTCATATGAATCACCAACAATACCTCCAAACCACATGGACTTTTATTGATTTAAATAGCTTGCTTCCTCAACCATGAATATAAATTCATTGACATCAATATCAACACATTCATGGTAAATCTCATAATCACTTCTCTTACTCTCATTAGATGAGTTTTAGTCTTCCTTAGTGTAAAATCTATTTTTTTAGAAAACTTCTTCTTGTCATCATGCTTTCTAAAGCTTTTCTTACTCTTATCAGACCTGTAAGACTTCTTATCATCATAATGACCTTCATCATGCTCTTCATCATACTTTGTCTTGTGATTATGGAGTCACTTTTTAGTAAAGTGTCCAATTTATCCACAAATAAATCATTTGAAGGGAAACTTACCCTTGTATTTACCTGAACCATTTTAAAACTTTCTTGTAAACATAGCTATCAACTTATCATCATCAATATCAGAATCATCATTATGTTTGACTTTATTTCCTTGTTTTTTATATTCCTTTAAATTTTTTTCTACTTTTAAAGTATCTTCCTTAATTGAGGGTCTTCTTTCACTTTTCCTCATCTCATACATTGTTAGGGTGCCATGAAGTCCATCTATCTCTAGCTTATCCATATCTTGTATCTCTTCAACAATAGACACTTTAGAATCAAAATTAGGAGTTAGAGATCTTAATACCTTTTCAAAAATAATAAAATATTTAAATTATTCACTTAGGCCTCTTATGATGTTGACCACTTCATCAACCCTAAACAGATAGGCTATAATGATCTCATCTTCATTCATCCTTATGCTTTCAAATTGTCTTCTATGGGTTTGAAATTTAGCCAACTTGACCTTGGATTCTCCCTCATGAATGGTATTAAATTTTTACCACATTTATTTGGTAGACATAAATTTCATCACCTTAAAAATATCTTCCTTTAATAGGCTACAAAGAATACCATTCATTACTTTTGAATTGTTATCACTAGCCTTCTTACCTACTGCATCTATAAGGGGAATAGGGGGCATATTATATCCATCTAAAAATGATTTAAAAGCATAATTAACTTGAGACATAAAATATTTTATCATCCTAACACTCCAAAAATCATAATTAGATCCATTAAACAATGTATCCTTGCTTGCAGATAAACCACCTTGTGTTTGACTAGCCATCTTCACTTGCTTAGGATATCCTTCAAGCTATTATGCATAATTAAAAATACATACTCTAATAATAAATTTTGGAATTATATATACTGATATTTGTGGGTGAATTATTTCCCTTAAATCAATCATTCAATTTCACTTATCATTTATTAACTATTCATCCAAACACATACATCAACCAATGCATAAACAATCATCCACATAAGCACATAACATATGGACACAAGAGATATGTGGGAAAAAATCAAGGGGGGATAAAAAACAATAAAAATTATCTTGAAATATATTCCTATAATCAATTAATAAATATTTAGTGAAGCACTAACCCCACAAGGAGCACCAACCCCTCACTAGTCAAGCACCAACTCAACTAGTCCTTTAACAAGTACCAACTTACAATGAGGCACCAACCCCCTAGGTGACTCAGCTTAAAATCATCCAAATAAAACCTATTATCAAATTTGGAAACCTATTTATTACTCAATTTATGATGATCACCTTCTTTTTCTCTTTGCACTCTTTTATATCTCTCAAATAGCCTATTAGGCCTCTTTGCTCAACTAGCCATCTTCTTGATAGATTTAGGTCATATGATCTTGATCATAATATATAAAATCATTTTTATAAATTCATGAAATATTAAAAACACATATATTATGGTCTTCAAACCCTTTACATGGTTTCTAAACTTCTATTTTATTCACCCATTCCCTTAATTCTTCTAACTAGTCAATTAGGCCTATTAGACCTTATTATACATGAATCTTGATATCATATAAATTAGTAATAAATAAACCTATTAATAATTTTATAAAAATTTAAATATATCAAAAAGCATGTTTAATAATTTAAACAACCACTACATAGGTCGGTCACCACTCATAAGGACCAAAACCACCATTAAGCCTAATAGAGACCTAATGCAATTAGACCTTCTCAAAGCACATGTTTCACCTTAGCCACCTTGGAACATATTTAGCCTCTATAAATGGATGTAAAAATTCACACAAAATTCAATTATACCCCTAATAATCTCATTTTAGGTACACAACACCATTTAGTTCATTTCACTTCTTGAACCACACCATTAGGCTTACTCACAATTAGTCATTCTCATTGCCATAAAGTATACTTTGAATATCTGAAGTATAAACTCAAATTTACCACAAAAACATAATAAATTATATCTATATAACATCCATTAAATTATATTCATCATAATTATCATTATATTTCACCAAATAGGGTAAAAGACCTCAAACTAATAATTTCCATATGCTCACTCAGAACTACAAATAGACCTCAACAATCAGTCAAGAACCTTTGATTTTTCACACATTCATATGAATTTATCATGAATAAAAATAAATTAAAATTAACCTATGATACCTATATATAAACTTCATATGAATTATATTCTTCAACTCTATGCAAAATGACATAGGAACAACAATCATACTAACACACATAAAATTGCCTAAATGCTCTAAAACATAATCATGGAAATAATGAATTAGAACACATATAAATTAAATTTTATGATATGAATATGGGTTTATATGATCCTAAAACACCCTAAAACTAACTTAAAATAAATATATTATAGGCTGAATTAGGAATATTGGTCTTGCAGACCAATCTCATGTCTTCACCCTACGTAGACCTCCCTCTATTAGATAGGTCACTTTGAGAGAAATTTTATGAAATTATATAAGAATATAAAAATATTATATTAAAAGGTTATATGTTTTAATTTTATTTAATAACAACCTTATGCAATTGCATCCATCCCTAATCCATGGTAACACAAACCTAATCTCATTCCCACTTCTACTTATTTTTCTCACTATCTTCCTCACTAGGCCTTTTTAGTGATAGGACAAATTCCATGATAATTTTAGCATATTTAAATTTTTTAACCTTATCAAAAACCTAAATATACACAAACTAAAAGTCTCACACATCATACTCCAATCATTTTCATGCTTTGATCTGGTCAACCCTACTTGCTACATCAAAAATCTAAGAAATAGCTTCCACTCACTCTTCTGACAGAACAATACTACCTTTATGTAATTTGTAAATTATTATACATGTTAAAATCATAAAAATAGGCTATAAAAACCATTCTTAGCCATTTCTAACAAGATCTTCCATATTGGGTCATAGTTAAGGTTTTAAGGCACTAAAAATGAGTTTACATTTTAAGCAATCATTCATAAAGGATTTAACATCAAATACAAAACCAATTCCATGAAATTTGAGTTATAAACCTTTAAAAACTTCCATGAAATTTTTATCATCTCATACAAAGGTTTCATTTTCCAATGAGCATAAGAAAATCATTCTCAGGTCTATAATACCTCATTCTATGGACATAAAAAACCACAAAACCATATTTCATGCATTATCCTTTAGACTGTGAAATTATAATTTGTAAACAAAATTTAAAAAAACTTTCACACATTTTAATTTTATCTCATGATCTCTATCACCTTGGAAACTAAACGTGGCCCCTCATTAGGCCATACTAGGTCTCTTTGCTTACTAGGCCTCAACCTGTAAGTTACACTTAGACCTTGAACACACATTGAAACCTCTTAAAATGATCTAAAAACCTCATAATTATGTCATGAAAACTAATACAATTATCACATTATACCAATAATCTTCTCATAATCCTTAAACTTCTCACTTCATCATGCTACCAAGCTTGTGCCTTCTCACTAGGTCTCTTCATGTAAAGACCAAGCCAAAAACTGACCTAGAAACCTCATATGAAATATTATATACCTTATACACATGTTTATATAGTTTAAAAAATATTCTTACATTATATAACATTAATTTTAATCCTTCATAGATCTTGATAACACCTTAAGATTCCTCATTAGATCAAGTAGAGTCTAGGACTGATATGGTTACATGTTTAAGCTTAAGACCTTACCCCTAAAGGTTTACCTTGAAACTTTCATGAGTGTTTCAAAAATTCATATTCATGATTTTAAATCCTTAAATATCCAATAATACATATGTGTATCCATCTTACCAGACCATCATATTCATACACATGCTCAAGATATGACAATGCTCCTTAAGACTAGTGCTCAAAAGTATGCTTACCTTGAATCTTGATCTTTGACCTTGATATGTAATCAACCTTAGAATAATTACTAGGTTGCCTTAAAATTCTCTCTCAATAGAGAGATAATAGGTTTCATTCAAATTTTCTCTTGTCTTAATCTTCCTTATCACATACCATTTCACTATGTATGACACCAACTATGACTTTGACATTAATGACATCCATCTTGACCCTAAAATTAATGAAAATATTTATGCCACAAAACCAAAAATAATAAAATACCTCAACATAGTATATATAAGATTGGTCTCCTTTATACAAGGAGTCAACAATGATCCACATCCACCATATCTCTCAACCCCTTCTAGGAATCTCTCAACTTCTCCTTAAGACTCTCTTCTATGAGATATATTATGAGAGATATATTCACACATTACATATATTAATATTATAAAAAAAAATCATACTAAAATTTCCTAATAAAAAAATGAAACTTTCATTTGTATTTGGTTGCGTGAAGTGGAGTTCATCACCATTCATAAGTCCTTAGGGCATGAATATCAATATTTCATCCCCCATCATATGTATCAACCATATTCTCTAATTGGGGATATAAATCAAAGGAAATTATTTTAATAACTAAGTGGTTGCATGTTTTAAACATAGTTTATGAAATAAAGGGGTGTATACCTGATGCTAAGATATTAGACACCACCCTCAAAGCTCAAATTTTAGGTAGTGCTTCACTGATATCTCATGGCTAAAGTGGTCATGAAGATGCTAGACCTTCCAATGCATTTCCTATTATTTTTCTTATTATATGGAATTTTGAGCCACACATATTATGATGTATATTAGGACCATCTAAAAAATTTTGTCAAAATTTATATTAATACATTTTAGCTAAAAATAATTTGTAGTACAAGGAAAACCAACCTCCCCCAAGATATCGTGACATACCACTTAAAGTCAAGATTAAGAGATTAACCTATTCCTAATTCTTGTAAGGTAGATATATGTGCTAAATTAATGTTACGCACCCATTTTCACACTAACTTATGGGTTTTATTATATGTGTGTCATTATTTTATTATTATTATATACTCATTTTACATGTTATAACTTACACATCAAACAAATTAAAATTATCCTAAGTCAAAACATTGTCATATCCCATTACAAATTTAAGCGATAAGGCATTACTCTACCTCATTTATGATCATTTTTTCTCATCTTAAATATTTTACCCTAATTTAGATTGTGGAATCCTTAATTGGGTAGATAGGGTTAAGGATATAGAAATGATAGGGCACAAGAGTGAATGTCAAATCTACAACATGCTAATTAATGTGCTAAACTCAGATATGCCATATGCTAAATTTATTAAAATAAGATAATATATTAGTGGAAATTAGAGCAATGTTAAATATATAAATGTCATAAAATGGATTACTTAGTTGGTTTTGATTCTAACATAGTGCTTAATCTAGAAAAGACATAAAGTATGAATGAAGATAATATTGGGATAGTCATCAACTTTTATATTTGGTATCTTTGGCTCTCTAGATAGTGGCATCATCTTACCATGGTTGCATCACCATTATTATCTAGGTTTAACACTATTGTCTCATTGTGAGACCACCTAGATACTTCTGGGTTTGTCTTTGCCTTCATTCTAATGCATTTAGATCTGAGACATGGATAGTCACTCATGGTGAAATGGTAAAACCCTAGCTTTCCATCTTCAATGTGACCTTGGAGAAAAATGGGTTAGTGAGAACATGATGTCAATATGATCCATAATGACCTCAATGTCAAAGGGTGATTCCTAAATAGTTAATGCTCCAAAAGAGGGCCTTAGACTCATGTAGTTCTCCCCTATGTGTTGGCTCGTGTGTGAATCATGCAATGTGTAAAGTAAGTACAACAGTGATCTAACTTGTAACTTGGCAAATATGACCTTATGACTAGTCCTTTATTACTATAGACCTATATTTGTGATATTATTTTTATTGATATAAGAAGAAGGTATAATATGAAATATTTTTGTAGCTTAAGTGCTTCTTGAATGTTGTTTTGGTCTGATTGCTAGGGGAAAAATGAATGAGGGTTGGTATTATATTTATACCAATCTTATCAAGAGATAACTCACATTGAATAACTTAGGATAAACATTGTAATACATTTCATTTAAAAATTATTGACTTGATGGAATTGTACACTCATATTAGATAAGGAAAATAATTTGAATGTTACTATTTATATTGGACGTTAGTGGCAAGGGAGCAAGAGAGTAGGCATAGGCTCAGAACTTGTATAGATGTAAGATAAGTACATTATAAGCATTCTAGGAAAGATGGAGTGTATGTGTCGTCAATATAAGGTTATTTAGACTAATATATAGACCAAGGTGCACAAGATAGATTAGATGTGATGCTTATAGAATCAAGGCATGTGTATAATTAAGAAGAATAAACAAAGTCTGAGTTTTCCAAATGTATAATACTAATGTGCTATATAATCACAAAATATCATCTACACTAACATCATGCTTTCTAATTTAAATGTTAACCTATATGTATTATCTTTTTATGTTGTCTATTTAAAATAAAATCCAAATCATGTTTGTTTGGAACCAAATACAATTCTAATTCAAATCCAAATCATTCTAGTTTTCTAAACTAGTCAAACATTTATAATCAAGTCAACTTTTGTAAAGTTTAATTCATATCTTCTAAATTAAAACTTACTAAGTCAATTGTTCTAATTAAAAGTAAAATTAAAACTTCTATAAAGTCAAAGTCAACTCTTCTAAAGTCCAATTCATCTCTTCTAAAGTCCAAGATAAATCTTCTAAAGTCAATAGTGCGAACCCAAACTCAAAGTAAATAAAAAACTCAAAAATTCTAAGGTAAATGAAAGTTAAGCATCCAACTTAGGCCAAACTAAAATAAAATCAAATTCAAAGATATATTTAAGCTTTCTAAGTTTGAAGGTCGAGGGTTAAACCAAGTCAAACTTTGGAAAGTCAACTTTTTAAAGTTAAATACTGAAATCTAAATTGAAAATCAAGTCAAAATCAAAATCATTTTAAAAATACAAGATCTAAGTTTTAAAATTTGATTTGTAAACACATTTCCATTTGTAAATCACATTTGACATTCAAACATTAAACTATAACTATGAAAAAACCTTGAATTGGGAATCCTTCCTTAACTTTGGCATTTCCATTGATCAGACCAATCAAACATTTCAATTTTACTAAGAGTCATATAATATCACACCAAAGATACAAATTAACTCAAATACACTTTTCAAATCTGATATTTAAATTTGAATTGATAAGCAAAGACTTTACATGTATTCAAATCAACTTAAATATCCTATCTTGATTCAAAGTGGATATTATCAATCCAAACATGTTTAAGTACATAAGAAGTGGTGTTTCATATAACCCTACTTTCAATTATGAATGGTCTTATGATTTACTTATATATTTTTAAAATATTAAAAAACCTAGAAGATGAGGTATCATCAACCTGAATATGAGGATGTGCCACTCAGAATAGAGGTAGTACTTAGCTACATTTGAATAGAGAAAATACCCTTAGAGTCAATTTATACTTGGGAAAATCTCTTGTAAAAATATATGGTCAAAACCTATAATCATATTGGAAATAAAAATGGAAAATTTTATACCCCTCCCAACATAATCAGGTTATTATTTCCCAATTATAGTATATTATTTAGATTTTAGCTACCTCTGTAGTTGTTGATTAATTTAACAATCCTCTAGATATGGATCAAAATCCACCACTTGAACAATAAAAATAAGATCCATTATTGAATCCTACATCAAGCATGGATCCATTTACTAATCCTAAACAAACAACTCTAGTAGATCCATTGTAATAAACTATAAATAATATGCAATAAACATTCCATAATCCACAACAATTCCCTCCTAATTGCTAACATATATATTCTTCCAATTCACAACAAAAAGTTTCAAATAATACAAAATATTTCCCTTCAAATTATCAATAATTCCCTTCTAGTTACCAATAAGTCCCTTCTAGTACCCAAAAATTTCCTTCCAGTTCCCAACACATACCTTTAAATAAATATCATAATAAGTTTAAACCCATTATTTGGTAGAGCTGAAGGCTCAAAAATGTGCACAACACAAAATTTTAGGTAGTCAATCAACACTCTTTAATTAATCAAACTCCATACAAATATATAGGAGACATATTTACGATAATTGGGGATGCTCTAATCCCTAATCACTCAACAAATGACCACCCAATTATCTATAATATCTACCTATTTATTATTATTATTATTATTATTATTATTATTATTATTATTATTATTATTATTATTATTATTATTTACAACAATAATACACCAAATAATATATTCAAACTTAGGTATTAGTATATCTACTAATTACCAAAATAAACTACCTAATGTAAATTCTAATCCTTAACATTCCCATCCCTTAGAGTTTTCATGGGGAGAGAAGGGACAAATACACATCACTATATTTCCATCCCATAAGATTGACATGCGGATGTCAGGTTCACTCGAAAATGCATTCATTACATTATATGGTATTTTTATATTGGAGAGGAAATTTATTACAAAATGCCTTTCAAGGATTATTTGCAACTTACGATAAAAAGAGGACTTGTTTAAATGATGACACATATGACTTTGAATAAAAATAAAAAGGACTCAAGTCACTAATGACAAACAACTAGAGACATTGAAAAAATAATGCAAAAAAGACAAAACATTTACAAATGATTATTAAATGACACTAGAATATGATATAAAATTATTGACTCACTATAAACACAAGATGACAAATATATTATTTGATGACAATAATTTACACTTTAATTTTGAAAAACTAATTATATGACTAAATATATAATAAATACCAAACTTTTTAATTAAAAAAAATCCTAAAAGACACAATTCGTTGAAATAAATTCCTTGGCTGATTTTGATAGAAAGTCCAATCCACACTCTTATAAAATATTATTAGTATGCAAAACACAATGATAATGATGTAAAACATCATAGTGCATTGCAAACTCAACATGTTGGCTACAATAACAAGTAGTGTGTGCGTGATTTCTTTGGGTGCTTTTACCCTATTATACCCCACCCCCTAGTTTGTAACCAAAAAGGGGCACAAAGTAAAGAATTAAATAAGATCAATAAACACCCAAGACACACAAAAACATATAACTTAAAATTATAATAAATAAATAGAAAACATCAATACCATGGCTTAATACACATATTACTTAAACAAAACATAAATAATAACATAAACAATAACTCAATAAAATATCATTTAAAAATAACAAACCGCCATTATAAACTAAATACAAGCTAGTAAGACCTAAAACCATGGATTTTATTCTAAAAACCAAACACTTACAACTCACTATAATAATAATAATAATAATAATAATAATAATAATAATAATAATAATAATAATAATAGTAATAATAATACTAATAATAATAATAACAATAAAAATAATAATAATAATAATAATAATAATAATAATAATAATAATAATAATAATAATAATAATAATAATAATAATAAAAAAAAAAAGAGATATACTTGAAAACCTAAATTAAGGTCTATTTCACTGCTATTTGGGAGGATAGATCTCTATGTCTAGCTTTGCATTATTTCAAGGTTGAAATGAAGAAGTGTCATATTTGGCATTGATTTTTTATGGAGCTCAGAGGAGAAGCGTTCATCATGGGAAGTAATTATGACATGGGAACATATAGGCCAAATATCCATTGATCTATGCAAAAGGAATAACCCAAATGTTAATTCAAGTCTATTATGTAGAAGAGCCAATCTTGGATCTGAGCCACCACATGATGCAGATCGAGCTCAAGAGCTAAGTTAAACCATAAGGGGGTCATTAAGATGTCATCAATATAGGTTGAATGGTGAGAGGGTAAACTTGGTTGGAAAGAAAATCCATGTTTTAGCTTAGATAGATGTTAAAGATGTTATGGATCAAGCTAGGTAAGTGGAAGGTAGGATATATAACTCATGGGGTCACCAATAAAGTAGGAGATGCAACTCACTAAGTCTATGCTTAAATTCTATCATGTAGAGGAGAGGCTTGAGAAGGATGATGCTACCATAGTGGAGTGCTTGAGATTTGATTTGAGTAAAGCATCCAATCTTACAAACCATTAGAACTCAGGTCATGGTTTTTGTAAAATATAAATCTAATGCCACTAAAATAAAAAATCTCTAGCAAAAAATAGAATAAAATGGCTATGAATAAAAAATTTCAAACCCTAGAAAGAAGATATTTGACTAGTAATATGTGACCAAAAAATAAATCCAATGTATGTAGCAACTTGTATGGCCAAGTCTAAAAATGCTATCAGAACCCTCAAATCTAACACAAAAAATATATATTTTTAATATAAAATACCGTCAATAAAATTTGCAGTGGTCTACACTAAAAATATTTTGATAAAATATAGAGGTATCTCAATGGATAATAGAGATGTATGTGGTCCTCACTCCAAATATATTCTTACAAGTAAGACCAAATTTATATAGAGGTCCAAGGGAGAACCTACTCTGATACCATATAATAAGTTTAATCCATTATTTGATTGAGATGAAGGCTCAATAATGTGCACAACACAATAAAATTTTAGTCAATCAATCAACATTATTTTATTAATCAAACTCTATAAATATATATAGGAGACATATTTCCTATAATTATGGATGCTATGATCTATATAATCAATTAACAAACAACCACCTAATTATTTATAATATCAACCTGTATAATATTGTTATTATTCAAAATAATAATATACCAACTAATATATTCTACCTTAGGTAATATTATAACTAATAATTAATAAAATAAACTACCTAATGTAAATTTTAATCCTTAACATAGAAAGTTGTAAGTACTCCATAATAAATTATGACTAATATACAAAACTGGGTTACAAAAAATCATCAACAACACATTGTGGCCAATTATAAAATTTGACCCATTGTTGGAATAATTATCATTGATGTCAAAGAAATTATAATAGATATAAATGGCAATGTCAAATGAAATTGTTGTTGGAAGTGAATGAAAGTGTCAAACATAATTATTTTCAGAAGTGAATATAATTGCTATCAAAAGTGAACAAAAATGTTGATGTAAATGTTAATAAAATTGTCAATGAAAATGTCGATGGAAATGTCAATGGTCACCATTTTTGGTGAAGAGGCACCCCTTAGATGGGATTCCTCCTTTGTGAGAATTTTTTAAAGGATATATAAGGGAGAATAGATGTGGAAGTATAACAATCATTTTATTTGATTGAAGATCATATAAGTGTGAGAGAGAAGGAAGAGAAGAAAATCATACTTTTTTTTATGCATATCATTTTAGTGAAGAAGAAGAGAAGAGTAGAAAATGAAATAAAATATCTCTTAAGAAAATAAGTGTGAAGGGTAGATTTATTTTAATGAAGAATATCATTTGAGAATTGTGAAAGAGAGGAGAGTAAAAATTATGTAAGAAAATTAGTGAAAGATAAAGTGTAAGATAAGCAAAGCCATCATTATATTGAAAAAGCAATCATAGATGGTGGAATTGATTTGGCTTGGGTTTAATGCCTTAGAGTCTAGGGGTTGATGCTCCTATATTTTGGTTCTTGGGGAAGGGGATTGATGTCTCCAATGGGTGGGTGCTCTCAAATTGACCAATTTGGTGTTTGGTTTGGGGATTTGTGTCTCCATTAGGTTGGTGCCTAAAAACATTTTAAGATAATTACACACACACACACACTCTCTCTCTCTCTCTCTCTCTCTCTCTCTCTCTCTCTCTCTCTCTCTCTCTCTCTCTCTCTCTCTCTCTCTCTCTCTCTCTCTCTCTCTCTCTCTCTCTCTCTCTCTCTCACACACACACACACACACACACACACACACACACACACACACACACACACACAATTAATATTTTGTTATGGTTTTCTCTCGAAAGGATTTCCACATAAATCTTATGTTCTTTTGTGTTATTAAATGCTAGATCTTGAATGCTTATGGTTATTGTGGTTGATTAAGTTTACAAGATTAAAATATTATCTTATACTAATTCACCCCCTGGTATAAGCATCTTCTTAACAATTGGTATCAGAATAGTTCCTTCAGAATTAGTCTAATCACTAGAAGGTAGATCCCAGAAGCACACATGGCTAGTCATCAAGGTTAGGATGGTTTCTATACAAATAAAGCACCATTGTTTGATCGAATAAATTATGATTTTTAGAGTATAAGGATGAGAACATATCTTATGGCTCTAGATTTTGATATTTGGTTATCATTAGTGATGGGGTATATAGCACTAACAAATCAACTAATAGATCAAGCTAGAAATAAGGCATGTGAGAATACTGTGAAATTGATAAATGCCATTTATATGGTTTATTAGAATCATATTTCATAAAACTAGTGCATTATTTTTTGGAAAAATATATATGGGACACAATTTAGAATATCTATGAAGGTGATGACAAGGTCAAGAATTCAAAGCTTCAAATGCATATAAGGTATTTTGAAAATATTAAGAGAAAACATGAATAAAATGTTGTAGCCTATCTTCTCTGTGTGGATGATATATTCAACACCATCAAAGGGCTAGGTGAGAAAATGGAATAATCAATGATATTATAGAAAGTACCAAGGGCACTTCCTATGAGGTATGATGTGAAAGTCTCAGCTATTAAATAAATAGACTTAGACACATTGAATATGGATAAATTACATGGAATCCTCACATCATATGAATTGAGGAAAAAAATAGAAAAATAATAAAATAATGAAGTAGACTTAAAAAATTCAAATAAATTCAAAAATACAAAACTTGAATCAAGTGGTTAATCAAAAGAAGAAGAATCTCTTTTTGTCAAAAATCTTAAAAAGGGATCTAGCAAGTATAAATGTCACTATTTGACAAGTCAGGTCTTGGATATGGAGATGAACAAAAGGTTACCAAGGAATATGTTAAATTTTATAAACATATGAATATATAAGAGAAGACTTCCTTAAATAATGAAGTTACACTAGTAAAAGATAAATGAAAGAACCATTGGCATGATAAAAGGTCATTCTTGCCAAAATAGTAAGATAGGTACCAAGGATCATTTTATGGATATTGTTTTAATTGAAACATTTTTGGTCATATAGAAAAGGAGTGTAAGATACATGAAAGGAATGGATATGCAAGGAAAAATGGGAAAAAAATAGATAACAAGAATGGGTATGAAATAAATGAGTACACATGAAACTATGGCACAAGTGAAGGACATGAGAGGAATGTGGATGGTTAGAACAGAAACAAAGATTCATATGGCTTCTTATGTATAAATTCATTTAATCCATTGACAAAATACATTTTATGTTAAAATTTCAATAAGTATGGACATATAATGAGACAATGTGGAAATAATCCTATAAACTAGAATAAGAAAGAGGATGCCTAAACCAAACTCAAAAGAGAATTCATGAAATTTTGGAAGTAGATACAATAGCTAAAAAATTAAAAGAAATAATTTTTTCTTGTAAAAAATCATAAGGAGCAATGGTAGGGAGGACATGATGGATCATAAAGCACAAGGAGAAATGGCAATAAAGACCATGTTGAAGCAATAGAGATATGATGTGCATAGTGGAAAGATACTACAAAGAGGAATAATAAGATAAGATATTATAATAAGTGGTATAAAAGAAATTTGAGATTGAAACAAAGTCAGTAGAAGAAAATATCTTTTTATCTAGTGATTATGAGAGGAAACATCAACTTAGGGGGATTAGGGTGTCTAACCCTTTATCATTGATGTCAAAGGGGTAGAATTGAAGATAGGGGAGAAACTGAGGAGAACCATAACAAGGGAGAGTTCATATACTAATTCATGGGGATTACCATAAATGATAAAGGGGGATATTATTGGAATAATTATCATTGATTTCAAAGGAATTGTAATGGATATGAATGAAAATGTCAAATAAAATTGTTGCTGGAAGAGAATGGAAGTGTTAAATGGAATTGTTGTTAGAAATTAATGGAATTATTGTTGAAATTGAATGGAAGTGTCAATGAAAATGTTTATGGAAATGTCAATGATCACGTAGTTTAGTGAAGAGGCACCTCTTGGATGAGATGCCTCCTTTGTGAGAAGTTTTAAAAGGCTATATAAGGGAGAAGAGGTGTGGAAGTATAATGATAATTAAATTTAATTAAACATCATATAAGTGTGAGAGATAAGGAAGAGAGGAAGTTCAAAATTGTGTTTATGCATATCATTTGAGTGAAGAAGAAGAGGAACAAAAAATGAAATAGAATATCTCTTAAGAAAATAAGTGTGAAGGGATGATTTATTTTAATGAAGAATATCATTTGAGAATTGTGAAAGAGAGGAGAGAGAAAAGTATATAATAAAATTAATGAGACAGAAAGTGTAAGATAATTAAATCCATCATTTAATTGAAGAACCAATCATAGACAGTGGAATCAATTTGGCTTGGGTTCAATGCCTCAGAGTCTAGGGTTTGATGTTACTATGGGTTAGTGCTCATAAATTGGTCAAGTTGGTACTTGGTGAAGGTTACCAGTGTCTCCAGTGGGTGGGTCATCACAAATTGACCAAGTTAGTGCTTGGTTTGGGGTTTGGTATTTCCATTAGGTTGGTTCCTACAAAAATTGTAAAATAGTTATATAAATAAAATAAATATATTGTCATGGTTTTCTCCCACAATGGTTTACACTTAAATAAAGTGTTTTCTTATGTTGTTAATTTCTATATCTTGAATGCTTATGGCTATTATGGTTGATTAAGTTTAAAATATTAAAATATTATCTTCTACTGATTCACCCCCCTTGGTATAAGCCTATGCTTGACACATAATCCATCCTTTCTAGTTAATAATAAATTCCTACCAATAAAAAACAAGTCCCCTTACAAAAACAAGTCCTTTCATGATGAATCCCTATCTATCAACAACAAATTCCTCCATACCAAAAATATATTCTCCCAAGTCAACAACACATTTATAATCCACTTTCAAATACAAGTTAACAAAAAATTCCCTATCCATTGTACAATCTTGGTTATAAGGTGAACAACCCTAATATATTGACACAAAGGTTACCCATTATAACATATTTCAATCTAAATTCACCTATTTATCCAAACCAAACTAATCTACCATTAAATACATAACAACATACACCTTATCCATCCTAGAAATATATTATTATTCAAGAATTTCAAGAGATAAAAGAGGCTATTTTAGGTCTCCAAGTAGGTAATAACAGTAAGAATTACAAGTTTGAAAATATATGCCCCTATCCATTTTATATGAGTTATATTCAAGTACCTTTCCCATCTCACTTTGAAGCACCTAAATGATAATAAAACAAGGGAAAGGGTGATACTAGATAACACTTTAAATAATTCTTTGTGGCATGTCAAGAGGTAACTTATAACACCATTTATCTACTTATATTATTTCCATACATCTTGATTGGACAAGACATGGAATGGTTTCTTCATCTAACAAATGGATCTAGTAGCACTTTTGATGACCTATTTAAGAATTTTGTTAAAAACTTCTAATATAAGATATAACATGAGTTGAACATAGTTGACTTGTGTAATTCAAAAAAATGGCTGGGGAATGTTTTTCTACTATTTTCAATGATGGAGATGTTTTTCCAATTTGTTCCCACAACCTTATAGACAAGCAATTATCAAACATCTTCACTTAAAATATTAATGCAAAGGTAGCTCATAATTTGAGACTTTATTTTGATAACAAATTTTAAGAAATTATATGTAAGGGGGTGAAAATTGGAAAGGATATTATAGATAAGGGCATGATTAAGATTTATTATTAGAGTAAAAAACAAGTTCAAGCCCCAAAACAAACATAATTAAACATGTCTGAGAAACTAAATGTATTCAATAGAAATAATAATGCTTTAGGTAATGGAGTAATTGAATCTAGATATGTGACAACCATCACCTATCCAAAATACTTCACCTAATTATTCCATTACATTAAAAGTACCAAAATTATAATGTATTTGATATCAAAGAATATTTTTCTCTAACCTAAGTCAGCCTATAGAGGTTGTGTTTCAAAAATTAGTTGTATAAAAAATTATTATCTATCCAAAAACAATTTTTTTTAACAAGGCCAACCAAATCCCACATGGTACAAGGAAAATTATTATTGTGATTTCCATCATCTTAAAATCCATGAAACTTACATGTGTATGCAGCTCAAACACTTTAGATAAGTCTTTCTTGATATGGTGAAATTAGTCTTGAGAACATTGTTTCTACCTCAAATAAAAACTAGGTAGGTATAAAAAACCATTTTTGAATCACAATTATAATGGTCAACATCAACTAAATAGTTATAATTAGAATAATGATCTTTTGAACAATTAAAATTAAAATCAAGGCCAAAATCAAAGTTTGAATTATCATAATCAAGGTCCATATTCCCAAACCAATCATATTGGATGCCATAATTCCTCATATGACTATATCAATATTATGGGCCATATTTCCAAAATTTGCATGGTGATTATTAATATCAATCCCCACCCATCATCTAACATTACTCAAAGTGTTTCCTTCTTCATTCTGGGAACTCCCCTTTCACATCCTTGTGACTCTCTTCCAACTCAAAAATATATTATTTCAACTTGACATCCATGGGTTACCATTACAAGTCCTACATCTCCTCCTTCTAATTCAAGTAATACTCTTCTAATTAAAAATTGTGTTATTTCAACTCAACATCCATAGGTTAGAGTCTAAGGACCTTCACCATCTCCAAAAAATAATCTAGTCCAAATCACTTTGCCTTTACAATCCAATCCATCTTGTTCCATTGATAAGTAATATGATCTTGGGGAATAATTAAACAACACTTTGACACAAATTTGTATTTTAAATCTCTTGTATACATATGAAATCCACAAAAAATACTATATGAGATTCTAAAATAATTTATGGTTACAAATGAGATTGATATTACCAAATTCTAATCACTTTTAGGGTGTTTATCTCTAGTTAAAAAACTCACATTTGACCAAAGTGACATATCACCCCTTGGTCCATTGCATAAAAGCCCATTTTACATTGAAACAGTCATTTCCCATCATAAGATGAATCTAGTTCTCATAGATAATGGCTTGGGTTTAAATATTGCCTCATTAAAAATTGATCAAACATTTAGAGTAAACTTCAACATATATACAACTATATAACATCATTATTAAGCCACATAACTATAAAAAGAGAATCAGAGGGTACCATCTGCTTGCATGTCCTTATTGGGTTTTTTATGCATGATATATTTTACCATGTTATTGATCTTGAAATATCATATAATATTATTATTGGATGTCCTTATATCTATGAAGTACACACATTCCCTTATACATCACATCAATTTATGAAATTCCCCCATTCTATAATGAATGTTACTATTCCTGATGATTTGGATCCATATCAACATTACAAACATTTGAAAGAAAAATATGGTCAATACAACTATTTTATTAGTAACAAAAATGCACTCAAAAAAGACAAGAATGTAGATATTGAATCCCCCAAGTCTTATTATATTGACTCAATTAACCTTTCACCCACTTCTAGTACTCCACCTCCTAAAATTTCTTCCCATTTTACAATCTAACCTAAAGGTCCTGACATGTATAACATCAAAGAAACTTTACATATCACCAAATTTCCTAAGTCTCCCAAATCCCATGGCAAGACCAAGATGGAATGGCAAAACAAAAATATTATTCTCATCCAAAAGGACCTCTCATTTTTGTTAAAAAGGATCCATCAAATCAAGAATAACTCAATAGTTTTGGGGATTTATAGCTATATAATGACAATTTAGCCTCTTTCTATTATATTTCTAAATATCACATTGTTAAATATCCCATTCACAATATAATCCTAACATAAAAAAGTTTACAAATTAAAGGGATTAGGAGCAAAGAAACAAGGTATTATTGAGCCTGTATCTATATCTAAACATAAAGGTACTCAAGGCATTGGATACAAACTACTTGGGGGTGACCTCTTAGATATTGAGAGTGGCGCAACTTTGATGTTTGATGAAGAAGATCCTAAAAGTAACACATATTAATAATATAGTATATACGATGATATAGTTGATATGAACCTCTTGGATATTTCTTTCCTTACTGTCACATCCACATACACTTTCACTCTTACCCTCTAGTATCTTGAATTAATTGATTGGAACCATGAAAATCACGTTATACTATTAGATGAATTTCAAAGTAAAGGAAAAATGTAATTATTTAGGGCCTTTTGAATGGTCTACCAATTAAATAACATAAGTAAGGATTTTAATTTACATTATACCTTGATACCTAATTTGGAGTGAATTTGAACTTCCTTAGTCAATAAAATCAAAACTAAAATCAAACATTGAGGTCCACTAGTGAAAACCTATCTAAGGCACTTTTAGACCAGGGTAAAAGTAAAGATAAAGATGATTCCCTTGGTGAAAATATATTTCAAGTACCAAAGGATGGGGGATTTCACCCTTCTTCATAATAAAAATTAAGCTCTACAAGTCCACACATTATATTTGGTTCAAATATCAGTCTAGAGGAACAAAGTCTTTTTGAATGATCGGTTCTAGATTTTCTTCAAGAATTTGTAGAGTGGCCATTACCTTTCATGGGTGATTCTAATTATTATTACATGGGTGATCCTTATGCCCTATAATCAGATGGATAAGATTAATTTCCATTATTTCCCATTATATCATAAGATGGTTTCACATTTTTTTGTGGAAGACACCATTAAAGTGAATATTGGTACTTCAGATGATCCTAAATTGGCAAGCTTGGTGCATCCCTCACTGTAGACTAACATGAATTCATCATCATCATCATCATCATTAAGTAATTAGTTGACATATTCACATGGTATTATGCTGATATGTATAGTATATATCCATATTTGGTATACATCATCTTATTATACACTTGAATACCAATCTTATTAAATAGAAATCATAAAAAATGCATATGTTTATTGCCATCTTAGTCAATAATAAAGTAGGGAAATTATATGGAGTAAGATTAATTAGACCAATTGATTATTTTTAATGGATTTATAATATCATCCCAATCAATTAAGAATGCCACTATTATTTTCCTATGTAAATTTTTTAGATACATTAACAAGGCATGCCTAAAAGATGACTTCCCATTACCTAACATTGATTTGATCATAGATTCAATAAGAGGATATGAAATTATATCCCTTATGGATGGTTTTTAAGGGTATAATCAAATTAAAATATCACCAAAAAATCAACACAAAGTAATGCTCACCACTCTATGGGGAACATTCTAAAATCAGGTTATGCCATTTGGATTAAAAACACTAGTGCTACATATGAGCATGTGATGAATCTGATCTTATATGACATGATTCATGATATTGTTTAGGATTATGTTGATGATATTTTAGGTAAATAAATAACACATTTAGGATATCCAAAAGTTCTACAAATAATGTTTGAGTCACTTCATTAATATAAAATGCACCTTAATCCAAATAAATGTGTATTTGGAGTCAATTAGGATTTTTTTTAGGATTAATTATTTCCAATAGAGGTATTGAAGTAAATAATTTCAAGGTTAATGCCATCACAAAAATTCCTCCCCTATCTAATTTTAGATAATTATGCACTCTGCAAGGAAAAAATTAGTTCATTCATAAATTATTTTTGTAGTTTACTGACTAATGTCATTTTTTTAATAACCTCTTTAATAAGGGTACCACATTTAAATGGAAATACAATAATCAATAAAAATTTGAGAAATTGAAAACTTAATTGGAAAATCCACTAGTGTTGGCCACACAAATGTCAAGTAAGCCACCATTGCTTTACATTTCAATGACTGAACATGCCTTGAGGGAACTTTTGGCCCAACAAGATGATTAGGTAAAATAAGAATAATATATTATATCAGTGTGACACTAGTCATGTATGAATATAATTATGCACCAATTAATAAAAATGTTTATAATTGGCCTTTAAATCTTATAAGTTACATCAATACATGTTGAATAGAAATACCATATTAATTACTAAATATGATCCACTCAAGTAGTTTTTGTTTACAAGGTACTTTGACTTGATGCATGACCAAGTGGATTATGTTATTTATTGAGTTCAACACTAAATAATCACATCAAAAATACATCAAATATAAAGTAATTTTAGACCAAATTGTCAAGGTAACTTTCTCAGACATGTCATTTGAACATTTATTTCCCTAATGATTTTATCTTTACTTTAGATGAATAACGTTAATGAAAGTTATATTTGGATGGTTTTTTCACAACATATGGTTCTAGGGAAAATATTATATTCATTACACTAAAGGGGGATATAATTCCCAAGGCATTTTAAATTAGTTTTTCATTTACCAACAATATCAAAAAATATGATGTGTTCATTATAGGACTTCACCTCATAGTGTAGTGGAACATTAAGAAGTTGGTTATCTATGAATATTCTCAATTAATTATCAACTAGGTTTAAAATTAATATAAAAATAAAATATTACAAAATCATGCCATAAAAATACATGGTTAACAGTTTCAAACAAAAATTTGAATACATATAGTTTGACCAAATACCAAGAACCAATAAAAGATCAGTTGATGCCATGGAAGTTGTTAATTAATAGAAATTTATTTTAATGCCCATGAATATAAATTTCTTATTGAAAATATTATTGGATAGTTTTAAATGATGTCATGAAGGTTTCTAGGTGAGTGGATGAAGTGCCTTGATAGTCTAAGTGACAATGACAAAGTGTGTATTGTGTTTATCCTAGTATGCTTGAATGAGGCTTGGTTTATCTTCAGTTTTGGCATGGTTAGAGATGTTCAAGGATGAGTATGGTAATTTGAGGTTGTGAAAGGGTCATATAATATGTTTTATATGATTTTAAGGCTTGTGTTCATGATTTTATTTCATTTGGTTGATCATTCGTTTCATCTAGACATTTTGGGTCTAGTGGTAGAAAATTAGAGTAGGCAATTTGTTGACATCACCATTACCACGTATGGATGACTCAGGGGGATTTTTTCATATGATTGTGATAAAATTTTTACCTAATTTATATTTTATAAATTTTAGGTCATGCTATGAATCACAAAAAATATATATTCAAGTGCAAAGTTGGGTTCCTAGGTAGTTTGATAGTGTTTTCCCATAGCCAAATTTACAAAGTGGTAAGAAAAGCTAAGTAAGATTTTTGATGTAGTAATATCTATAACATGTGGATATTTAAGAATAATTTTATGATATGTGTTTATTTAGTTATATTCATAGTTTATATGTGCTAAATTTTAGGTCATGCAATGAAGTGCATCAAAAGATATGCATGTGAAAAGTTGGCCTTCTAGGTAGTTTTTGACATAGTTAGCTCTATGGTAGAAAGATCTGAGTGAGCATATTAATGAAATTATATATCACATGATTGAGGTTTATAGGATTATATTGATATATTTTTAGATTATCCTATGTGAGGAGATTATATGATCTAAATTTTAGATCATGTGTCTAAGCATAATAAAGTTATTGAGGTCCAAAATTAACCTTCTAGGCAGATTGAAATGGTTCCCATAGTCATTTTTGCAAGAGATAAAGATCAGGACCAAATTAAGATCCAAAATTTCATTGGAAATTTTAAAAAACAATATATATGGAATGTTTTAGTTTAACGAGTCAAATTTTTTGTTGGTTAACGAAGTTAAAGATCGAGCTCCTTACAAAAGGATCAATAGAGCATGTTTGTTCCAAGGTGTTAGGAAGAAACAAGATGAGGACAAGTATTTGATGTTTAAAACTAAGTAAAGTTAAAGGATAAGGATATAATGGTGACCAGTATAAGATAAAGTTTGAGCTAATCCATAGATATTAACAATGCATATGTGGTTAAGATTGTAAGATTGTATGAGATGAGGTTAATTGTTCAAAGTTTAACATTTGGGCAGTGGTGCCCTATGAATTAAAGTTCAAATAAGATAGATGGTGAGTATTTAATATAATTAGTGAGGACATGATATGATATCATGGTAGCTTAAGTTTAACTATGACCGTTTGAATTCAAATATTTGAATTTAATAAAGGAATGACTAGTGTTTGGTTTTTGGGCCATATCTTTCAATTTATGCAGAATTTGCTCATGGTGTAAAAATAAAGTTTATAGAGGAATCCAAGGTGAATATTTAAATATATATTTAAATATCTGAAAATGTGTATATTAAAATTTATGAAGTATCAAATTTGAATGTGTTTTCATGTTTATTTTTCAAATAACCCGAGAAGGATAATTGAGCTTGTATTGATGTTGTTTCAATGTCTCATGATGACTTAGCTATTTGGTAGTGTTTTAGACTCCATGAGGACCATGTGTGTGAATTATTAAGGTTTTAAAAATCATACATAGTATTATTAAAGGGTTAAAATTATACTATTATTTTGTTTATAATGACTGTATGTATAGAGAAGTGTTTAAGCTAATTGGGTATTAGTAAAAGATTGATCTAATGGTTGTTGGAACTTAAGGAGGACTTATAGATCATGTGGCATGGGTTTATGAGTTGTAAAGTGTTATTTTGTTATTATTTTTCTCTAATAATTGTCAAAGAGGTGACTGGGTCATCATATGACCTAAAAGGTGACCTAGGCCTATTTGAAAGAGAGTTGTGCTTAAGTGTAACCCATGTTAGATGCCTTAAGGGTGAAGGCATGTGTTTTGGATGATAGGAAATGTTGTGATATTGATAATCATGATAGATCTATAAATGGTGAAACCAAATGTGTTATTTTATAGAGATGTATGAGAGACTTAGAGTAGACTTGTAAAAGGCTTATGCGAGGATTATGCATTGAAGCAAAGAAGACAAGATAGGTAGTGTGCCTATTGAATGAGTTGATGAGAAAAATAGTTTGTTGAATATGTATGACATGTAGGTCATATTTATGATGACATATCAATAATCTTACATTTTGAGGATATGTGAGGAGGTTTAAGTGTGTATATGAGGATAGTTTGAGTGAAGAAGGAGAGAGATTGTGGTAAGCCTATGTGAGAGGCCTATATGAAATATAAAGGGAGTAAGTGCAAGGGTTAGATAATAAAATATCCTTCATTAGGTGTTGAATACATAATTACCAAGGTGGAGGTGTTCACTTCAAAGGAGGGTCTAAAGGGTTTTATCTTCTTTAGGGGCAGTTGATCCTTATGAAATAGGTGTTTCACTAAAGTCCTTTGGTCAAGAGGACTTGATCAAGGTTTTTGGTCTAAAGCACTTGACCAGTCTCTTTTTTATAATCTCTTATAATAAAACTAGTCCATGTGTTTTAGGGTTGAGAGTGGGTTTTATTCCCCATGAGGGTTTCCCACAAGAACTATGTATTGTGTGTTTGATTTTGTGTATGCATTGAAGGAAAGAGCTCTCTTGTTAATGTTTCTTGATCAAGATGATATATGCTGATTTTTTAATATTTTTAAAGTATTGTAATTGAGATTGAAATATTTAGGCTCATTAATTCACCCCCCTTAGTGATTATACCTCTAACAATTGGTATCAAAGTGAATCCTTCTTGAAATTTTAACCACTTAAAGGTGATCAAAGGTATAATGGTTGACAAAGAGGTTGTGGCTTGTCTTTAAGAAAAACTAGCAGGTGCTTTATTAAATGTAAATTCAAGTATGGATGTTGTAAAGATGCAAGTGAAATATATAGAAGTAAGAGTCAAGAATATTTAAGTTGTGATGGTTAAACATCTTAACCAAAGGGGGGAACAATTTGAAAATAAAGTCATTACTTACTTAGATGTTCTCTTATCTAAGGACAAAAGGGATTTCAAATCTACCAAAAGGGTTGATAATGAAAATTCATGGACAGGTAATGATCAAGAAAAATGAAGGTTAAATTTGAACTATCTTCAATGGGTACTACTTATCCTTCAATTAAATTTGGCCATATATATAGGGATTATGCTCTCTCTCTAAAGATCAAAAGGAATCTTATATGATACAATTGTAACCAACAAGGTCATATATCCAAAAACTTTAAAAGAGATTTTTGGAAAAAAGATATACAAGTCATTGACACTATCAAATGGTTCAATAAGATTAAGTCTAAGATTGAATAAAAAAAGAAGCAAAATTTAAGTAGTCCACCAAAGGAAGAGTAAATGTTTGTAGAAGGTTAAATTTGAACTATCTTCAATGGGTACTATTTCTTTTTCAATTAAATTTGGTCATATATATAGGGATTATTCTCTCTCTCTAAAGATCAAAAGGAATCTTATATGATACAATTGTAACCAACAAGGTCATATATCCAAAAACTTTAAAAGAGATTTTTGGAAAAAAGATATACAAGTCATTGACACTATCAAATGGTTCAATAAGATTAAGTATAAGATTGAATAAGAAAAGAAGCAGAATTTAAGTAGTCCACCAAAGGAAGAGTCAATGTTTGTTTAAGCAGCCTTGCATACTTAAAAAGATGGGAACAAGAGATGTTTTGTAGAAAGTGGATGCTCAAATCATATGATAGGAGACAAGATCAAGTTTATCTCTCTTAGGAATATCAACCCTGGTTCAGTGATATTTCATAATAAAAAATCTACTAACATAGTTGGTAAAGATACTTTGAGTTTGGATAATAGTCATTCTAGGACTGAGAATGTCTTATATGTAAAAGGCTTGAAACATAATCTTGTAAGTGTGAGCCAAATGTGTAATCAAGGAAATGTTAACTTTTCATGATGATGTTTTTGAAGTAATAAAGTCTAGCAAATTAGTTTCAAATGTTTATAAAATAAATAAAAACATGTATGTATTCCATGAATCCAAGAAAGAGGAGTGCTTCATGAGTCAATTGGATGAAATTTGTCTTTGTCATATAAGGCTTGGACATATAAATTTTGATAACATGGTAAAGATCAATTCAAAGGAGTTGGTAAGGCATATGCCCAAGATTTATAAGATTCCTCATTTTCTTTGCAAGGCATGTCTTCATGGGAAGCAAACCAAAAGAAGATATAAAGCCAAAGATTTATCCACTACAAATCCATTATAGTTGATCCAAACTAATCTATGTAGACCTAAGAGAACCCAAAGAATTTAATGTAATAGCTACTTCATACATCTCATTGATGATTTTACTAGGATGACTTAGATATTTTTTCTTAAAGAAAAATTAGAAGATTTTATAAAATTTATGGCATTCAAAGGGATTGTAGAAAATGATAAAGGGTCAAAGATCAAGTGTGTAAGATAATATATAGGAGGTGAGTTTTGGTCTCATGAATTTGATGATTTTTGTGAAAAATAAGGGATAAGGAGAAAATATTCTACTGCTAGAACACCATAATAAAATGGTGTTATTGTAAGGAAGAATAGGATTCTTCAAGTAATGAGTAGAACCATGCTTCAAGATTCTAAACTATCATATGGTAATTGAGAAGAGGTAGCCAACACTTTATCTTACATTCTAAATAGGTGTCAAATCAAAATAAATAGTGGTAAAACTCTTTATGAGTTATGTAAGAATAAAGTAGCTAATGTCAAACATTTTAGAGTATTTGGGAAAAGGCGATTCATCAAAAGAGATAAAGAGAATCTTGGAAAATTTGATTCAAGATATGATGAGGTCATCTTATTAGGTTAATCTTCTATTATTATTGCTTATAGGTGCTTCAACAAGAGACTTCACAAGATTGTTGAAAGTTAAAATGTAAGTGTAGATGAGATAAGTAGAGTCAAGAAGCCAAAATTACAGGTAAGTGACTCAATTCAAAATTTTGTTGAGAATAATGATGAGTTATCTATTCAAATAGATGATGAAGATGAAGAGGAAGAAGAAAGATAAAATTATAAAACTCCATCTATAATAATTCATCAAGATCATCCAATCTCTCAAATTATTGGAAATGTTGGTGCAAGGTTGAAGACTAGAAGGAGAATGTTGATCAATCAAAATCAACAAGACTCAACTCTGTTGTCCATGATTGAGCCCAAAAAATTCATGGAAGATATCAAAGGTTAAAGGATTTTAATTTAAATTGAAATATCTAGGCTCACTAATTCACCCCCCCCCTCTTCTTAGTGATTTTACCTATAAAAAATATTCTCATGCCAACTTATAATTGTCTAAAATCATAAATGGTATGTGATATTTTTGGTCCTAATTCCCCTTGGTAACAATACATATACACCTACCTCCAGGACTACATATTTTATATTGAATTATCAACCAATCAACATAAATCATTCATTCATAATGCATTATGTTACATTTTACTTGAAGGTATGCTCTATCATAGAGGCTATGATGGGACACTAATTCAATGTATAAACTCAAAGAATAATAATTATCACATAAATATGTGCACTAATGAGTTTTTAGGATCAATACTAGTGTAATGGTCCTTACCAATAAACTCCTAACATGATACTACTAGCCCATAATGGAATTAGATGCATGTGATTATGTCAAGAATTGATTTTCTTGTAAAAATAATGGTGATTTAATTCATGATCCTTCTCGAGCACTTCAACCTATCACATCTCCTTATCTTTTTTTAACATGTTGGATCAATCTCAAAGGAAATATAAACCCCACTTATTCAAATGGCCATAACTATATCATGACTATCGATGAATATTTTTCTAAGTGGTTTAAGGTAATCCATCTCACTTATGTAATCAGTAAACAAATATCTAAATTAATTATAAATCACCTCATTTTACACAATTACATTCCCTCTACCATCATATTTTATAATGGAAATTCATTAAAAAACAAGGAGGTGAAATCCCTCTGCACATAGTTACATATCAAATGTAAATGGCTAACTCCATATTAACCTCAAGGTAATGACCAAGTTGAGGCTTCTAATAAGACTATTGTTAGAATTATTAAGAATATAATAAAATATGTTTTCAATGATTAGTATGTGAAATTATTCCCTATCTTGTGGGTTTACCATACCAACATTCCTATGCCTAATAGTGCAACACCATATTCCTTAGTAAGAGATAGATGAGACCATGAACATTATGCATCTTGTGTGCTTTTATGCTTGATTTATTTTAACATTTTCTATAAGTGCCCTTAATTTTTGGAACTCTTTAAATGTCTTTTCCTATTCCTCTTCATTTCATTTTACATTCTTGAGTCAATAATTCTCCTTGTTTTGCATCCTATTACCATCCTAATCCTGATTATGACCTAAAGGTACTACCGGTAGCCTTAAAAGTAGTTCAATAGATATTTTTAAATTTATCATCATCAATATGGAGGTATAATATCATCATACTTTAGTAATTTTCATATTTAATAGTTCTTGAAAAAATATTATATTAGCTTTCACCATTCCTTTTCCCCATTTCACATCACTTCCTTTGCATCCTAGTTTACTGTTGAATTGTAGTCCCTTTTCACCCTAATTTATTTTTGAACCCCTACCCAAGGTTGTTTTTCCTTTTCTATATGGTTATTTATACATTTATTATATTACCCTATACATAATATTTTTTAAATAATCGTGTATATGTATTATTCTATAAAAATTCAAAAACATTCAACAATCTAAAAATATTAAACATTACAAAATAAAAAATTCAAAAAAACCTAAAAAGAGATATAAAGCTAAAAAAAATCTTTGTATCTAGCTTATCATTCTATTTTCCAATGAATTATTCCTCTTGGTTTTGTTCCAATTGGAATTATCTTAGTATGACATGGATAAATCCCCTTTGACTTTGAACATTTCTCACGTGGGAATCCTCTTTATCATGACTTCTCCATCAAATTAAATAAAATTAGACCATCATTCCAACTCTAATCATCACACTCATCTATGTGTTTATATGTGTCTTTGGAGGGTATATTTCATTATATCATGATAATTATAATTGATGTTATCATTTTTACATACACTCCCATATTTTTGATAACTACATTATCCTAAAGTCCATGACATACTATGTAGGCAATTTCTAAGTGCATGGGGCATCTACGGTCAGCTCAACCTCTTCCTCATTCTTTCCCCCTAATTTTAGTCCTACCATCTTGACCTAAGTCCATTTTGTCACATTATCCTATCTAAAATTCACTATACTTAAGGGCATAACACAATATTAATGCCTTATTGATACACCCACATAACAATGATTACTTGTTTAATTATTCCCTTTAGATGTGTCTTTGTGTGTGACTGATTTGATTATTTGTATATGTGTTTGATTTTTTTTGTATTTACTTAATAAATTATTATTTACACTTAGGTCTTTATTTTTCATATCTTGATCTAGAGTTGTGAACATTTGTATATAAATTAGGCTTGATCTATCTTTGTTTAAGTACACTATGATTTACACTTGGGTCTTGATTTTTCATATCTTGATCTATAGTTCTAAACATTTGTTTTTGAATTATTAATTATGTAAATTTACAACAATTTCATCATGAATCATTTTATAATTATGATGCATATTTTTGTGTGAAAAATTAAAAATCAAGTGACTGAGGCTTTTATACAATGTCATGAAAATAGAAAATAATCCCATTGAAAGATATAACAACATGGATATGTTTAATCATATGCATTATCAAAATACCATCACATTTTTCTTGATCAAAACAAAACAACTGAATAATATGGCCACACATATGCTAATCATGATACACATTTACTTGTGAGCATGAAAAAAGTAGTCATAAAATTTTTACATCACAATCACATGTGAAGACATAAAAATCGACATTATATGATAGTCATTTGTCACATTTTATATCTAAATCAAGTGAAACATCATAAGGAATATTAATATAAAATAATCATGGAAAAAAATACATCAACATCAATAATCACATCACATATCTAATTTATCTCATAAATCAACATCAATAATAGTAACCTACATCATATATATCAAAATAATATCAAATTACATGTACATCATACATTAAAAATGAGTGTCTATATACATATAGAACAAGGGTTATACTTAAAGAATATATACATATCATAATAAAAAATAAAGATACCTATTCAAAATTAGCTCTGACTCTAATCATCTAGTAGTAGTGTCTTTGGTGGCAGACCCATCCATGTCTATTGAGGATGTGGTTGTGCCATTGATATATATGAATAAAGGTGCAATGTGACTTTGAAAACCTCATTATCTAGCTCTTAATATACTCTATAAAGATGGATTCCTTGTAGCCTATACGCACAACTACTTTGTATAAACTCATGTAGTATTCAGCCTCATCCTTGGCCCACATACTCTCTATGAGGGAATTTTATGTCAAAATATATTGAATTACATCTTGAATCCCATGGAGCCTATGCACATAAGCCTGGGCTATGTCCCTCTCACTAGTCAATTGATGTTGAATGATAATCATATTAAAACCTCTACCCTCGACGTATAAACATGTGTCTATAATCTATAATATTACCTTATGCATCTACCAACTATGTTTTTAGTCAGGCCACCCTAGATTATAATCATGAAATATTAACCAGTCTATCATCAACCTCTTGTTATATCCTATATATCATGGAATGGTACACTTCTTACCTACTTGGCCCTAAAGGACTTGCTTGCTTAGTAATTTATACCCTATAAACATCATGTCCATTAGTATATCCCTCATATCCATCATAATTTGTACTCTCTCCCTTATCTACATCCCAATCAAATGATTTTACATCACTATTATTTCTATTGTTTGTTACAACCACAACTACTCTCAGATCTAAAATTTATAACTATTAGAGTAGGCTACTATAAGGGTGCCTGTATCAACTACT
Organism: Torreya grandis; assembly: GCA_037957365.1. NCBI lineage: Eukaryota > Viridiplantae > Streptophyta > Pinopsida > Cupressales > Taxaceae > Torreya > Torreya grandis. Next base: position 4,343,313 of record JARHVA010000370.1, on the reverse strand, counting down.
ATAGAGGTGCTTGAATATATAATGGTACCCATATCTACCTCAACCTTTTTAACTATCTCTATCTTATTTTCTTATGACATTTAGGATTCTAAGACACATGTTGCACATGTCTACTCAATATGCATTCCCTTAGTGGTCTAAGCTTCATCAATCTCACTATCCTAAAATACATCCACCAAGACATATATGCCACTATGACCTTAGAATCTATTAATCCTTATCATAGGCCATATAACTAGATATGACAACAAAATTTACCACTTAGTTCAACCCTCAATACTGGAGGCCTCCACTAATTGATCTCATGTGTCACATGTGCAAATTACTGAGGCCTCTTAGGAACATCCTACTTGATCATAAACTTCCTCTACACCTGGTTAGGATAATATCAATCAACATTGAAGTCATGATGATATATTATATAAATGGTGTAATCATAAATCATGTATGAGATCCATTCTCGAACCATCCAAACTAAATATGCATATATGGGCAATAGATAAAATCCCCATAAATCATATCAACTATAGCTCACCGATATAAGGGTAGGTCCCCTCTATGTCCTCATTGACCTTCTCATTTCATACATTAGACATGAGCCAATGGATCCTCTATACCCCACTATCATCTATATAAAATGGGATGCTCAATCTGAAAGTGTTCCCATGACTAGACATGAAGCAATGTAGAAGGCCCAATTCTCCTGCCATGATGGTAAGCCACCATATGAAACCCTTTTTATAATTGGATCAATACCATGGGGCTCCAAGAAAAGTGATCATTATCAAATATCATATCCTATAGAATCTATCCTAGTCCCATTTATAAATATTTACTACTCTTGTTAAGGAGTAATATATGACTGATAATGACCATAAGGATGATAACTTATTTATCAATCAATGGTTGAGCCTCTAATGTATATATGTCAACAACTCCATGTTATATAATGAAATCATTAACACCAATAAAATACTTTAAAACCATTTTTCACCTATATTGTAACTAATGTCTCTTCCATTTTTGGACGAGAATTCAAAAGATACACCAAATATTCTCCAATGTTACTATCACCTCTCAAGTAGGTAAGTAAAAGGTGATAGTCTCTAAATGTCAGCACTCAAATAGCATAGAGACAAAATCCATGTCTTTTCAAATCATTGACATCTACCCTATGTGTAGAAAACCAACCACTTATAATAAGGCAATAACCTACTTAGTCTAAATCCATAGCTACCTTAGGATGTGTGATCAATACTCATGTGTTATGAAAACTATGACTCAATTATACAAATAAAGGCATGTCAACATACTTAGTCAGATTTATCTATCTGAACACTAATGCCAAATCAAATCAAACATATTCCTATTTTCATCTAAATTATCAATTCAACCATCCAAGCCAATAAAATTAAATTCTAGTCAAATAAAGGTTTCATTAAATTAGGTTCATTTTCTACTTAGGCAATCTCCCATTTTTTGTGATAGCTCCATTTAACAAGACATTCCCACCATTTTTTAGGATGTTCCCACTATTTCCTAGGTCATTTCCACTATTTTATAAAACTTTAATCATTCCATATATTTTTCGTCATTTCCCCTCATGATCTCTCCATTTTATGAGTCAATCCTATCATTTCAATAATTTTCATTATTTTAGAAAAAAATCCATCAATTTGACAATTTCTATCATATTTAGGCAATCTCATTGATTTAATTGATATCAATTATTTGGTTAATGTTATCTCCAATTTTGATATAATTCATACCAATTTCATCATTATATCTCCATTTTAATTTCAATATCATCATTTTTCATGGGTGATCCCACCATTTTCATGTTTTATGAAAATGATGAGATTCCCAATTATCCTAAGTTTAAGTAGAATTAATGACATAAAATGAAAAACAATTCAAAAATTAAGATTAATCACCAAATGCTCACTCCTTGGTGGTTGTATGTACTCTCTAACCTCTTCCCCAATGTTATTATGCCAAGGAATACATGCCATTAAACTCTAAACACTCGCATGAAACATCTATAGTAAATTTTTATAACCTGGGAGAGTGAAAATTAACTCTTTTCACCCCCCAAGGGTCAATTTATATCTCATATTTTGGATTTTTACCCCCCAACCCCTCCTATTGTATCATTATTCTTCCCATGAGACCTATGTATGCCTTCTTTGTCCATTTTTTTCCCATTTTCATATATCTTCTCTACTTCTCAACATGTTCTATCATATAATGCATTAAAAAAAAAATTGGAGGGCTTGTCCATCAAAATTATTTTTTGGACACTCCCTTTAGGGGACATTTGGGCATCTCAATTGTCATTGGGGGCATCATTGAGAAATAATTTAATATTTAAATGAATAATAATAATCAAAACATGAACATGTCATTATTAAATTATTATCAAATAATTTTAATGAATCTTTCAAATATATGATAAAATATTACTTCATTAGTGTCTCACAACACCATTTCAAATAGGGGAAAATTTAAAAACTCTAATTTCATCACTTATGTGTAAAAATTAAAAATTAGATTGATTTCCTATAACAACACAAATCAAATTAAAAGTAATTAAATCATTCCAAATATTCTACATAATTTAACATGCACATTTTTAAACACATTAATGCATTTATAATGGGGAAATACACTACATTAAATCATATAATCCATCATCAACATATCAAAATTGGTCCCCTTATTATAAATGTCTCACTAGTCATAATAAAACAAGTAAATCAATCCTTGTATAGGAGATCCCAAAGGAACAAAATTCAACTTAATTATCTAATTACTTGATTAGGCTAATTAAACTTCTTCTAAAATAAAGATTACATGGAATTCACATGTAATATATACCAATAATCAATTAAATCATAATTTCCTAAATCACTCCACCCACTTGGGAGATTTAAAATCATTTTTTAAAAATCAAGGTTGTCCTTTACAAGGCAATTTTAATGCAAGGAAAGAGGAGTGCAATAAATGTCTATGACATGCACTTACACACTTCAAAACCTCATTAATGGAGGTTATTGAACTTACACACTCCAAGTCATATCATTTAAATATTTTTTACCTTTGAGGACACATTCTCAGCCACACATCTTTATCTAAGATAAAGGATCCAAATTCAAATGAGAAAACTATAACTATAAGGGGCCTCCATCTCCTTCAACAAGATTTTAATGCCAAACTTATGTTGATAAATATCTAAGAAAAGCTTCACCAAATTATTCAATTTATCAATAAAGCACACATAGTGCAAGAGGAGAATCCTTCAAAATATCTTTGTGACATTGGCAAATATATAAATATCTATATCCGATTGAATCCAACTTGAATTCTTGAAAGAGGGAGAAATCCAAAAGGAATGTATAATGATTTTATTTTATCTTCCATTTAGTTTGTTTGTATTTTTTGACCTTGCCCAGTCTGAGGACATATACCTAGGATGCTAGTTTTATATTATTTTGGTTTTATTTTCATGCTAACAATAAATTGACCTCCTTTATATTCATGTGATTACCATAACCAATGATATCAATTATTGGAATTTATGTAAAACCCATGGCATGATATGAAGGAATGAATTCTTGTGATGAATAAGTGCCAACTATTTATGCTTTTAAATCTAAATAGGAGCCATATGCTGATAATATATTCCTATGAATCACTACTCATATACTCATGTAAACATGTATCCTCACACATGGGATAATTTTATGTAACATCATATACAGGTACCTATTTTTTCATTAGGAGATGCAAGTCTCTTTTTATGTGGAATTTTATGCTTAGGAGGATACGTTATGCTTTATGAAATAGACTAAATTTATTTAGGTGAAACTATATCATGTTCATAAGTAGATGGAGAAATTGACTCAATAATATGGTCATGCTCATTAAAAACTATAGCATGCTTTGGAAGATCTAAATCAGTCTCTTGAATAGTTTTATAAATTATTTCATTACCATATTACTCAATAATTGTACTAGATAATTTCTCCATGGAAGAATTAAATACCATTTTATCTAAAATATATTCATATTGTATTGCTTTAAAAGAATGAAGATACTATTTAGGATGAATTTTTCATTCATAAATAGGAAGTTGAGGAGCCACAAAGCCAACTATTAATGGATAAGATGCAATATCTAATGCCAAAGTGTTAATTTAATAAATATCATGAGTCCATGGAAGGGATAAAATAAGAAACATATTTATTAATGTGATATAAATTAGATTATAATGCAAGAATGGTATGCTATAGAGTAGTATTGGAAGATGTAATAGGATAATTGTAAGTATCATGAGTAAGCATAGACATGGATAACTATTGGAAAATAAATGGTGTTCCTAAACAATGAGATGATTTTATGGAAGTATCTAAAGTTTTATAAATTTGAATATAATCAATGGTATAAGTAGAAACATTAGAAAAAACATATTTATTTTGTTTATTGTGTTCATCTCTATCCACATGCGATAATAAATCAACCTTTTCAATATACACACAAATATATTATAGGAATTTTGCCTCATAATGTAAATCATTAGTCTCTTCTTGTGTGTTGGATTCTTAAATAATATCCTTGATATGCCTTCAATAGGGTGTGAAGTATGTAAGGGAAAATATTTTTACGTTTCACTTGCAATTCCATTTGTGATATATGCTTTTTCTTATTGCCAAGTCTTTTTATATTGGATATTGTGAAAAAAATGGTATTGGAAGATGGTTTATATTGACTTAGTCCATGAGATAAAGACATTATAATATATCCAAGATCCACATACCATTTGTTATTACATTGGAGAAAGAGGATGATTAATTCTTTGAGCATACTTATATAATCCTTTCCCAATAGTATACTTATACTTTTGTAAATATATAAATCCAAATCTATATTTATTGAAGTATATGTAAGATTTGATTTAATGTGGTTTGAAATAAGAATATTATGAGTTTGTATATTATTTAATTTTAACCATTTGTATATGTGATGAATATTGGGAGTATTTTTAAAAGGTTTCCTACTTTAGACACTCCATTTTTATCACTTATGTGTCAAAACTGCAAAATAGAATGCCCTCCCACAATTGCACACAAACTAGTCTAAATTCATTTGTTCATCTAAATGTACACATTTGAATTCACTTTATAGAATCTATAGGTGGGGTAATTCATCATATTAGATATGTCCAATTATCATTCTAGTCAATTTCTCTGGTCAATTATTCCATTATGGTATATTCACTAACCCTCATTCATTGATCAATTAATGTAATTAATTATATATTATCTAAATCATTCTTATAAATATAAATCTATGTAAATGGGACTATAATATACTTTTAATTGTTAATTCCTCCTTTTACTTCCAAAAATCATCTTTATCTAAGAAGAATCTTAATATCTTATGTGATATTCTCTTGGGAGCTCACCAATTTACTAAATTAATTAATATGTAAGATCATTCTCCACCTTTAATATTGGAGACAAGAATAAGGGCCCACAATGAATCTTGTGAAATATTTTAGGATAATTATCAACCCTTCATCTTGGAAACAAAATGAAAGGTCCACATTGGTTATCCATGTTCTTCTTGGGAATGATTCTCGACCTTTCATCTTCAAAATAAGATGAAGGGCCTAAAATGACTCTCACAAAGATATTATGAGGATAATCCTCCACCCTTAATCTTTGAAACAAGTTAAAGGGATCAAATCAATCCTTCTTGGATATTTTCATGAGCCATCTTCCACCCTTCATCTTGAGGAAGATGAAAGGATCACATTAACAATCCATGTACTGATCCATGTGCATTTTTGAGGACTCATTTACAACCATTCATATTTTATTCAAGATGAAGTGTCATCATTGATATTGATTTGTTTAAATAAACCACTTCTCATTTCAATTTACATGCTCAAATTAAGCAATGAAGTGCTGAAAAACTATTGAGTCTTCTTGTGCATCACATTTTCTATTATTTATCAAATTCAACTAGTCCATAGCTTCAAAGGAGATGTTTCAACATAAATTGCTATTGTAAAATACCTATTGAAGTTGCATTTGAGTTGAATCATATCTAAAGATAAGGTTTCTAATAAATGTTTGCATCATAAAGGTTTAATCTTAACATTATTAGCTAATATTTGTATGCTCATGAGGTGTTAGGTGTAGATCATTAATTATTTATTCTTCATTTAATCATTTAGAAATATTGGATGAGTATAATTAATGTATTCTATATTATAAGGACAAATATGGCACACCTGGTGGGACCTAGCAACCCACATGTTTAATTTGAACCCCTTTAGAAATATTTCTTTTTAGAAATTGTAATTATTTTGCCTCATTTATGTTTATTTTCTTACTATTTTTCACCTCTGCATATCGGTTAATATATTCACAAAAATGGTGAAAACATTTATATTGTTATGCTAATTGATGAAATCATCTAATAATCAGTGAATTCAACTCTATGTTATTTTTTGTTTTCTATTTTATTTTATGTAAGGGTCCATAATCAAAAAAATTGTATATAAATTGGAGAAATAATTTTCTAATTAGTGAAATCGGTTGACAAATTGACAAAATCACTCATAAGTTTATTTACCCACCAATCGATGAGTTTGTCATAATTTTGGTGAAATCATCTTATATTTTGGTGAAATTGAATTATATTTCTGTTAAATCATCATGTCCATCAGTGAAATTGGAATTATAATTGGAGAATATGGTTTTTTTCATTATTTTTATTTTCTTTTCTACCTATAAAGATTTTTATATTCAGCACAATAATCAAAGAACCAATGAAATTGTTAAGGAAATCAATGAAATTATCTCAAAATTAATGAAATCACTCTCGGGTATATCATAGTCTAGTTTATTGCTAATTAGTAAAATTATTTTATTATCAACAAAATTATTCTACTAATTGATGAAATCATCTTTATCTATATTTTTATACATTTTGTTCTCTATTCTATGTAAGTTTATGAAATCAATGAATTGGTCCTACTAAATAGTGAATTCACCTCTATGTGTCAAAATATGAGAGTTGTAAAAACATAAAAAATTAACTTCCTTCATTTTTCAAAGACCCACCAAGTAAAACTACTTACCTTTTTTTGTAGGTTCTAAAAAGGGTGTGGTTATTCATTCAAACAAACACTATCTACTCAAATTTCCTTTGGTGTCTTAAAAATAATTCACATTTCATTTGGGATATAAGAAAACTTTCTTGGTTTTCAATATTTTTCATTTTGTACAATTTTTCTTGTTGCTTGAGTGTTTTGTGAGGATATTTTGTGCATATTCTCTCTCATTTTGGGTGATTCAAAAATTTAATGTTCCTATTTAATTTATCATAAATATTTGCCTAGTATGTTCTTTGTTCTCCCTTAGTGGGAATTATGTGAATTAGAATAGGAATATCTTCCTTTTTATTTTGGCTATGCTGGTTGGATTTCATCACCTTATCATAAGTATTTAAGGCATGATGATTGGGATTCGATTACCCAAAATTTTTAATAAACCCCACTTATCAAGTGGGGTATACAAATGTAGAAGCATTATCATCATGAAGGCCTGAATTTGTGTTTTCACATCATCATGTGAGGAAAGAACCCTAAGGAGATATTTCTAATACTCAAGGACAAGGTGTGGTACACTCAAAATGAGCAATCTTGGCAACAATATTAAACTTATTTTTTGATGGACATATGCCAATGAGCTAGTTATTATGGCTTGTAAATAGGTACCATCTATAAACTAAGTAAAATTATAAGCAAACCCCAAATCTAGTAGCGCTTCATTGAGACCCTTATAGTTGAAGAGGTTGTGAAGGAACAAGAACCTCTCAAAAATAGCCTAATAAATACCTATTTTTACATGGATCATTAATTAATTAATTAAAGGGTGTAAAGGTAACATCCCCCTAATATTATCCTACCTATACATAAATTTTTAAAGAATGGTGGGATTAAAACACCACTGATAACTACAATAATTTATTTAAATAATATTAAACTTTTAATCCTCTCTCAAGGTGAGTATATCAAATGTTCAATAAATGTGATTTACACCCACATAATTTATTAAAATTGACTTTTAGTGTTTTTGTATTGATGCTTTATTATCATATCAAAACCTCATCTATATTTAAAAACCAATCCCATCAAACAAAGTCAAAAATTAGAATACATGACATTATTGTACCATACCTACATAAAAAAGGCATTACTCTATCCATGTTATAAGTCAAAATTTTTCCCTTTTACATTTTGTGTAAGTTTGTTCAAAATTACACCTCTTATCTAAAATCAGACCATTATGCTATCCATGTGAATTTGAACCAATTCTAGTCCTTTTCCCAAGATTTCAAGTTCAAAATGATTTTATCATGTTCAAATAAAACTTGTTCAAGTCCAAAGTTTTCTCCTTTCATTTAAAAACATCATATTTTCCCATTCTCATCTAAATTTGTTCCAAATTTTACTCCAATGTGTCTTGTTACATAAGAAGCGATATGGATTATAATGTTATTTATGATGATGATTGGAACCAAAGACAACAAGATCATATGAATCCATTCACATATCAACCCAATTATCCCCATGATCTAGAGGAATCTATGAATCCACATGAAATAAAAGTTACACAACCTAAGTATGAATAATGCCACTTATGATTTAACTTGAACTTGATATGAGAAAGAATTGTTTGATAATATAGATGAAGTAATTTTATGCTTATTAGATATGGGTGTCATGGTTCCTCTTGAATTTCCCATATAAAATTTACATCAGGTTGACAAACCACAACCATAAAACACTTTTGAAATCATAAAGTAGAATGATGATATACCCTCCTCTAGTCATGGTCCTTTAGTTGTTCAAATTTTGACAATTCCAAAAACATTTAGGAAAGGGAAGGAGCTATTTGTATCATCACCCCAAATATATCCTTATATTATAACACAATTATAAAAATTTGGTAAAGTATCTATTGACCTTACCTCCTTAATAATTAATCTACTTTATGATATTACACTTGAACATTAAGTTAAAGATTCATTGGTTGATCCATTGCCTAATATTAAGACACCTATTATTCCTAAGCAACATATACTTATAGATTTTTCATAACTAGTAGAGAATCTCCAAAAAACATTCCCAAATCCTAATCAAGTTCCTATCAATACAAAATTTCTAACTCCATATGAGAAAATCCCACTCAATAGTTATAGATTTCAAGTCATCCCCAATGGGTTCCCATCAAGACATAAAATATTATTATAATTCCCATATTTCTCAACATAATTCTTATAATTTCCCATATAATACACATCATATTTTTTATAATACATAAAAATGAGTCCATTATATTTAATAGGTTTCTTCTAATCAATAATAAATTCCTTTCACTCAATAATAATTTATTCCTACACAACAACACATTTCTATTCCATCTTACAATCCTAACCAATGCCAAATTACACCTAACTAATTCAATTCATGCATAAGAAATAATAATTTTAATTCTTTAGGGAAAAGATTTTCCACATTTCACAATCTCCCATGTAATTCCTAAAATACATTCCTTTCCCAAAAATTGTAGGCTATCAATGACATAATATTAAGATTACAAGTTGGTAGACAAAATCAAAAATACAAGTTGGATCACATATATTCATATCCATTAGATTAAAAAAAATTATATCTACCTTTTCCATCACATTTTAAGATTCCTAAATTTGAAAAATATAAAGTAAAAGGTGATATAAGATATAACTCAAGCTTATTCTTTTTTTATTTCCAAGAAGTAAGCTATGACACCAATTTCCTACTTCACTTATTTTCACAGAGTTTGGTTGGTCCAACTTTAGAATGGTTTACAACCTCCCAAAAGGTTCTCTCACAAATTTTGATGATTTATTAGAGAATTTTATTAATAAATTTTCCTATAACCTTAAACATGAGTTAACCATGTTTGATCTGTGTGTTATTAAACAATGAGGGAGTGAAAGTTTTGCCACTTATCTTCAAATATGGCAAGCATTGGCTAGTATATTTCCACAAGCACTTCTTGATATTAAGTTAGCAAGTATATTCATGACAAATTTAAACGTAGAAATAGATATTAATCTCATATTATAGTGTATATATAAATTTATAATGTTATTAATAAATCTATCCAAATAGAGAAAGCTCTCATTGATAAAGGATTGATTAAAATCTATTCACAAAATAAATCTCAAAAATTAAACTAGGATCAGAACCAAACTTCCACTCCAAATCCAACAAGTGTTGTATAAAATCCCAAGAATCTTAAATAAAATAATAATGTGGTTAATAATGGATTTATATAAGGTAGACATGTTCAAACAATAAAGTGTCCACCAGTGCAAAAGAATCCTTAACCACAACCACTTGCTTTGTAAAATCAACTTCCTTCAAGGAATCAGTTTAATATAAGACCATTTGATAATTTAGGAGAGACCATTGAGAATATATTTCACAAGCTACTTTCTGAAAATATCATTGGTTGGCCAAATACAAAACCCTTTGATGAAATTTAACCCAAACTATAGTGGTATATGGATAATGAATATTTTAAATATCATCAGGTTAAAGGGAATGTAATTCATAGATGTGTGTAACTTTTAACATCTCATTCAATAAATGTTAGAAAGAGTTGAGTAAAAAAATGCATCATATTATAATTATGGTTAGAACATGGGCATATATATAGAAACTTTTACTCAACATAATACAAATCATAATGAGTAGTGACATTATCTATAGAATAACAACCATAATAAAAATCAGGGTTCCCTAGCTAAAACATTGACTACCATGCTACCCCCTATGATTAAAATATAGTAGGATGTATCATGGAGCATCATGTATCCAAAATCATAATAAATACCCATTATCATAATTTCAAACAAGAAAATACCTCTATTCTAGGATCAGGTCCATATGTTCTAGGAGTTCCTCCTTCTCATGATTGTATTACTTGATTTATAATATTAGGACTGATTTATTCTACTTTAAATTTGAGTGTTTATATTCTTGCTCAATAATTTGTTGTTACAACTTGATGTTTTAAGATCACCCTTTGAGTAATCATGACTTCTTCTATTGATCCTAATCCACCTTCTTATTATAATCTTGTTCCAAATCAATCAAAACTCAAGTATGCACTTGTCAAGAAGTAGTATGAGCTTGTGGGTCAAATAAATAAAATGTCATCACAAATTTCCATTTTGGATATGTTTTGTACTTAAAAACTTCACAAGGATGTCCTATATGATATTTTAAGTCAATATCAAGTTCTAATAAATATTGCACTAGATAAATTTCAAGCATTGGTAGAACACTATCTCCTAGCCCATAGCTGATATTTGATCAAAGTGATATATCATCCCTCAAATATTCCCACACCAATTCCTTGTATATTGAAGTCATAGTTGCCATAAAATAAAGAGGGTACTTATAGAAACTGGTTCTAGCCTTACTATTGTTCTAGTGAATATAATACAACATCTACGATATACTTTGATAGATATAAATATTGATACTATTATTAACAAGGTGTAAGATAATATAGAGTTGAATCAATAGTTATAATTTCCTTTCCTATTATCCATAGTATAATGTGACAAGTAATTGATATTAATTTTATATATAATGTCTATTTTGTCCATCCATTGACTCATGAGATGCATGAAGTTCCCTCTACACTGCATTAATGTATAAAATTTCCTCATTATAGAATGGAGATTACTATTCTTAGGGATTTACAACAATATAAATATTGTAATAATCTATAAGTATAAGGTTTCCAATATACCTATTATCCTATTGTTGATAATACTATCAAAGAGGAAAAGAAAGTATTGTTTGAGCCACCTAAATCCATTAATTTAGATCTTAATACCCTTTTTTATTCTTCTAAAGAACCCTTCCCCTCATTAAATGCCTCCCATTTTAGTATTCATGACAAAGGCCTTAGCATGTATAGTATTGAAAATGCCTTTCATGTCATCAAATCGTATAGGTCACCCAAATCCCATGGTACGCCCAAGATGGAATGGTTAAATAAGAAGACAACTTATTATCCTAAATAACATATTTCATTCATCCCAGGAAAAACATTCAATGATGAATATTTGAATTGAGAAGATGAGTCATGGCTATACAATGATGATTTAGCTCCTTATTTTCAAATCAAAAAGCACAGTATCCAAAATAGAATTGTGGCCCATCATGATTATAAATGCAAGGGTTTGTGGAAAAAATAACATGGTAAAATAGACCCTATTCTTCTTGATAACCATTTAATGACACAAGGACTCATATATAAATCACCTAGGGTTGTCCCTACACATCTTGAAAGTCAAATAACCTCTATGTTAAAACATGGTGTTCCCAGAAATGACACAAAGTCCTATTATAGTATCTATGATGAGATTGGTAACAAAAATAGATTTGATTCACATTATTTTCTCACTATTTCCATTGTCCCAACCTTTCCCCTTACCATCCATTACCCTGACCTTATTTATTGGGATTAATAAGACAATGATATCATATTTGATGAGTTTTTAAATGAATAAACTATTTCAAAGTTCATGGGCCTAAGATATTATTTTACAATAGGTGACCACAAGAAAGGATTTGTAAAAATTTGGAACCTAAACCCTACTTTAGGGAGCACGCAAACTTCCTTGGTTAAAATAAAAATGAAACATCAAGATCCTTAAATGAAAACCTTCTGAGGCACTTTTGGATCAATAAAAAAGTAAAGAAAAAAATAAGTCCATTCATGAAAACCCATTTTAGGCACCACTAGATGGGGAAGTTCACTCTCCTTCATAGGAATCCTAGGATCTTACAAGTCTATACTTATCATTTAGTGTTGAAATCAATTTTAAATATCATAAATAATTTGAGTGTATGGTATTAGATAATCCATATTTAGTATCTCATTGGTCATTACCTGAGAGGAATGATTTTGATTATTCATAGATGGGTAGGTTTAAGAGTCCACATTTATAGTTCAATGATCAATTACCTTCTTTGCCTATGATTCTAAATGATATATCCACTCTTATTTTATAAAACATGACATAAGTGAATATTAGAATGCATGAAAATCCTAATATAATCAATCTTGGTGTGTCTCTCACTCTAGAGGAATGTAAATTGATCATTACCCTTCTAATGGAGTTTATTGATATATTTCATTGGTCTTATTTAGATATTCCTAGTCTAGATCATTCATTGGTAGTTCATAATTTGGTCATACACACATATGTCAAAATTATTAAGTAGAAGTTAATAACTATTCATCAAAGGATTTCCCTCCTTGTCAAAGTAGAACTATAAAAATTACTTGATACATGTAATATAAAACCTATTCTCTATGCAGAATGAGTTTCCAACATTATTCTAGTTAGTAAGAAACCAATTGGCATCTAAATCTACACATATTTTAAAGATATTAACAAATCTTGTCCCAAAGATAATATTTCATTGCCTAATATAGATATGATTATGGAATCTGTAATAGTTTATGATAATCTATATTTTATTTATGGATTCTCCATCTATAATTAGATCAGGATTACTCTAGAAGATTAATCCAAAATAGCATTCTTAACTCCATGGGGCACATTCTATTATCAAGTAATTCAATTTGGATTGAAAAATACCAAAGCTAAATATAAACAAGAAATGACTATTATATTTCATGATATTATGCATGATATAGTTGAAGACCATGTTGATGATATTCTAGGCAAATCCCAAACTTGTGCAAAGCATCTATAAGTGTTGCAAAGAATATTTGAAAGGTTTAATGAATATAAAGTGCATTTTAACCATATTAAATGTGTTTTTGGAGTTACATATAGAAAATGTTTAGGATTCATTATCTCTCACAAGGATATTGAAGTTGATATTTCCAAAGTTCAATCTATTATTGAGATGTTGACTCCTTCAAATTTTAAATAACTATGTAGCCTACAAGGTAAGATCCAAACTATTAGATGCTTCATTTCCCAACTTATTGATCTCTTTAATCCATTCACACATATTATAAATAAATGACCTACATTTCAATGGAATGTTTAATTCTAAGAATATTTTGATCAACTTAATCAATACTTATCAAATCCTCTAATACTTTTTACACCAATGCTAGGGAAGCCTTTATTATTATACATTTCTACCACTACTAGTGTCATAGGGGCACTCCTTGCTCAACATGATGATCAAGGGAAAGAATGAGCTATGTATTATATAATCTAAACATTAGTCTCTAAGGACTATTTCATATAATTTGGACTTATCAATATTCCAATTTTTTTAAAACTATTAGCAATAAATTGGACTATATCTAGATTAAATTGGACTGTATCAAGATTAAGTTAGACTTATTACAGATAGCTCATATTTATATAATATATTTGTGATAAGTCCAAATTATTTAAAATGATCACAAATAATTTATTTATTAGTAGTTAAAAACTATCATAAATAAATTTGACTTCATCAAAAATTACTTGGACTTATAACAAATAAATCACATATATATTATATATTTGCAATAAGTCCAAATTATGTAATCATTCAAATTGGTTCATAGCCCATGCATTTATAGATATTATAAGATTTGGTGGTTTATTTATTAAGGAAAAATAATTAACACATCAATCACATGATCAACTGATATGTGATTTAGAAAAATTGGGATGATTGGGATGCCACATGTCATCACTTGATTATATCATGAACTATATATTTAATTTGATTCAAGTGACATCCTCATGACTGTCAAAGTATATCTCAAAAAATATTGGGTGCTATGTGAAAATATGAATAGAATTTTTTGATATGAAAATGTTAAAGAACAAATCTTGATGCACAAGTGGGACATTCCAAGGTGTAAACCCTGAAGAAATTTTAACATACATGTGAATTCTGAGTTATATTTTGAAAAACACAAAAGCCATAGTGTACTAAATTCTCATATGTGCAAATTATGAATACCTTTTACCAAATACCATTTTGAAGGATGCAAAAATGTGAAGTGGATGTTTCAATTGTCAAATTATAATAAAGAGATGCACAATTACTGAAATACTAAATTGTCAGAGTAGAAAATATAAAACTCAAATGCTGAAGTGTATTTTCCAAGACCCAAAATGCAAAGTTCCACTAGAAATAAACATAATTAAATAAAATAATAAAACATTATATATTCTCAAAAATGGACTAAATTTTGAAAAAAAATCATTCATATTTCTCATTCCAAAATTAAGGAAACACCATTTCAAATTTCTCAATCCTTTTATCACTATTTTTGTCAGTGCCTAGTAAGATGATGCATTTAATAGTTTTTTACAATGCCTTTCAAATAATTAGTGAGAACAAGTATATGACCTCTCTAATTTTTATTTGGTTTCCAAGTGTAGATGATACTATCTATGAGTATGGATGGTAAAGATGTGTTAATTGGGTTTGGATTTCATTTCTTATCCAAGAAGCTTTTTTCCATACATGAACTAGGATGAACCAAACTACATTGACCCTTTGTTCTATATCCCCACTCGTTTGTAGTATCTCAATATTGATTTTAACTCTAACAACCCATAATATGTAGTCCAATCATGTAGAATCATCAAATCTGATAAATAACATATCTTTGATATATACATCTTGAGCTAAATGAAATACAATTCTTATTATTTTTCTTTTTGGATAAACATATGTATCTATAGATGCCACTCCAAAATCAAGGGTGTTATCATGAACCATTTTGTGTAGATATATATGCATGGGTATGTCATGATGAGTTTTAGGCCAAAAATTTCTTGTGCAGTCAACTTTAAAAGGGAACATCTTATTTCATTATGGCATGGATGTTTTGAAAGTAATATGCTAGATCCTTCCACTTACTATTTATGATCAAACTAAATTCATGAAATTGTTGTATATACTTATTCAAGTTATATTTAATTTATTTTTCATCATTTTTCTACTTCTATTTGAGTCTTTAGCAATAATATAATCTTGAGACATTTCTCTATTTTTCAAGTCTTTGAAATATATATTTTTTTGGATTACCTTCTGGAACATTTAGCTCACCATTTTCTTTTATTCCCCATAATGTAATCGGGGGGAACAATTTCTATCTCTTATAGATTTTTTGCAACCAATAATGGATTAACCTTACTCCATGCATAGAATAAAGTATTGACCTTTTATCAAGCCTACTATTTCATTTCTTCACTTCAGCTAGTAACTATTAACATACTCTTTGAAATCCACTACCTTTTCAATCAAATATGGTGTGAAGTTTGTTATATTTTCACATGTCTTATAAGTGTCCATCATATTTACCACACTCCTTACATCTTTCCTCTTTATAAATTCAGATAGGTTTCCAAATGTGCCATTGATGTCCTCATGGGTATGTCCTGCAGGTAGAAATCTGACTTCGACATCGAGAAAAACACCCTTGTAGACAAGGAGAGATAACTATTGAAACACATACCTATACAAAAGACATGATTTTATGAATTTGTAAATGTAACATTAGTTCCATATAAGTTTCAATATTTTTAAAATATAATTATGGATGGAAGTACCTATTCTTATTGACCCCATAATAGTTATCTAGTTGAAGGTATAGCCTAAAATGAAGTTTCTTGAAGGCATCAATTGATTGTGTTTCTTCTTTGTATTTGTTGTATTCATGGTAACAATTGTTAGACAAAAGTGCATCATACAATGGATATTTTGAAGATCTAGGTTTATATAGTAAACATCCATAAGTATCTGGAACTATTGTTTCCATATCTCTAAAGTAATTATTTAATGAGGTGATAGTAAATTTATACCCTCCAAAAATGTATGATAAAAAAAATTCCCATATCCACCTACACCATGACCATGTGTTATAATCTTTGCCATTAATAACTCTAATATCATATTAGTAATTGCTTTGATTATTGTCACTATCCTTAGCACAATTTTTTTTGGATGTTCCATATTTTCATGAATGACACTAAGGTATTCTTTAAGGTATTTCTCTAACATTAATTTATGTGTATAATACATTTTTCTTGCAAAGAATATTCTATTTGAGTGCATCATGAATTCTTGATTGATATGCTCTTCCTAATATCTAGAGAGGGATCTCGAGCATTTTTGTTGAGTCAACAAGATGCATGTTTTTCACTTAGTGAATTCATCAGATGTGGAAGTGGTCACATCATAAAAATTAGTTCTCCACATGTTATTGAATTTTGGTTGGGATATTGGCTCATACTCCATATCTGCTAGTTGTGCATTGATGTGGTGCCTCATAAATTCTTGAGTGAAAGATGTTGGAAGATGTCAAAAATTTTCTCATGAGTTGTCTATATCTACTTGGCATGTTAGTCATGGAGAAACATCTATAAAATCATCCACCAATTGGTCTAACAAATATTTAGCTACCATTGTCTTCTTTTATGGGTTTTGTCAAAATCTCCCTACATAGAATGCAATTTGTTCCCCATTTTTATGAAAATTTTGAATGTCAAGAAAGTGACTTCAATCCATATATTTTATGCCAAGCTTACAAATCGATCTTTGTACCCTAAAAGTCAATGCTATTTTTTTTTTTTTTTTTTAATTTATTTTTAAATAAACTAGTAGAAAGGGCATCCAATACATGTTGCCTCCTATCTATTGTGGTGGAATCAAGAAAATTCATCCTTGAAAATTTTATAATCTCAAATGACAATCCTGACTGAAAACATATTTTGGTGAAAAATTTATCTACATACATTATTATAATCTCACTATCTATGCTTTCATCAAACTCCACTTGGCTGAGTGAATTATTTGGTTGACTTCTTTTTCAGCCTAAGTATTTATAAGAATGAGCTAATTTTTTTGGATGCCTTTGCACTAGGAATATCATGTAAGGAGTGATTTCATTATCCACTATGTCCCAAATGTTTTTAATTTATTTCACCTTTGGTGTCATGTATGGTAAATTGATTTCTCTAAAAGTGTCAGTGTCCACTATTTTATTGGAAGGCCATCTAATGATAGTTGTTTCAATTTCCTCTATAATTCAAGTGCACAATGTTGTATAACATGCCTTATGTAAATTCCCAATTCATTTTATAACATTGGGATAGGAATGTAACTAAAAAACTCCCCTGGTTGTGCAAATTCAACATAACCAAAAACAATTTTTTCATCATTTGCAAGAGTTGTACATTTGTGCAAAAATTTACCCTTTTCCTAAGATTTTTTTTCTTATGCTTTGAAATGTGGTAGGATCATCGATATATCAAACAAATGAATCCAAGCAAGGGTTTTATTATTGCAATGGTTGTATATACATAACTAGACACAAATTACTTTGACTTTGTTCCATGTCATTATTTGTAGAAAATTTGTTTGTGATGTGTTGCATCATTATTTTGCTCTATATAATAAAACTATCAAATAAATCCCCTAAATTATCCATAAAAGCTACAAGAAATGGAAGTGATAGAGTCAGATAAAAATATTTAGTCACATTAACGCTTACACATCCAATAGGTATTTCCTCATTATGGCATGTGGAAGTGAGATTTATGGGTTCCAAAGATTTAGCATATGGACCTGCCACTTTGTGTATTCTTCCTTCACCAATGACCTTACCATTATTTATGAGAGAAACATAGTCTCCACATTGGAAAGCCATTGGCATATGATTTTTTTAGCTTGGACATTTACAAAAGACATGAGAAGAGTTATTAATCAGGTTATTTATAAAATTAGTCTAATTTATACATGTATGTAGCAAATAAAGTTATATTTATACTAGAACATAAGCATGGAGATATTTTAAAACCTAAAAATGTTAAAAAGTTTATGTATAATATTCTTTAATGACATGATTTATGTCAATCCAACAAAATAATATCTTTTAATATCATATACAGCATACTTCAATTCTTTCTTCATCCTACTTTGAAGGTATCTCTTAGGAGATACATTTCAAACATGCATCATAGCGGAATAGCCACATAGAGAAAAATAGCTAATTAAGTCAATATTCAACCATGTATTTTATTACAATACAAAATGATAATTAGCAATGGAGATTTTGAGTGAAATTATGGAAAATGATTAGCTTATTATATTTTAGGATCATGTATTTGATTTTAGCCTATGTTGTGGACCCAAAATTTTGATGGTATCTCTTAGGAGATACCATTAAAACATGTGTATAGATACCCTTCAAGGTTTGAAGTTAGTACTAGGTGATACCTTGAAGGGCCTTATAATGACTTCAAGGGTACTCATGGAATTAAGATTAATAATTCATTTTTTAAAATTCAAGGAAATGTACCATGCACTCACAAACTTGTGACATTTCAATACTTAAAAAATATTTCAAGTTCACTAGGAGAGTGAGTCTCTGTGATTATGCCAAGTGTCTCTATCCTATTTACCTAGAGACTGACAGATGGAACTTCATGTAAAAAATCTTAGGGATATTTAAAATCACTTTGGTGACATGTGTCTCCCTCTAAACTACCTCTAAAATTCTTGTTAAAAATGGGTCTTACTTTCTTGGTCCAATGGCGTGCCTTTTCTTTAAATAGGAACTCCCTTTTTTCCTGAGGAGCATCGTGATGACACATGTCATCAATAAAAGTGATTGAGACTTCAAGTTTGTGGATGTGCTCACCTATGCACTTAATTACTATAACTTCATGATAAACCCAAGTGTTGGATTTGATTTTTTGATCATGTTCTTTATTCTCTCCCAATAGGTTACCTATAGTTTGGGAGTGGGTGATGAGGTCATTTTTCAAATGCTATATTTCTTGGTCCTTGGCCAAGGATTCTTGTCCCATTTGTGGCTACATATATTATTACATACTTATAGAGTCCAAAAGGATCTTATGGGTATGGATAATATACCTTATTAAATACATTTAATAAGTTATTTCAAAATGTAAAATATCATTGTTTATACTTTATTAAAAAAAGGGTATTAAGGAGAAATCTAGTAAAAAAAGTATATTGATCTTGAATTAACTTTGAAAAAGTGGTGAAAACAAGATAGGTATGGCAGAAGGACTATTAACGGTCATGCAAGACCATTAATGACATGTCATTTCAAAATATTTCATCTTATTTGAGGTAGATTGAGTTGGGATGCAATAGGCTATAGGGTAATTTGAAGATTTGCTAGACAAAAAAGGTCACCTTAAAAGCTAAAATATTAAAGATGAGGAAGAGTGATCATGTGCAGGTAGTTAATATATTTAAATAGGTTGGAAAGAGAAAATTATATGTTGAAAGACATAAAATGAAGTAAACGAACAATGCAAAAACATTACAGACTTTGGTGAAGAAGAATATTCTACTATCTCCTCTCGATATACTCCTATGTATAAAATTGATACCCAAATTTTGGTAGAACAAATCAATCAAATAGAATAGATTACAATTTTAGTCATGAATAGGAGCAAGTTTTTGATCCTACTCATAAATATAGAGAAGGAAAAATTAAGGATTAGACTAGGTCTTCAACTACCGAGATCCCTTAAACTTTATGGAAATGTCTAAAGTTACTCTCTTTTCCCTATCAACACAACTAGGTGCACAAGTAAGAGCTCTTCCACTTCAACATCCACTTCATTTTTCTGATGCAAAGAGGCTAATAAAGTTACCTACATTTAAGCAACTAGATGAGGTCATGCATACCTTATTAAGTAGATACAACCAAGGGCTATTAATTTATCCATAGATATCATTTTTTGGATCAATGCACAAACCATGATGAGAGCCATAGGCCTCCTAAATCATGGAAATCATTATTATGATACAAGTCCACCATATAACAAATTCATCCATATATTGAAGAAGTGTTTCCCACTAGAGAAAGTAGAGGAACCCCAATTGACTCCATTGAGGACATTGTAATGCACATTCTAGTAGAGTGTATTACAAAGAGGTTTTGGAAAAAGAATTAGGCCAAAAAGGCAACAAAAGGAGTAATTAACATTGTGTATTTCATGATAAAATAAAATGATAACTTCAAATAAATCAAGTTTCTTGCGTCTAAGCTTACCAATAATATAAATAAGGTACTTTCAAGTAGCTCACAAAATTTCCAATATTAGTTTTTATTTTTGTTGGTATGCTTCACCCAATGGATGTCCCTACTAGGATAAATTAATGTTACTATGGACTTTTGGCTAGCTATTACCCTCATAGGCATCACTTGGACTAAGATAAGGCAATATTATGAGGAACTAGTGTGGTGTAGAATATGGTGGCTTAAGGCTCTAGCTTTGATCAGGTCACACCCTCAAATTCCATAAGATGTCATGAAATATTTAGGATGACATGTTTTGATAACTAGGTTATACAATGGTATTAAAATCAAGGTACATGAGTTAGCCATGCCAACTATGAATCCAATGCCCTTTTTTATCATAATGGTTGAAGCACAAGTTGAAATATAGATACAAAGAGTCATAGTTGCACAACAAGGTTGGCAAGATAAAAAAATTGTAGCCAACTACGTAACCATAGGCCTCACCCTAGTAGTCTACATCTCCTCCATAGCAAGAAAAATTCAAATAGAAGGGACTTGCTCAAAGAGCCTCACCACTAATAGCCAGAAAGAGATCAAGGAAAATGAAGTCTTAGTTGGAAAACCCACATGTGCCAAGAATAGCTTGGGAATATGATCTCAAAATGTTGTGGGTTGATGATCAGGAAGTTCTTCAATGCATGATCAAAGACATCAGTCAAAAGGTCTATGATAGAGAAGAGGAGTTCTTTTTTTGAAAAGTAGTGCACACTTTCCAAGTGAAAAATAAGGTAAGTAGTGATCATTTAGGCAATATTACGCAACCACATCCCACTTTTATTATGGATACTATAGGTCAAGAATTAGTTCAATGTGAAATTTTGGTAAATTTTTTTGAAAAAGATCCAAAACATAGTTCATCATCTATGTAATTTATAGATCTCTCAGAGGAAGTGAGCCCAATATGACCATTGATGTGAAAAAAACATAGTATTCATCAAATAATTCCTTCAACCACCATACTTGAACATTTGATATCTTTGAAAGAGCTATACATAAAAATTATTACCCATCAGATGAAGTCTAGGGGCATGATGGGACACAATGATACACTTGTCCCTCTAGTCGAGTTGAGAAAGTATTTCATGTGTAGAGGTGTCATGGTTATCAAATTAAAATATGTGGATCACTCACAATATAATATGGAAATTGATGATGTGTATGTACTAGAGGGATCCCCAAATACCACTATTTAAATGAGATCTATTGTGCTTGCTTCCACTTCAGTGGAGTTATATTTGGATGTTTCATAGTTACCATTGTCTAAGGAAATTGAAGGAGAAAATGCAACCCATTGCATGAAATTCTTCCAACTTGGAGCATATGATTTTTTAGTTACACGAGGAGAAAGTGGAATCATAAATTCAAATTGTTGAGGCTAGGTAGCTTATTAGTGCCTCTTGTCCTACTCTAGTTGTGCAAGTCCTTGGTGACCAAGTAATGTCTACACATGATTGGGTGAGCATACATAAAATATGCACCTAAGGGTAGGCTATCCATGATGAGATGAAAGGAATTTGTGAATTTATATAGGAATATGTATAGGTATTGGATATGGTTACGCATCAAGATAAGTATATTGTGCAAAGAATTCATAATTGGAGGCACCATCTTGACAAATCCTTAGATTATGTTAAAATAGAGTTCACAATGATGGATTAAGCTAAAGTTGTAGTGAATGATCAAATGGATACTGGGGAAGCACAAAATGATGCATTTCAATAGTTTTTTAGAATCCAGGGATACTGTGATGAAGAATCTCTAGGTCTAATAGAATAAGACAATGCACAAAACATTTATAACAATTCAAGCCTAAAGGATTGCAAATAGGTTGGATGATATTGTGTGAAATATCCAACTTAAGACGTCAAATTCCAAAGAATAATTGATCACCATAGAAGAATTAAATTTGTACAAATTGATGTTCATTTAGATTAAATTACACATTTTTATTAACATGGTATGGTAATTACTTGATAATTAGAAAATGCTCAAGTATGAACTCTCATAGGTTAAACCAGCTATTGTGCATATAATAGATGAACCCAATTTCATTCCACCACAGAAGCTCCAAGAAATTTTGCAAAAGAGAGAGATGGATATAAAGGCACAGTCTAGGCATCCATAACCTACATAATAGGTAAATGTGTAGTTTAAGTTTTGTAATTTAATAACTACCAAGGGTGGTGGGAAAGTATGGAAAATTAGAAAAATTGGAGTGATTATTGCCACTTTTGTGAAAGGCTAATCATTTCCATCTTTAGCTAAGATCAAAGTTTAGATTTTTTATCAAGATGAAATAATAGTTTAAGTCCATGAAATTGTTGGACATGGAGCAAAGACATGATGTGTAGGGTATCATTTTGTCATCTATATGATATTTTGGATGTCTTCAGCCTTGTTAGGCAAGTGATAGATATAAGAATGCCATGTCTCTTTTCTTTTTGTATGTCAAAAAGCTTTAATGTGATGAGATAGAGTTGTGTAAAAATATATACATAGTGCTATGATGTAATGTAATATTATTTTGATGTTATTTTTTCTTAAGATTCTTTTACCTATGCATGGTTTGTAGTGTTTACTCTATTTTTTTTTAGCTTGTTCTATCTTGTATTATTTTTTTATGATCCAAAATTATTAATGCCATGTTAATTTATCTTTATATTTTCTATGATGTATAAAATTGAAGATTGTGTAAATTCATGCATGCTATTATGATTCTTTTATGTTTCTTGATATGAAAGCTATACCTGCAATTTCCATGTTCTAGAGAATTTCTATAAAAAATTTCCAACATTCACATGATTGGAATTATATTTTAAGGATTCTGTAAGGAGATACCTTGAATGGATTTGTAGTACCTTCAAGTTTACCATAATTCATATTTGTAAGTTATTAGGTATCTTGTAGGAGAGACTTTCAAACATGCATTTGTAGTACTGTCAATGAGTATCCTAGTAGATACCTTGAAAATGCACACAATTGGAATTTTTTCAATATAATAGGGCCTTATAATACCTTTAATGGTTCCTCTATTCATAAAGGTATCTCTTAGGATAAGCATTCAAGGTAGCCATGAAATTATTATAATTCCCTTCAATGTATATATATTTGTCATGTCTATATTCTAGGTTTATTCTTTAAATGGAATGGCCCCCTTCAATCTAGATTTTAACCAATCAAATATATATATATATATATATATATATATATATATATATATATATTTTGATTGGTTAAAATATAGATTGAAGGGGGCCATTCTATTTACAAAATAAACCTAGAAGATAGACATGAAAAATCTAAAGGACAAAAAAGGAGCTAAATACAAACCCGATAGCTAAATCCCCATGCCACCAAACTTATGCAAAGTATCAACCAAAAAACCTAAGACCAAACAAAAAGAGATAGAGAAAGCCAAAATATTCTAAAAAAAAATAAAAGACCAAATTTTTGGTCATAGTAATATCACCTTTGATGTTCCTTCCTATGGTATGACTTCCCATGAACTAATCCTTATCTTCTTCATGTCTTTTGTATTTGAGGCTAGTAGACTAGATCTCCACTTTTTCCTCCTCGAGATCCCTATTTATATCCTCTTTTCTATTGCTCTAAGTTGATTTTTTTCCTTGGGGAGTGTGTTATGAATGATCCTTATCCAATTTAGAGGATATTGACATGTGACCTAGGATCCCTTGTAACTTTTCAAACTCATCCATGATTTTATTGCACAAAAGTTTCTAGATGGAAATATTTGTGTGAAACCTTTGAAGGGAATTTGTGATATCTACCTTGGCATTGGAATCAAGAACCCCTCTACTTTTAGTAGCTAATGGAGGGACATAGGTAGGACTCCCCATGTTTAGTCTGGGCTCCTCCTACATTTGTTTAGTAGAATCCCTAACATTTTGTTCTTCTAGTTTGTGATAAAAGCTAACTCTATGGAAAATTCCTCCCCCTTCAATTTCTTCCTTCTCACTAGGGATATCAATCACCTTAGTGATGATTTTGGACCATTATGGTTCCCCTCTATTAATTAGTATCAAAATTAGACCTTGGTGAATTAAGTCTACTGAAGGTTTCTTCCTAAAGTTTAGTACTGAATCTTCCAAGGATTGCAGAAGAAAAACTAGAATGCTAATGGTGTGACATTTGAAATGATTGAGTAATAAGAAGTGATGGGAAAAAAACATAGTATTTTTTTGTCTAAGGTAATATACCTCTTTGTCTAGAGGTAGACTTCATGCCATTTCCTCAATAGTTTTGACCTCATGAAACCTTTCTAGGATGAGATCCTAGGTTTCTTCTTGTGCTTCTTGAATAAAATGTCAACAAAATCATCCTTTGTCTTCTTGTCCTTGATTGATTTGACACCATAATAATGCATCTTAATAGTCTCTTCGATGAGCTCCTCAATGATAAATATTATTAAGCCATGCATACAAACTTCATGATCTTTATAGCCACAAACAAAGTCTCTATAAAGTGTTATGTCATGCCCAGCAAGTCATTTTATGAAGGGAGATAATCTTCCTTTGACCATTTTGTTTTAAACATATTGATTTTTCTTGACATAGGATCATGAAATTGGTTCGAACCAATCCTAGTCCCCATCCATATTACAAATTTTTAGACTTCTTCTACAATCTTCGTTGTTCAAATTTTTAGAAATGGAAATGGATAGGTTATGGAACTAAGAGCCAAATCAAATAATATGATGTGAGGTTGAAGAGCCCCAAACATACAATGCCTTAGGAGTAATTACCTTTCACATGTTAATATCTAATCTCTTGATCCAAATTTGAGTCATCATTAAAAAACCATCATGATAATGTGGGGTGTGTTCTTTTTCCAATTCAATAATTGGGATGATGTAATTAGGAAAATCCCTCTCATACCAACTAATAAAATCACTTCTTTGGACCCTGAGATTGGCACATATAGGGATTCAACATTGGTGAATGTATAGATTAAGATAATTGAGTTCAATATTGGTGAACATGTTGATTAAGATAGTTTAGTTCAAGTTAATTCATATTTCTAGATGTGTATTAGTGTTTTCATTGGTGTAGTTTTTTGTGTGTGCATAATAGTTCACCTCAGATAATTCACAAGCCTGAGCTAGGTTTTCAAAATTATTATTTAGGACTTTGGGTCTTTGGAATTTTTTATTTGATGTTTTTTCATATGAAATTTTATGTGAATTTTTTTTATGAATGACTTGTGTGAACAATAGTGGATTTCCTCTTAATGGTATCTCATAAGAGATACATTTAATATTTGAGAGCTAAATCTCCAGGTTTAAATCTCAGATCTGATGACTTCCTATTGCACCATCACTTATATACTTATTTTTAGATGAGATTAACATTAATTTCCTATTCCATCACCTCCTACAGTTTAATAAATTCAACAATCCAAACCTCCTAGGAGATACATTTCAAACAAGGTTAATAGTGGATTTATCTAAGTGCAATTTTCCTTTACATGGAAAAATAACTATTAGGTTATATTTTGAAGCCCCTTGTAATAAATTCAAGGTATATCATAAGAGATACCTTTAAAACATGCATAATATTGGATTTCCCATTTCATGGAATCTCTTAGGAAATACCTTTTAAATAGGTTCAAGAGTGGATTTCTCCTTCAACGAACAAGTGGAATTTTCCTTTACATGGAAGGCACATGTGGATGATATTTTGAAGGCCTTTGTAATACCTTCAAGGTATCTCTTATGAGATACCTTTCAAACATGTACAATATTAGATTTACCGTTTAAGGTATCTATCTTATAGGAGATATATTTCAAATGGGGACAAGAATGGATTTCTCCTTCACAGAAGGAGTACAATTTTCCTTTACACAAAAGGCACTACTAGATTCCTTAGATGAAGTAGTTTAAGATATGAATATTAACTAGGAGAATATATATATATATATATATATATATATATCTAAGTCTCCTTCCGTACATTAATTTTCTACCTTATTCTCAACAAATAAATGTTCAGGGCCCCAAGTGAAATTGCCATGTTGCACCTTCAATGTGTTTTGGTGACCGAGGTTAGGAATTGCTTGATGAGTAAAATGAAAGACATGTGGTTATATTAGGGGACTCCTAAGACTATTTTTGGGGATTTAAATAATATTTCATCCTTCCCCATATCAATAAGGATGGTACAAAAGTGGAAAGCTAGTCGATAGTTTGAGACAGCATCTAAGTTGGACACATGGTGGGTCCTTGGGGTTTTATTAGTTTCAAGCCATTTTTGGAGATTAACCCACTTATTTTTAGGTGGGAAAGGTGAAAATATTAATCGATATCCTAAATTCCCAAATTTGAAAATAGAAGTGATGACACATGGTATATCCTTGAGGCTTTTCAAGCTCTGGACTCTTTTTGAAAATTGTCTCACTTACCTTTGGGTGGGCAAGGTACAAAAGGTCCTTGAAAGCTCAAATAGTGCCAAACTAAAAAAGGTTTGCTTATATGAATCCATGTGTTACAAGTAATATTTAAAAACATAAAATAAACATTTGTACCTTCTCTCTCCTTTGTTGAAAATAATCTCAAACACCTTAAAGAGGGTAATTGGTAATAAGTTGTTAAGCTTCAAAGCATTAATGGCAACCCTAATTTCAAAATACAAAGGATTTTAATTAAGGAAATTACCTTAATTAACATTTAAATTTTTCATTTAGAGATTATAATTTCATATTCAATCAATTTTCATGCCCTAGCTATGTGCAAAATAATAGAGTGATTATGGCAAATTCTTCAAAGGCCTTAAGTTTTAATTACACCTAGCCCTCTAGATTATTAGTAAGTTCTTTTATATCTCCTTGTATTTTGTTCTTTGAGGATATTTTAAGGTGTTTTAAGGGTGATAATAGTGAGGAATTCATTCAATTTCAAGGTATTTCACTAAAATAGCGAGGTAACAATGGTAGCTACTTCAACATTTGTCAAGAGCAACATTGTTTCTATTATGGATGAAATCAAAGATATAGATGTTCAAGGGTTAGAATTATCATCCCTATTAAATGTATTACAATATCCAAACCATATCCCAATAGTCTCAAACCTTAGAATTAGTTATATCACCCTTAAAACAACATTTACCTTGGCTACCCAATACCCAAAGTTAGTGATTATATGTGCCCAAGTATACCAACCAAACACCAAGACTATCATTGATGGAATCCAATTAGTTTTATGCTCTTTCACTCTTTTGGCCCTCAACACCATGCTTGGGATTCTTCCCCAACACGAAATTATCACACTCTCTCTAGATGAATGATAAGAGTATGCAAATAAGAATGACATGATGATATGGGACATTGTCAACTCCTACTAGCTAGTTAAGAAAAAGCAAAAGGTCTCAAGAATGTCTAAGAGTCTGAAACTAGAAAAATTCAAGGAATTGACCCAATATGTGATTTACATGGTGGAAAGAGTTTATGAGATGCCCATTGTAGAGAAATTTGAACCTTGTATGTCCATAATCTTAATCTATGTGTTAGAATAACAGAAGAAGCTAGATTGGGTTACCATTCTAAGTGATAATCTACACAAGTAGATGATGCAACTTTGGGTTACAATCCACTCAAATGAGGAATTAATATTTATATTTTACATGTATTCCTAACTAATGTATATCTTGGTACATAATAGGACATTCTAAGGGCTCACCAAGAATATCAAAGGGATGAGAATATATGAAGTTTATCCTAAAATAACTTTGGATGTCTTCAAGAATAATTTCTATAGAGTTTACAATTATTTCTTTAATACTATGATGAGTGTCTTCTATCTTCTAAGAAGCCTCAATAGTATTTCCAAGGGGGATAGAGACATAATTGATAAATATGGTACCTCGTATATTCAATTTAGATCATTTACTTATATTAGGGTAAGTGGCAACTCGAGGCCTCCATACAAACTACCGAGATACATGGATGATAGACTAGCAGTGATGGAGTTAAGTAGGTAGATGGTGTCCCCACATGAGATTATAGTGGTGAAGAAGGTAAATAACCCTTTCAAGTTTTTGGTTGAATTATAAATTATTCATGTCATTCTTTTACCAAAGCTAAGGGACTAGAGTAAGAGATAGGCCAATATGTGATTGACAAGATTCCACCTAGGCTAAAATATGATATCAGATGGTGGGTGAACATAGTGACCTATGTAATTATGAATCAATCACATTTTGAATATATCTGGTCTATTTTTGCTACCAAGGAAGATGTTATAAAGTTATATTATATGAGACTGACAGTGCAAGAAGTTGTTACTTATAATATCATTCTCATCCCCAAGGACATGGAGGATGATAAGAGGACATTGTCTAGGGTATATAATTAGTCCAATATTGAAGCCTAGGCCATCTCATAGGTGGAGTTCACTACTAATCAAAATGATTCCATTATATGGAGGGCCACAATAGTCATGAGAATAATCTTTGTGTGGTTGAAGGAACATGGGGTTGATCTTAGTATTTATGATACCCCTACCCTCTGAAAACATAGAATAGTTTAAGATTTAAAGGGTTTCCTCTCAGAATATAGTGGTGCTCCCTTGGCTCTACCACCAGTGGCAAAGGGAAAAGGGAAGAGCAAGGTTGGTGATGTTGAATTCACCAATCCAATTGATGTGGAATCTATAACCACATCATAGTGTAAGTTAGTATTATCCTTCTCAAAATTAACAAATTTAGCTAAAAATTAGGACAAAATTACTATTGAGGTGGTTACATTGGCTAGTTCCACCCTAATATCCATCACATTAGAAGAAACCAAACTATACCATCCATCCCAAAAACCATCCTGGTGGTTAAACTAATTGCTATCCCATCTACTCCACCAACACAAGAACTAGTCATTTTCCCTCTACCAAATATTTATTTAAGGAAGAGAATAGGTGAGGAAGAGGTAGAGTAGCCAAAGCAAAAAAGAGTAAAAAAGGCTCGATAGCCTCTAGTTGGGATTCCTAAGAAGAGGAAGGAGGTTGTGTTCAAAAACCTACCTTCTAAGGAACTCCCCATGAAGAGGAAAAAGGATGAATCCTCATATGCTTAGAGATTGAGAGATATGAGTAATGAAGAAGACTGAGATGAAGATAGGCCCATTGCAAAGGTGATGAATAAGAAACAAACATTCACTCTTCCATAAGTAAGAACTAGTCAAAGAACTCTGAAGGAAAGACCCCAAACCCCAATCAAGGTCATAATGTTTGGCTTCAAGAGTAGAAAGGAAGGGTGATAACGATGAATTTATGGCCTCAATTGATCCCCTCTATTTTGAAGATGTTTTAATGGTTGGATTTGAGGTGGCCACTCAAGTTTAGGCCCCTTAAAAAAAATAAATGGTCTCATCAAATACAAAGACATTTTTTGAGTATGTCATCATCCATCCACTAGGCCAAGATAATCAAGGTGAATTTGAGGAAATGAATAAATCCAATGAGAAGGATAAGGTAGAACCAAAGCAGGATACTCAAGTCACCACTAATATTGAAGGGGTGGTTGCATAAGAAGGACTATAGATAGATCTAGAGGAATCATAAGTTGTCCCTTCCCCTCCAAAGGTATCAATTTTAGCACCAGATGAGAAGCAGAGTATAGAGGAAGGTGGGGGAGCAAACCTACAAATGGGTACCCTCACCCATGAAAAAATAAATAAGGAATTAGACTAGTTTAGTAAAGGTGTAGAGGAGAGTGCTTTAGGTAATGTTATGTCAATTGAAGTACCTTGATGTCTCCTTCCTCATATCAATGTCCATGATCCAACCCATAATAAAGGTCAAGAGTCCATGATTGGTGAAGAGTTTCTTTAAGGTAACAAGGAGGTCACACTAGCCTCATCTATACCTGATGCTCAAATAAATAAAGAAGGTGAAGCAAGTGTAGAACCTTTTAGTTAGTCATCAAGATGAGGAAGCTCCATTAAAATGTCTCTCAAGGAGTCTCACCAATTTGGTCTAGATTTTGAAGTTTTAGAGTAGATAAAGATAGACCTAGAAGGGGAACCTAGAGAAAATAAGGGTGGTGAGGAGTTGGAAAGTGATGAAGAAATTGAATAGTTCATGTTGAGTCCATAACCCATTCTTGTGGCACTTCCTACATAAAGTAATCTAATAACAACACCTTTTACTATATCAAATCCTACATCTATGTATAGTACATCAATGGAAATTTAGACTAGACCCCTTCTTTGGGTCAAGGAACAAGTCAAGCATAAGAAGGAAATTATGAGTAAAAGTTAGGAGATCAACATAGTGAATATCATTCAATCATATAAGGCCAAATATCCCAAGAAGTCCAAGACACATTCCAGGACCACATTCACTTCTGTAGGAGAAAGGAATGTGGAAGTAGACATTCCCCCACTAGATGACTTGAAGAAAGATGCTCCCATTAAGAGTTACACTATTTATAGCTATAGTTTGAGGGAGACATCCAAGAATGAGTTGAAGCATAGCTCATAGTTTTTGGTAAACATAATGGCTCATAGGATGGATAAAGACAAAGCCACCATGGAAGAGTTGAAGGCATAGAATTAGGCTATGATTCAGTACTTACAAAAGATACTAAGTGAGCCC
Organism: Torreya grandis; assembly: GCA_037957365.1. NCBI lineage: Eukaryota > Viridiplantae > Streptophyta > Pinopsida > Cupressales > Taxaceae > Torreya > Torreya grandis. Next base: position 4,311,510 of record JARHVA010000370.1, on the reverse strand, counting down.
AAGTAGTAATTCCAACTGCCAGTATTGCTCTAAAGAATCCTCTCTTCTTAATAGAGTCATTTATGTTTTGTCAAATTGATGATTTGAAGTCCAAAGTAAGAGAAACAAAAAATGGCAAGAAGATCTATGCACCAGGGTAGAAGAAATAATCCACTTCGAATTGAAATTCTTGAATAACATAGTGGAAAATAAGAGGGAGTGTGATGTTCAAATGATTTTCTATGAGATGAATACCAAGATGTGGGAGAAGGTCCAGCATAAAATAGGTGAAGTTTATAAGATGGGCACATATACTTTGATCATAGAAAGGATCATTGCTCCCAATGATCATAAGAAGCCCAAGGAGTGTCAACTAGAAATCAAGCATCATTTGATGATGTTCAAAGATAGGATCTTCAATTTAAAAGGACAATAACAGTCCCTCAAGACTACAACAAAATAGATAGATGTTGTATTAAGGAAGATGATAAGCCTTGATGGTGTAAGTGACTTAGAGGAAGAGACAACATGAATCACTCTAAAAAGCCTCATCAATGAACCACAAGAGTCTTTTGATGTTGATAAAATAAAATAGTTGGTGTCATTTGAGAAGTCTTGTGACCATCTCAAAGAAATCATTGGATGAAAGCAAACCATGCTTCAAAAGATTGCCACCTAGATTGAAGATTATAGAGTAAAATTCAAATACCAAGTAGTCTTAGACCAAGGGAATATTTACCTTATGCTAGAAGGATATACCAAGTATAAAAATAAGTTGGTGAAGGATTCCATCATCTATATTAAATCCAAAGCATAATTGGATATTTTACTTTTTCTAAGCTGGCACCACTTATTTCTTCCCTTCCCTCCCTTCTTCTTTCTTCTTATTTCCTACTACGATACCATTGTACATGGACCATTAGTGGCATGTCCCTTTCAGTTAGTTTTTATGTAATCATTAGGATAGGAAAGGGATGTTTTTGTCTATTGAAAAAGAGGACAAAGGTTTTGCTTTGTCTCTTATGAGATCTTCCTCCATGTAGATAACTAGAAACTATCCCACAGAGATGGAGGATCAATTTTTCCATCATCACACGATTAAAACCATATACACACATGGTTTTTTTTGTACATTTTTCCAAACTCTTATTTGGATTAATGAACATGTTTTCAAATGATAATGGTTTTACATCTTCCAATGTTGCTATGAATTTTTTCTTGTGTTTCTACAATAGGTTCAATAAACATATTTAGGTTCTTTCAAAGGTATCTCCTAGGACATACCTCAAAGGGCCTTGGAATACCTTGAAAGAAAATTCCAATCATGTGCATTAGGGTTCTTGACAAATAAAAAGGTGTCATGGTTATATCAAATCCCTTGTATGTATATGCCTTAAACATGCACACAATTGAATTTTATTTCTATATATCTCTCCTATGAGATACCTCTAAGGGACTTGTAATACCTTCCATGTTTATTTAAAATTTCCTTTGCAAAGGATTTGATATAACCATGACAAATTTTTATCTGGTAAGAACCCTGATGCACATTATTGTAATTTTTTTTCAAGATATCTCTTAGGAGATACCTTGAACATGCACAAGATTTGGAATTTTATTTCAAGGTATCTCTTAGGAGATATATCAAAGGTCCTTGGAATACATTATATGTTGATTTAAAATGACCTTTCAAAGGATTTGATATAACCATGGCACCATTTTATTTTTTAAGAACCCTGATGCATATGAGGTATCTCCTAGGAGATACGTTGTGTTGTCCCCCAAAAATAGCATTCATTTTTAGGACAACATTTGAACTATTTTGGTCCTACATACCAAAATTGTATCTTCAATTTTCAAAAATTTGTCTTAGACATTCAGATTCCTCATTTTCAAAGCTTCTCAAAAAATCTACAGACTTTGCAAGTCAAGTTCAATGGATTTTACATGTTGATTTCTACGGACTTTGTATCTTCAGATTCTATAGGTAGGTTCATTTATACAGGTTCAAAGTTCAACAAGTTCAACATCTTTGGCAAGAGTTAAGCATTTCATCAAGGTTCAAAGTTTAATAACTTCAATTGGTTCATTGGCTTCAAGACACTTGGCCAAGTCAAGGAGGCTTGAACCATTGAACCGTTGAACTATTGAACCATTTTGGTTCAAAGGTTCAACGAGTTAAATGTTCAATGGTAGGTTCAACAAAAGGAAAAATTCAATGGCTCAGTTCAACCAAGTGGTTCAACTCTTTATTTCACATAGTTGGTTCATTCTTTTAGTTCATCCTTTGGTTCAATGTCTATAAGTTCAACAGTAGGTTCAAAGACATTTTTCAAAGCTTTGTTTGAACCGTTGAACCAAAATTTGGTTCAACGTCTTGGTTCAACATTTGGTTCAATCACTTGACTCATTGGACGTTTCATCAGCTTTTGGTTCAAAGGGGCTCGGTGTGCTTCATTGAACTATTGAACTGGTTCAACAGATTGGTTCAATCTTTTGGTTCAACGCCAAAGTTCCTGTTGGTTCAAAGGCAAGTTTATCGGCTCGTTTCATTCATTGAACCATCAGCTTGAACCATTTTTGGTTCAACTGATTGGTTCAACATTAAAGTTCATCCAATGGTTCATTGCCAAAGTTTAAAGGGGTGGTTCAATGCAGAAAGAGACTTCCTAAAGGACAAGTGCCCTTGTAGAGGACACTTAATCGACCAAAACACCCTTTGAAAGTGTTATTTTCAAAGAAATAGTTAAGTAAATTTCTTTGGATTTGTTTAAAGGCATTTGAAAATTGGCTTAACACTTAACACTTTCAAACTTTTATCTGAAGGAATTTCTTCAAAAAAAAAGTCCAAAAGAATTCCAAGAGGTTGCAAGTGCAAATTTGAAGACTCGCTAAACACTTTGTGAAACAAACTTCCGCAGACTTTTATCTGCGAGAATTTTCCCCGGGCAAATTATTCACGGGAATTTTCCCCAGACAAATGTCCATGGGAATTACCTATGAGGGAGACTCAAATAAAACACTGGGGAAAATGTCTGTGAGGATCATTCACAAAAGAAGGCCTAGGGAAATATTTTCCTGCAGGGACTGTCAAAACAAAAGGGGCTGCCGAAGGACCTCGAAGGGCAGGTGCCCTTGCGGGGGACTCTTGGCAGCCAAAGTGAAAGATCATTCTGACTTGACAAGGATCATTTCTCAAAGCTCAAAAGGGTAAGTCCAATCCAAAAAAGTGCCAAGAAGAAAGCTAAAAGCCAAAAGAAGACCAAAGGGTGACACCCACAAAGATGTCAAATTCAAGATAGTGAACTAGCTATTGAGATCACATTAATGGGCATGTAAACGTCAATTTTAAAGATAATGAAATAGTTGCTGATCCTTTGATTTACAAAATCGAATGCATTTCCAAAATTCAAGACAAAAATTAGCTGAAAGCGAGGAAAGACAAAACAATGGATGAATCCAAGGCTCGGTTCAATTAATCTAGAAAGGAGGAATGATGAAGACAAGATCAAATCGCCAAGTGGACATTGAAAGTTGTAATCTTTCAATTACACGGCTTGTTTATCTACATTGAAAAGATCAAATGGGTAAAATGCCCCAAAGTTCTAGCTTGTCTTCCTAACATTTCCCAGTGCATCATGATGTATTACTATTCCTGAGCCCTTCTTCAAGTGGCTATATAAGGGACTTTATTTCATTATAATTGGATCTCTTTTTTGACAATCTGAACAAAAATTTGCCCAAATAGTCGTTGATCTTTTGATTTACAGACCTAAATGCATTTCTAGAATTCAAGACAAAAATAGCTAAAAGCAAGGAAAGATAGAATAATGGATGAATCTAGGGCTTGATTCAATTAATCTAGAAAGGAGGAATGATAAAGATAAGATCAAATCGCCAGGTGAACATTGAAAGTTGTAATCTTTTAATTACACAGCTTGTTTATCTACATTAAAAAGATCAAATGGGTAGAATGCTGCCCCAAAGTTATAGCTTGTCTTCTTAAAATTTCCCAATGCATCATGATGTATTACTATTCTTGAGCCCTTCTTCAAGTGGCTATATAAGGGACTTTCTTTCATTATAATTGGATCTCTTTTTTGACAATCTGAACGAAACTCTGCCCAAATTGAGAGGCATCATTGAGACTTTATGCTCAGTCTATTGATCATATTCTATTAATGGAATAAGAAAGCAAGGGAATTTTTTAGACATTGTGCTATGATATATTTTGTTGTTGAGGAAATTATTCTTATGTCTATTTCCTTGATTTTTTTTCCCATTGATTTAACAAGTAGGATTAGTAAAATTAGTCAGGAAGGTGTCCTAAAGAATCAACTATGGAGAGACTTTGTGCCCCCATAGCTACCTTCAGTGTTTTTTTTTTATTGCTATGTAAAGGACTTTGAAAATACTTTGAGCTTTCATTTCCCTTCGTATATTACTCTTAAGCATTTCAGGTAGAGACTTTGTGCTCTGTCTCAATTTGTTGGTTACCATACTCTCAGTTACATTCTGCTTTTATTTCTAGGAGTATTCTTGTGGTTGGCTAAATATTTCTTCTGAAAGAAGAGGAGTACTATCTATCATTCCCTTGAGTTTTTCCTTTATTTTGTATACATCATCTCTGAAGAAAGAGAGATGGATGTCTGGTCTTACCCCTGAGTATTATTTTCTGTTTATACATATACATAACATATCCATAGGGAACCTCCCCTTGATGAGAGGAGAGAGCAGTCTCCTTCTGATGTGATAAACTTACACATTAGGACAACTAATCTTCTTACTTTGGCTGATAAGACCTATTTTATTTACTAGTATGCTGATAGACAAAATATTCAACCAATAGTTTTTGGCAACTCTGCTGGGGAAATACCCATTATCCACTTATAGTCTATCCATTCCATTCACCTCCACATGAATCAAGAAAGAACACACATTTTAAAGCCTCAAGCTTCAAACTGAAGCAAAGTCAAATCTTTTCCACTTTTGTTTTACAATTTGGCAGATTTAAGGTATACACGAAGCCAAAGGGCCAAAGGTATCATTGATCCTATGTTTGAGCTAGTACAACAAAGTGATTTTGATCTATTTCCTTCACCATATCATCTTCAACGAACCAAGAGCTTCCCTCTTACTAAAGCTAGATCTCCATTACCAGACGAAGTATCTACTTTTGCTATTAATAAAGTTGTGCCTGTAATTACCCCTTTGAGATTTGTTATCCCTCCTTTTCAGTATCCTATAATGGCAGTTTAAGGCCCTTGGGGTAATGCTTTTGGACCTCTCAATCTTAATACTCCTCTGCATGAGCTCCCATGCAGTTATAGGAAAAATTTCCCTAAATTCTACGATGATGGCAAAGTTAATCCTAATGAACACATTGCAGCATTCAATATAGCTTGTAGAGTAATCAAAGTAGAGTTTAAAGATGTAGTAGTCAAAAAATTTATTGAAAAACTACAAGGTGCTATTGTAGATTGGTTTTACCATCTACAGGCTTGGTCTGTGACTGATTGAAACACCCTTAAAGCTAATTTTGAAGCCAGATTCAAACCTGCAGAAGATGCACATACACTTTTGGCTTAACTTACACAGATGAAGAAAGAGCCTCATGAGCCTATGAGAGACTTCATAGCTAAATTTGACAAATTGAGAAATAGAATCCCTATCATTGCTAGACCTACAACTGAGAATCTCAAATGCTTTTTCATTAATTCTTAGATACTTGAAGTCAGTTTCCTCTTGAGATGTGCTAGCCAAATAGATCTCACTGCAGCTCAAATTTTGGCTACTAAAGTAGAATATAATCTCATCTTAGCAGGGAAGATAAAAAGAGATCCCAATAGAAATAGAGTTTCATCATCTTCTGAATTTGCATCTATAAGCACCACAGATCCAATGGTGCAAAAATTAGCAAATGAGTTGCTTGCTCTCAAAAAGCAAATGGCTCAAGGAATGTCTTCTGCTCTTACATATGGAAGAACATTCCCAAATCAATCATATCAAGGCAATGTTGCCAGAAACCAAGGACAACAAAATCTCCTTCCTCCCCCACAAGGGAAATTTGCCCTAGAAGCTCCTCCAACCAATTCAGCAATGGGATATCTTGAAGCAAAATTAGAATAATCTTATCAGCCTGAATTAAATCAAGAAAATGATGCTAATATCATTGAAGACAGTTAAGAAGAATTAGCTGACAACTCCCACATTGGTTTCTTGAATTATTAGGATGAACTCAAAATCAAAGGAGATTCTTCAAATGGATCATATGCAGTGTTTACCAGGTCTAAGAACCAATTAGCCCAACAGGCTGATAAAGAGAAGACAAAAGAGCAATCACAACAAGCAGTCACAATTGTCAAACATGGGACAACTCTGCCTTTTCAATCAAAAGATCTGGTCATTACTCAAAAGGTAAATACATCCATTGTGCCTTCCCCTTCTACTTCTAATTCGCAAACTAGCCCACCTCCCATCCCTCTGAAAACTAATAAAAGCTGAAGTAGCTTTCTCTGTACCTAGCTCAATTCAGCCATTTGACATAATTGATCATGTCAAAAAGACAAAAATATAGATGTTTGAATTTGAATACTTGCAGTCTAATCTGGATCAATTGAATAAGCTAGTTTAATATGTTTAAAATTAAACCATCCCTGCAGGACAAAAAGCCAAAAAAGTAACTTTTGATTCTTCAATGAATACGCCTATTCCAAATAGTTTGGTTATTACTCCTCCATCTACAACTAGAAAAATAGAACCCTTCTATGTTTCCCTATTAATCAATGGCCATAAGTTAAGTAACTGTATAATAGACTCAGGCACATCTGACAATGTCATGCCTGCTAAAGTCGCTAAGTCTCTTGGTCTCACTTTGACTAAAACATTTGGAAATGTTTCTACATGGAAAAAAAGCAAGTACCATTGCTGGGGCAAATCAAAGATGCCCAATTTGCATTCACATCCTTTCTAAACAAGAGGATTAAAATGACTGTATTAGTGGCTGACATCTCAGAATCTTATGGAATTTTGCTTGGGTGAAATTTTTGCAAGGACGTGGGAGGAGAACTAAACATGGATCTATCTAAGGCAAAGATCCTTGTCTAAGGCGTGATGAAAAGATTACTTCCTAAAAAGGAAGCAAAGTATGTAGTTACCAAGACGTCAGCTCCTGAAGCTCTAATCCTTTTTAAATCCATAGGTATGGGTAATTAATTTTTATATACAGATCATGAAGAAGGGCCCTCCATCTCTGATGAGAGAAAGTCTGAAGTAAAGTCAGTGTCTAATGAGATTTGGACTCTAGAATTTGATGGTAGTTGTTCCTCTACTAGTTCGAGAGCTAGAATTGTCTTAATATCTCCTCAAGGAGATTTTTTTCCTTCATCATATAAATTACAATTTAGTAATACTAAAAATATGACTGAATATAAATCGTTGTTGCTAGGAATGAAAGCTGCTCAAGAAAGAGGCGTCAATTTTCTTCATGCCAAAGGGGATGCCGAATTAGTGGTCTGTCAAGTAAGAAATCTATATCAAACCAAGAATGAGAGGCTACGCCACTACCGTAATTTTATTTGGGACCAAATTGAAAGTTTTGATGCTTTCAACATTTTTGCCATACCCAGAGAGTCCAATGATAGAGTTGATGCACTTGTTGTTTCACGAACTCTCTTAGTTCCTCATTTAGATTTTAAAGAAGCCAAATATACCATTGAGCTGGTCTATAAACCAAGTGTTCTTCACAATGATGATCATTGGAAAATAATTAATGATGATCATCAGATCATTGCTTTTTTGGAATGAAAAGACAATTTTGAATAGCTATATTTCGAAGGCAGTGAATCTCAAAAATCTGAATCTTTTTCTAAATCCAGTACAGATGTAAATGAAGAGTTCTTATAGCTAAAAGAAAACAAATTCATAAAGGCCTGGTTTCTCTTGAGAAGCTGTTTGACAAGCATGATAGATTTGTCAAACAATAGTAGATAGATTCAAATTTCTCTCAGGGATTTGACCAGGTGAATCTGACCAACAAAGAAAATCCCAAGATGGTCAACATTGGTAAGTGCTGCACACCTGAAGAAAGATTCAAATTTACTTCTTTTCCCTATCAATACATTGATGTCTTGGTGTATTCATATGAAGATCTAAAGTCTCTCAGAACTGATGAAATCCACCATCATATTCCTCTCAAGACTGATTCAACGCCTTATAAGTAGAAATCCAGACAATACAATCCAAAAATTTTAAGTACTATTATGTCTGAGATACAGAAAATTTTAAATGCTAGAATTATTTTTCCAATCCATCATTCTACATGGATTGCGAACATAGTGCCTGTAAGGAAGAAAATTGGTGAAATTTACATTTGTGTAGATTTCCAAAATCTGAATCAGTCATCTCTGAAAGACAATTACCCTTTGCCAATCATGAACCAAGTGCTTCAAATAGTAACAAGATAAAAAATGTTATCAATGTTGGATGGCTTCTTAGGTTATAATCAAGTTGAAGTTGCTGAAGCTAACCAACACAAAACTGCATTCATCACTCCTTGGGGTACATTTACATATAAAAGAATGCCTTTTGGATTAATAAATGTTGGTGCTACCTTTCAGAGAGTGATGGACATGGCCTTCAAAGATGAGATTGGAAAATTCATAGTGGTATATCTTGATGATTTAACTGTCTTTTCAAAGTGTTGATCTGATCATGTGCACCACTTGCAACAAGTACTAGAGCGCTGCCGGTAGAATGGTATTTCCTTGAATCCTAAGAAGTCTATTTTTGGAGTGACAGAGGGAAAAATCCTTGGACACATTGTGTCCAAAGAAGGCATAAATATTGACTCAGACAGAGTCAAATCTATTCAAGAGCTGAATTTGCCTACAAGTAAAAATATTGTTCACTCTTTCTTCAAAAAAGTGAATTTCTTACAGAGATTTATTCCTAAATTTGCTGAGAAGACAAGACATATTGTGAACATGATGAAAGGGAAGACTACCTTCAGCTAGAATAAAGAAGGTAAATTAGCATTTCAAGATATCAAGGTTGCTATTGCTCACGCCCCTACCTTGGTTTGTCCAGATTACCACAAGGATTTCATCATTTATAGCTATGCATCTGAGCATACTCTTTCAGCGATTCTTGTCCAACAAGACAAAGAAGGTATGGAATCCCCTATTTCTTTCATCAATTTCCCTCTCAAAACTTATGAAATAAAGTATTCAAATATAGAGAAGCATGCCTATGCCTTGGTAAAAGCAGTCAAACACTTTCGCTTCTATATTCTGAATTCACATACTACTACCTTAGTTCCTGATAGTACAATCAAGTCTATATTAACTCAGCATGAGTTTGGCACAAAGAGAGGTAATTGGATTGTAAAGATCCAAGAATTTGATTTGGATATCAAGCTGACAAAGCTGGTCAGAGGTAAAGGCCTTTGCTAATTAATGGCTGATAATAAGCCAGAAGATACACAGTGTGAAGAAGCTAAATTAGAAGATACACCAATAGTCCTTTTTGTCTCCACTACCAATGAATGGTACTCAGATATTTCCTATTTTCTAATTTATGGTGAATGTCTTGCTTATTTGTCTTACATAGAAAGAAGGACTATCAGGTTGAAAGCTGCCAATTTCATCCTTTGTGATAATGGGTTGTATAAGAGAAACATACATGGAGTATTCCTTTATTGTGTATACAAAGAACAACAAACCCAGCTCTTGAAATCTTTCCACAATCTAGCCTGTGGAAGACATTTTTTTCCCCTGTGACTGCTCACAAATTTTTTTGAGCCAGGTATTATTGGCTGACTCTTTTCCAAGATGCACATAAGTGGGTAGGGAAATGTGAACTTTGCCAGCAATTTGTTGGAAGACCCAAGTTAAATGCCCTACCTCTAAAACCAGTAATCATAGATGAACCCTTCCAATAATGGGAACTTGATTTTATTAGAACAATAAACCCATCTTCAAGTGATAGACATGATTATGTCCTTAAAGCAACTGATTATTTCACCAAGTGGGTAGAAGCAATCCCAACTAAGCATGCTACTTCAGAAGTTGTATGCAACTTCCTAAAAGAAAATAACATTTCTAGGTTTGGAGTTACTCTCATTATTATTATTGATAATGCAGCTTATTTCACCTCTCAAGAGATTACGCAATTCTATTTTTATTATGGAATTATGCTCTCTCATTCTTCTAATTATTTTCCACAAGGAAATGGACAAGCTGAGTCTAGCAATAATAATTTGGTAACTATTATCAAAAAGTTAGAAGATGATAATCAAAGGACATGGCATAAAGCATTAGTGGATGCTCTGTGGGCAGAAAAGATCATGCCAAAGAAAACAATTGGTATGTCCCCTTTTCAACTCCTTTACGTTATTAATGCTGAGATACCAATCACTTTAGAGTTACCAACCTTGAAATTGGTGAAGGCCATTGAAGATCAGACATATGAGAGTTCTCTTGACAAAAGAATCATGTACCTAACTTAGATAGAAGAAAAAAGAACCATGGTGGTTGATAGAATTGCTGTTCATCAAAGTCTGGTAAAGAAACTTTTTGATCAGAAGGCCAAAAATCATGATTTTTAGATTGGGGATAAAGTCCTGCTGTGGGACAAAAGAAGAGAACTGAAGGGGATGCATGGAAAGTTTGACTCCTTTTAAAGAGACCCATTCATAATTCATCAACACATGGGTGAAAACATCTTTCTTTTGAAATACCAATATGGCACACTCTTTTCTTTGCCCCATAATGGGTAGCATATGAAACACTTCAATTCTTGAAGTATCAGATCATTGCCTTTGTATATATGTATATTTATATAGTTTTAATTCTATTTTGTTTTGTTTATTTTCATTTTTTGATGCCTTTCATTTCTAGATAGCATGACTCCAGAACCCAATGGTACACTTGAAGACACTGGATATTCTGAATTCTACTCCTTTCAATTCATTTTGCAATTGACAGAAGTTTCCCAACTAGAGCCAGCTATTGTCCCCCAAAAATAGCATTCATTTTTAGGACAACATTTGAACTATTTTGGTTCTATAGACCAAAATTATATCTTCCATTTTCAAAAATTTGTCTTAGACATTCAGTTCCCTCATTTTCAAAGCTTCTCAAAAAATCAACAGACTTTGCAAGTCAAGTTTAATGGATTTTACATGTTGATTTCTACAGACTTTGTATCTTTAGATTCTACAGGTAGGTTCATTTATATAGGTTCAAAGTTCAACAAGTTCAACATCTTTGGCAAGAGTTAAGTACTTCATCAAGGTTCAAAGTTCAATCGCTTCAATTGGTTCATTAGCTTCAAGACACTTGGCCAAGTCAAGGCAGCTTGAACCATTGAACCGTTGAACTATTGAACCATTTTGGTTTAAAGGTTCAGCAGGTTCAAGGTTCAATGGAAGGTTTAACCAAAGGAATAGTTCAATGGCTCAGTTCAACCAAGTGGTTCAAATATTTATTTCACACAGTTGGTTCATTCTTTTAGTTCATCCATTGGTTCAATGTCTACAGGTTCAATAGCATGTTCAAAGACATTTTTCAAAGCTTTGTTTGAACCATTGAACCAAAATTTGGTTCAATGTCTTGGTTCAACGATTGGTTCAATCACTTGACTCATTGGGTGGTTCATCAGCTTTTGGTTCAAAGGGGTTTGGCACACTTCATTGAACCATTGAACCAGTTTAATAGATTGGTTCAATCTTTTGGTTTAATGTCAAAGTTCCTGTTGGTTCAAAGGCAAGTTCATCAACTTGTTTCATTCATTGAACCATCAGCTTGAACCATTTTTGGTTCAACTTTAAAGTTCATCTAATGGTTCATCACCAAAGTTTAAAGGGGTGGTTCAATGTAGAAAGAGACTTCCTAAAGGACAAGTGCCCTTACGGAGGAAACTTAATCAACTAAAACACCCTTCAGAAGGGTTATTTTCAAAGAAATAGTTAAGTAAATTTCTTCGAATTTGTTTAAAGGCATTTGAAAATTGGCTTGACACTTAACTCTTTTGGACTTTTTTCTGAAGGAATTCCTTCAGACAAAAATTCTAAAAGAATTCCAAGTGGTTGCGGGCACAAATCTGAAGACTCACCAAACACTTTGCAGAACAAATTTCTGCAGACTTTTGTCCACGAGAATTTTCCTCAGGCAAATTGTCTGCGGGAATTTTCCCCAGACAAATGTTCGTGGGAATTACCTACGAGGAAGACTCGAATAAAACACCCAAGGAAAATTTCTGCAAGGAACATTCACAAAAGAAGGCCTAGGGAAATATTTTCCCATGGGGACTGTCAAAACAAAAGGGGCTACCAAAGGACCCTAAAGGGCAGGTACCCTTGCGGGGGACTCTTGGTAGCCAAAGTGAAAGATCATTCTGACTCGACAAGGATCATTTCTCAAAGCTCAAAAGGGTAAGTCCAATCCAAAAAAGTGCCAAGTAGAAAGCTAAATGCCAAAAGAAGACCAAGGGGTGATGCCCATAATGACGTCAAATTCAAGATAGTGAACTAGTCGTTGAGATCACATTGACAGGCATGTAAATGTCAATTTTAAAGACAATGAAATAGTCGTTGATCTTTTGATTTATAGACCTAAATGCATTTCTAGAATTCAAGACAAAAATAGCTAAAAGCGAGGAAAGATAGAATAATGGATGAATCTAGGGCTTGATTCAATTAATCTAGAAAGGAGGAATGATAAAGATAAGATCAGATCTCCAGGTGGACATTGAAAGTTGTAAACTTTCAATTGCACAGCTTGTTTATCTACATTGAAAAGATCAAATGGGTAAAATGCCCCAAATTTATAGCTTGTCTTCTTAACATTTCCCAATGCATCATGATGTATTACTATTCTTGAGCCCTTCTTCAAGTGGCTATATAAGGGACTTTCTTTCATTATAATTGGATCTCTTTTTTGACAATCTGAACGAAACTCTGCCCAAATTGAGAGGCATCATTGAGGCTTTATGCTCAGTCTATTGATCATATTCTGTTAATGGAATAAGAAAGCAAGGGAATTTTTTAGACATTGTGCTATGATATCTTTTGTTGTTGAGGAAATTATTCTTATGTCTATTTCCTTGATTTATTTTTTGTTCCATTGATTTAACAAGTAGGATTAGTAAAATTAGTCAGGAAGGTGTCCTAAAGAATCAACTATGGAGAGACTTTGTGCCCCCATAACTACCTTCAGTGTGTTTTTTTTTTTATTTCTATGTAAAGGACTTTGAAAATACTTTGAGCTTTCATTTCCCTTCGTATATTACTCTTAAGCATTTAAGGTAGAGACTTTGTGCTCTATCTCAATTTGTTGGTTAGCATACTCTCAGTTACATTCTGCTTTTATTTCCAGGAATATTCTTGTGGTTGGCTAAATATTTCTTCTGAAAGAAGAGGAGTACTGTCTATCATTCCCTTGAGTTTTTCCTTTGTTTTGTATACATCATCTCTGAAGAAAGAGAGATGGATGTCTGGTCTTACCCATGAGTATTATTTTCTATTTATACATATACATAGCATATCCATAGGGAACCTCCCCTTGATGAGAGGAGAGAGCAGTCTCCTTTTGATGTGATAAACTTACACATTAGGACAACTAATCTTCTTACTTTGGCTGATAAGACCTATTTTGTTTACCAGTACACTGATAGACAAAATATTCAACCAACACATTGAACATGCACATGATTGGAATTTTCTAGGAGATACCTCAAAGGGACTTGGAATACCTTTTGTTTTGATTGTAAATGTCCTTTTAAAGGATTTGATATAATCATTATAACATTTTATTTGGAAATAACCTTGATGCACCCGATTGGATTTTTTTTTCTAAATATCTCTTAGGAAATACCTTAAATATGCACATGATTGGAATTTTATTTCAAAGTATCTCCTAGGAGATACCTCAAAGGTCCTTATAATACCTTCCATGTTGATTGAAAATGTCCTTGAAAGGGATTTGATATAACCATGACACCTTTTTATTTGATAATAACTATGATGTAAATGATTAGAATTTTCTTTGGAGGTATCTCGTAGGAGATACCTTGAACATGCACATGATTGGAATTTTATTTCAAGGTATCTCTTTTCTGCATGGAACTTTGGAATTTTCTTTCAAGGTATCTCTTTTCTACATTGAATTTTCTTTAAATGGATATAACTCAGCATTGATAGGCTAATATCATTATGCATATATAATTTTTGTAGTGGCTCATATACTTATATTTTCCTTGTAATTAGATCAAATCATTGTAAAATTGACTTTATATTTTTTTTATAGGAACACATTGAATAATTTTGTAAAATTTAATTAATATATTTATAACCAAATTTTACCATTGAGATGTCCTTCTATTTTTAATACAAACATGTCTTGGCATCTTCTAGCTTAAACTTAAGATCATTGATAACTTTCTCATATTTTTTGGCATCTTTATTCAAAATACATATCTACTCTTCAAGTGACTTGATCACAATCTTCCACTATTGATTCTCTTTCTTCAATTGTTTATCCATCTTTGTACACATTCAAAATATCTTTCAAGTTTTTAAGCTTCCTACAAAGGACCCACTCTAATACCAATTGTTAGAGGTACAATCACTAAGAGGGGGGGGTGAATCAATGAACCTAGATAATCCAAATTTAATTTCCAAACCCTTTCAAACACTTAATCAATTACCACAATCATTCATGAATCATACACATCATTCATAGCAATGAATAAGAGAGACAATGAAAGATCAAGCACATAAAGTTAGTTATATGTGGGAAACCCTCTTGGGGAATAAAATCCACTGAAACCTATAATTGGACTACTATCTTATAATAATAAAACCCAATCTAGACTAGTTGTAACCAATCAAGAAACTAACATCGCTTATTTAGTGAGACTACAATTTCACAAGGTGATACTACATCTATATAGCTGAGAAACCACAACTAGAATTTTAGTAAGTTTTACCTTGCAAGGAGGCAGTAACCACCTCAAATGTTGAGAAACCATAACAACACCTATGAATAGTTTCACCTTTGAACTAATGTATTCAAAACCAAATGATGAAACTATGATTATCACTCTTCACCTTCATAAATAACTCTATCACCCAACACACCCTATTGGCTAAAGCACATTACGTACTTGAACTAACACACAAAGATCAAATAGGACATATTACATATCTCAACTAACCCCACTCCTCAAATCTTCCCACTCAATGCATAAAAATCCACCTTTTGGATCACTCTTCAATCCTCATCAAGAAATCTATCACCACATATGCAACATGACTAAATGGTCATACACATAGTCCACACACTAATCTATCTCTCAAATCAACCACCAAGGTCACTCAGACATCAACAATCCTTAACTCATACAAAATTCATCCAATCCATCCTTTTGGATGAACCTAGAACTCTTCATTCATCCTCAACCTATAAGAACACTATTCTGACATCAGATGATCATAGTCACCTTTGCTCACCTCTACATATGCTCAATCAACTCCATTAAAGACCTTGTATATAGGAACAATATGAATGAATACATAGACAACTTCTTAATCTTTGTTCATACTAAATATGGATTGGTCCCATCTCCAAATTCCACATAGATCATCCTCATGGATTCTAATCACCTTCCAATAGCTAATTCATTATGAGACATCTAAATAACATCAAAATGAGCTCAAATATCCTTCTCAGCTCACTTGTAGAATATAGTTGAACACATAGTCAAATTTAGAGCTCAATATCTTTGACTATACAAACATTCAAATCATCTAACTAGTTCATTAGAAGTGCCATGGAGCCCTCTAAAACTTTGTTTTTAACTCCATCAATAAATTTATCTAGGATCAAAAGTTATGGATGAAATATAGAGCACTCATTTTTTTCCTTTATAAATTTGAATATTCAAATTCAAACTAGGGACTAATGTGATCACAACCATATGACCAACTCCCCTAGACTCATCCATACATGGAATCATGACATCATAAAATTGCCTACTCATGTTTCCTACCACTAGACCAAAATGTATAAATAAAAATAATGATCAACTAAATGAATTCTACTCACTTTCATAGTCATTCTAAGCACTGTTGACACCCAATAGGGTCTTTTCAACATTTCCATACCAACAATATCATCCATCAAATTCCTCTCTTAGTCAAACACTAAAGAACTATGTAAGAATATTGAGGCTCATTAAATCATAATTTTTCATTGTCATTCTAGCATGCATGATACCTCATCAACATCCTTGGTCACTTTGGAGACATCATTGATAAACCTCCAATAGTTTCCCCCTCATTTGTAACCATAATATAGTTGTTACTAAAACTAATACAAGGAGCCAAATAATTTGATAGTTTGTCTATAATGTTTTTTTGGTCTTTATTTTTGTCTGGATGTTATATGGGTTACTAATAAAAATCAAAGGAGATCTATTTATCTTTATTGTTTCAAGGGAAATTTCTTTTCTGCACTAGCCTACTCCCTCCTTTTGAATTTTTTTAACATGAATCACTTTAGATTAACGCTCATTGTGTATATCCATTTGCTTGTTTAAGATTTTGGGCTTATATTGGAAAATACAAAATAATTTACATCTTAAAAAATTTAGGTAGATTATGTCACTACCATATTCTTGTTGTCCCTATAAAAGTGTCTTCTTGCAAACTAGAAGGTGGTAAGTTGTAACCACATAATCTCTCCAAAAAAATTGAGTGAAGCCCCAAGGTGTCACTACCATATTATTTTTGTCCCTATAATCTAAGAAATGTTATTCTACTATTTTCATTACATCCTTGACACATATACACATCAACAATTTGTAAGGGCCTAAGGATGAATCTAAATATTCTCAACCTACTATTTCCTATCATGCACTTTTATGTATTACTACTCCAACTATTAAGATGGTTGGTTTCCTTAAGAAATAGAAGTCAATTATAATTATTTATTCTGTAAGTACACACAAATTCATCAATAGTAAGTTGGCTACTCAATTAGACTATTTCATTTACCTAGCTCTAAAATTTCAAATCCTAATTACAGGTGTGGGTATAGTCAATTATTCTAGTAAATACAATAGTATAAAGTTATGGGAGACTACATATTATATTATCTTATGTTTTCTATTATCATTGATGAGACTAATATTTTTTTTGGATTGTAATCACTCGCCACTTTATGCACATTTGAGATAAATTTTGAGTAACTATTCATGCTCATTCATTTAGAAGGAAGGACATTTAAACTACATGGTTTATTGGATAAATATACATAATTAGTTAGTTTTCACCAGATGTTGAACATGATCAAAAAAGGTGAAAAGTAATTATTGTGCAACTATTTTCCATAGAATTTAAACCAAACAAGGAGTCTACCCATATTGAATTAAAACTAGTGGAGTCTACCCATATTTTTTTTATACACCCACTTGACTCCTTTAACCTCTTTTCATTTTAAATAGGCTTTATATAAGGACTCACTATTACCTAGGCTAACCCAGGGCCTCCTTGAACTCAACACACATTCTTAAAAATTATACTATTTTTTATTAAAAATTGATTGAAGTGTATATAGGAAGAGTACTTGGAATAATATTTATTATATTGTTTTATAAAATTTTAGTGCTACAATTTGAAAAGCCTATTTTCCCAAATAATAAACATGTGTGCGCTCCTCCAGTAGAAGACTCACTAACATCACAACTGGGCGTGCTTTAGTAGCACAACAAATATTAAAATAATCCACGTAGACTATTCAAATCTTAATGATTTCATAACATATTAAGGTGATAAAAAATGAATAAAAGGGCCAAGTAAACACAAATAAATCACACATTTTAGATAGAGTAAAAAATATATTGAACACTATTAAGATTAAATACCCAAATATAAGGATTTATGCACATTTTAGATAGAGTAAAACAATATATTAAACACTATTAAGATTAAATACCTAAAAATAAGGATCTATAGAAATGAGAGTAACAAATATGGTCAATGCTTTGGACACTCTACAACCTTCTGAATTCTGATGTGTCAGTTATCTATAGTGTATGTTTGGAAAAAACTAAGAATATGTAGGAATAGGAATCTATCTATTCAAACATGTTTGGTGGTTTTTGTTCTTAAAATTGTGTGAAAATTATACGGACCCTATTTCTCAAATTAAATTTTAATTTCAAATTCATTGGGGATTCCCACATATTTTTGAATGCAAATACACCTTGAGTAGTCAAGTCGAATTGAAGGTGAGTGATATATTTAATATATTAAAATGATATTTATATATATTATATTAAAATATATATTATATAATATATATGTTAATATAGTTTATAAATCAAACTATAATTATATATTATATATTTCATTATCAGAGAAAGGTCTTAGTAGCTGTGCACCCTAATTTTAGACAATGAATTAAGGTGCCATAACATCACATTAGATTTTGAAATTTTTAATATGTCATATTAACTACTTATAACTAAGATTTCAAGGTCTAACACATTATACATTTTAAGATATAACTAATTTTATCATGAGAGGTCATAAAATGCATTTTTTAAACCTATGACTAAAGCTTAACCTTTGGAGTACCAATAGCTATGCATAAGATTATCAATATTGGAGTCTTACTTGTCAAAATGTGATTAATTAATTTTAATTTTATAGAATAAATGTTGAACAAGTATTAGATACTACATGTTCATCATCTGGTGAACTTTAATATTTATACACACCAATATGATCTATCGATGGAACACATGTTAACAAAAGCCCTGTTTAGTAATTGGAACATGCACAACTATTAGGAACTTTAATATAATATATTTAATATAAAATATGTAATTTATATATAATATTACTCAATTTTATGTGTATATACACTATGTATATGCTACAAAAATCCATCCCAAAGCATGCTTGAGGGCACCCTAAGCCCGACCGTATTCAACATCCTAGCAAGCTTCACTATTGACGAAGCCAACCCTGAGCTTCCATTAGACCACATAATTTTTAAAAAAGTAAAATCAATTTTTATGCTTTCAACCTGTTATATTATGCCACATAACTGTAAAATGTGTAGAGTTTTGCTTGGTTTATTTTTCTCATGTACACAAGAGGGGGTCAAAAAGGTCAAGACATATACTGATTTAAAAATTTATTGCACTTCACTACACACTCACCCTTGTCCATGTGCATAGCTCTTCACACATGCACGTGCACACACACACACACACACACACACACACACACACACACACACACACACACACACACACACACACACACACACACACACACACACACACACACACACACACACATTGGTGAGAGGGGTTTTATAAAGTGAAAGAGTGTAAAATTATAATTGATAGTTAAACCTAGTAATTCCAAACCCTTGACAATGTCTAAATATTAATTAAGTTCATCTTTAAATATAATTATGGGTGTAGACCAATTGGGATATGAATCATGATGCAATGATTTATTTTATGATTGATTTAGGAAACATTTTAGGTGACAATTCGGGTGATGGTTCTACCCCAATTGATGGCAAAACTTTTGGGAGCCATAAATTTTGAACCATAGCTCCATTTGACTCCCCGTTTGAACCATTGGAAAGCTAAGAATGAGGAGAACATCATGAGATGGAACTGAGTAGAAACCCAAAAAAATCAAATAGAAGTGCCCCAAATTTCAATGTTAGTAGTGTAGTCTAAAAATAGTAAGTTTCTAAAAATAGTAATTCCTCGAATTTTGTATTGTTGTAAATCATGGAAGTTGAACCAATTAATCTCCCTCAATATTGGTGACCTTCCACATCCTCTTCCTACCTTAAAAATGTGTATAAATGAAGATGTAACTTGAAATTGAAATTAGACATCTCTCCTTAGAGATAGGCATATGTTTGGGTCTACAAATTTGATGAATAAAACATCTCTTCTAAGAGATAAAATTATTTTTATTGTGTTTTTCTTATTTCTTAAATTATCTTTCAATCAAAGCTTCTGAGTTTTGGATTAGTGTTATCAAAGTGGTTTGTCTTGAGAGTGTATGATCTTGAGGATGAGGTTAGACTATAAGAATCTTGGGTGGAAAATAAATAGAGCTTCCAAACTTTCCACCTATTTGCTCCAAATGACTTCAAATGGTAGACAACACTGAGACATCTGATCCTTTCAAGGAAATGGTGAATGAAGCCCTCCAACAAAAATAAGAAAAGATGCTATAAAAATTTGCCCAAATTCTCCAATAAATTTTGATGGGAAATTTTGGGTCCTCATCTACAACTCCACATATTTTTAGTGCCCCAACACCCTTTAAAGTTCAAGTTAATTTTGATATCCCTACATTTGAAGGCAAAATCAATGTTGATGTAGTAGAAAATTGGTTGGATCAATTGTTATTTTATTTTTCTATAAATAAATTCATCGATAAAGAGAAGATCAATTTTTCTATTTTTAAAGCATCATTAACTGTCAAAAATTATTGGGAAGTGTATAAAAAGAGATTCAGTATGGATGATATTGGCCTTGAGGCTAAACCTACCTAGGATGCTTTCATAGAAGCTATAAAGGAAGAATACTACCCCATTAGAGCATATGAAGATCTGTATATAGAGAGACAACTTCTTTTCCAAGGTAAGGAATAATTTGTTCAAGATTACACTAACATTTTTCATTCTCTATCTGTGAGATTGGGCATCCAAGAAAATGAGAAACATAAGGTTCTCAATATCATGACAGACTATAATCGTATATACAGGGAGAAATGGAAATATTTAATTTGGAAACCCTCATATCAATTAGGATCTTTAATGCATAATAAGTGGAGTTTCATCTATATTTCTTTGAAAATGTAACATTATTAATTATTAGGAGAAACAACTGGTGGTGGTATAATAATAGGCATACACATTGGAATAGATGGTGTCTTTCAAACATCTATATCCACTTCAAATATTTATCATATTTCTAAACCCAAATTTATTCTTAATCACTTCTAATATTTTTAACATCATTATAAAAAAATCAATTTCTTCATTGCAATCACAAGGATAAAACCTAATCACCCACAACTGTGTTCCTTATTCAATGAATATAATGTCCCCTAATCGAAACTAAAGGAGTTACAATTTTGATGTAGAGATTGTGTTAATGATTTAGAAATAATAGGCTCTTACATAATAAGTGTGGAGTTTCATCCACTTTTTTTGAAGATGTAATATAAGAAAATTATCTAATAGGGATTTAACTCCTTAGTTTTTAGCCCCAACAAAATTATACCTTTGAGATAATTTAATTCACCAATTCAAATACCTGTGAGGGTGAGTCACCTTTCATGAACTTACGAACTAATATTTAGAGATGAATTTGACCCCATAATGGTAATTAAAATAAGTGACACAAAATCATATGTAGTAACTCAAAGACCTCTTAAGAAAGGATTTTATGTACTTATCTAAATTATAAAATAAAAATAGACTCATTGCAACAAATTACACTTGATGGGTCTCCTACCATGGGTTTTTGGATCACATCCAGGGGATCATCAGAATTAAAAAATGTTCAATAATCTATTACAAGAACATAATATAATGAAAATTATAGAAGTTCAAACATGGAAATAGAAGTAAAATTATTGTCATGAAACTTTGGAATTGATGGTAATGATTTAGAAATAATTATTAGGCTCTTACATAATAAGTGGAGATTCATCCACAATTTTTGAAGATGTAACATTAATATTAATTATTAGGATAAACAAGTGGTGGTGGTATAATAGTAGGCATACACATTGGAATAGATGGTGTCTTTCAAACATATATGTCCAATTCAAATTTTTATTGTATTTCTAAACCCAAAATTCTTATTGGTCACTTCTAATTTTTTTAATGCTATTGTAACAAAAGCATTTTTTCCATTACAATCACCAAGATAAAACCTAATCACCCACAACTATGTTGTTTATTCAGTGAATATAGATGCCGCCTAATCAAAAGTAAGAAAGTTACAATTTTGACTTAGAGATTGTGCTAATGATTTAGAAACAATAGGCTCTTGCATAATAAATAGAATTTCATCCACACTTTTTGAAGATGTAACATAAGCAAATTTTCTAATAGGGATTTGAATCCTTAATTTTTAACCCCTCTAAAATTATAAATTTGAGATAATTTACCAATTCAAATACCTATGAGGGTGAGTCTCCTTTCTTGAAATTACAAACTAATATTTGGAGACAAATTTGACCCTATAATTATAATTAAAATAACTAACACAAAATCATACCTAGTAACTCAAAGACCTCTTGGGAAAGGATTTTGTGTACTTATCTAAATTAATATGGTTATGTGAGGGAATATTAAATATTATACCTTAGAACACTTACTATATATAGTATTTTTATATATAAACATTGAATCCATTTATAGATTGTATCTAAATGTAGATTTGTATAATTTAGGGAATTTCATTCCAATAAAATAGAAACAAACTCTTTATAACAAATTATACTTGATGGGTCTCCTACCATGGGTTTTGGATCACATCTAGGGGATCATCAGAATTAGAAAATGTTTAATAATCCATGACAAGACCATAGTATAACAAAAAAATCAGAAGTTCAAATATGGAAATAGAAGTAAAATTATTATCATGGAACTTTAGAACTGATGGTAATGATTTATAAATAATTATTAGGCTCTTCATTGAATAATAAGTAGAGTTTCATCCATATTTTTTTGAAGATGTAACATTATTAATTATTAGGAGAAACAAGTGATGGTCGTATAATAGTAGGCATACACATTAAAATAGATGGTGTCTTTTGAACATATATGTCCACTTCAAATTTTTATCATATTTCTAAACCCATAATTATTATTGGTCACTTCTAATTTTTTAATGCCAATGTAACAAAAGCAATTTGTCCATTGTAATCACCATGATAAAACTTGATAACCCACAACTATGGCACTCCTTATCTAGGTAACATAGATACCCCCTGATCGAAACCAAGGGAGTTACAATTTTGACGTAGTGATTATGATAAGAGGCTATCTCTTTAGATGAAGAATGCAAGCCATCATAGACTAAAGCATTGCATTATGATTTAGATCATGATAAATTTTCACCTATTATTATTTTTAAGATATATATTTTTTGACATCAATGTCATGTGCTTGGAGTAACTAGTAGGTTTAACTATCGATTTACACTCTTTCACTTAACATAACCCCTCTTACCCCCAACACACAAAAATTATATTATTTATTAAATTAATATAATTGACATATAATAATATCATAATATTTTTATATATTAAACTAATTTATTATATATTAATATTATATATAAATAATATATTTTAGAATATATATATATATATATTATAAATCAATATTATATATTTCAATACATCTATATATTATTAATAGTACAAAAATAATATTTTATTTTTAATCAAATTAAATCAATTTCTATACCTTTAACAAAGTGTATAATGACATGTAACATGAAAATGGGATTTAACATTATGGGGCCAAAAATGCAATCATTGGTATGGATTTTAAACTCTATGGCACTTCATGTGTGCAATAGATTATGTCAAAGAGCAAATCTATCAAACATCAATAATGTTTGGTAGGTAATGGGTATTAAATTAAAATAATCATGTATCAACAAGGTTAAATTACATATCCCTTCTCCATCACAAAAGGTGCAATTTTATGGCCAAATCACATCAATGATCCATGCATCATTATCAATTGGATATGTAGTGAAGTGATTTGAAAATCATCATTTATAGGGCCAAATCACATCAATGTAGTAAAATTAAGAATTAAAAAAATCATCTATCAAGATTATAAAAATTATGATATTTATATATATTATTGTCAATGGTACAAAAGTAATATTAAATTTTTAACAAAATTAAATGAATTTCTATGCCATATAATGCCACATAACATCATAAAATGGGTAAATGAGATCACAGATATAGATTTAAAACTTCATGGTGCTTCCCCATATGCACAATAGATGAGGTATATTACTTTGAAGATAAAATTTGTCAAACATTATTATGTTTGGGAGGAATTCAATTAAAAGTTTCAATCACATATCACCAAGTTGTCACAAGCATTAAATTTGATATTACAGATGACACTTGGCATGATACAGTTGGTAGTAAATCATATGAATTATTAATTTTTAGTATCCCTTCAAACTTGGTTATAAAAAGTCTACGAACTATTAGATTACATACATATTATACAAAAGAATCAAGTTTGTTCTACTTTACAAAATGACCATGAAATTTTAGTTAACCATCAAGTCTTTTCAACTGTAATTTAAATTACTAATATGGAATTCTTTTATTCAATAGATTCAAATTAAGATAAAGCATAAATGAATATCTATCCTAGTGATTTTATTTCTCCACTCAAATCCTTTGGCTTATTTCTCTAGTTTAGAAGACCAAAATGATAATTTGCTCACTAAATTTAATTTTGAATTTTGACTGTGAGATGTATTTCTTGGTGTTTCTAATTGTAGGTGCTACAAATTAAGCTGGATATGTATTCATTAGTTTCTACAAACAAGACTATTTAGCATTTTTAGCTCATATATACCATAACTTTGTTCATGGTTTTTTTGTAATGCATAGTTACTAAGATTCATGTATTTGACATACCTATTTACAAAATTAGGAATACAAACACATGATAACCAACCATTGTAATAGACTAGGAGTAGTGACAATTAGTATTTTTCATTTTGAAACCTTAGTAGGTGCACCTCACAGATGTGATTGGATGCTTTGTATGTGCCCTTATGTCCTATATTTTTTATGTATCTATAAGGATGTGATATTTTATGTTATTTAGATTGGAAAATTATCTCTATCCTGTATTTCTTTTCATCTACTTTAATAGTTTTGGTATTTTCTTACATAATAGACTGTAGTTCATGATTTATGATCCTTTATGGTCTATGATGCTTTAAGATCTAATCTAGTTTAAAAAATAAAAAGGATTTTGACAGGATAGGTTGGGTACATATCTAATTATGGTGGTGTTTTAATTGTATTTGATGTGAACCAATTATGGTACTCTATACTCTAATAATGCATTGGAACAAATGGTGTTTTTAGAACATATATGTTCACTTTAGTTTTGACATAAAGATTACATGATAAGAGTCTCTCTCTTTACATGCAGAATGCAAGCCGTCATTAATCTAAAACTCAAAATATTTGGTTGAAAGATAATTCAAGAAACAAGAACAACACAATAACAATAATGTTATCTCTGAGAATAGATGTTTTAATCATCAAATTTGTAGACCCAAACAGATGCCTATCTTTGAGGAGAGATGTCTAATTTCCATTTCAGGTTACATCTTCATTTATAGACATTTTGAAGGTAGGAGGAAGATGTGGAAGTTCACCAATCTTGAGGGAGATTAAGTGGTTTGACTTCCATGATTTACAACAATAAAAAATTTGAAGAATTACTATTTTTAGAAACTTACTATTTTTAAACTACACTACTAAATTGAAATTTTGGGCACTTCCATTTTTTTAGGGGTTTCCACTTGGTGTCATCTCATGATGTTACCCTCATTCTTAGTTTTCCAATGGTTCAAATGGGGAGTTAAGCAGAGCTATGGTGTAAAAGTTATGGCTCTTAGAAGTTCTTCCACCAATTAGGGTAGAACCGTCACCTGAATTGTCACCTAAAATGTTGGTTAGATCATTCCTCCCTCCTTGAGAAGCAATGTTCCCCATTGCATTAAGATTTGTCATCAATTTTTGTAGTCATGTTTTGATTTGATTCTCAATGCATACTTAGAATGGATTGTGCTTTGTGGAGTTGTGCTTTGTGGAGCTGTGTAGGGCCTAATTGTTCACCATTTCTTTGACCATTAGTCTATGGATGGAATGCCATGAACTTCTTTATCTTGTTATATATTTAATTATATTTTTTTGTTGTTTATGTTTCTTGAATCATCTTTCAACCAAAGCTTCCGAGTTTTGGATCACTAATAATTATTTCTAAGTCATTACCATGAATTCCAAAGTTCCATGATGATAATTTTACTTCTATTTCTATATTTAAACTTCTAAAATTTTCATTGTACTATGGTCTTGTAGTAGATTATTAAACATTTTTTAATTTTGATGATCCCTTGGATGTGATTCAAAACCCATGGTAGGAGACACATCAAGTGTAATTTGTTGCGATGAGTTTTTTGCTATTTTATTGAATTAAATTCTCTAAATTATACAAATCTAAATTTAGATACAATCTATAAATGGATTCAAGGCCTATATATAGAAATACTATGTATAGTAAGTGTTCTAATATAGACTACTTAATATGCCCTCGCATAACCATATTAATTTAGATAATCACACAAAATCCTTTCTGAAGACATCTTTGAGTTACTAGGTATGATTTTGTGTCACTTATTTTAATTACCATTATAAGATCAAATTCATCTTCAATTATTAGTTTGTAGGTTCAATAAAGGTGACTCACCCTCATAGTTATTTGAATTGGTGAATTAAATTATCTCAAATGTATAATTCTTGGTGGGGACTATGAATTAAGGAGTCAAATCCCTCTTAAATAATTTTCTTATTTTACATCTTCAAAAAATGTGGACGAAAATCCACTTATTATGCAAGATCCTATTATTTTTAAATCATTAGCATAATCTCTATGTCAAAATTACAAATCATTTGGTTTTGATCAGGGGACATCTATATTCATTGGATAAGGAGTATATTTGTGGGTGATCATATTTTATCTTGGTGATTACAATTGAGAAATTATTTTTGTTACAATGGTGTTAAAAAAATTAGAAGCAACCAAGAAGAATTTTGAGTTTAGAAATACAATAAAAATTTGAAGTGGACATATATGTTTGAAATACACCATCTATTCTAATGTATATGCCTACTATTATAACACCACCACTTATTTCTTCTAATAATTAATAATGTTACATCTTCAAAAAATGTGGATAAAACTTCACTTATTATGCAAGAGCCTAATAATTATTTCTAAATCATTACCATTGATTCCAAAGTTCCATGCTGATAATTTTACTTCTATTTCCATATTTAAATTTCTATTATTTTCATTGTACTATGATCTTGTAGTGGATTATTGAACATTTTCTAATTCTTATGATCCCCTAGATGTGATCCAAAAACCCATGGTAGGAGACCCATCAAGTATAATTTGTTGTGATGAGTCTATTGTTATTTTATTGGAATAAAATTCTATAAATTATACAAATCTACATTTAGATACAATCTATAAATGGATTTAAATTCTATATATAGAAATACTATATATATTAAGTGTTATGAGGTAGACTGCTTAATATGCCCTCACATAACCATAATTTAGATACACACACATCATCCTTTTCTAAGAGGTCTTTGAGTTACTAGGTATGATTTTGTGTCACTTATTTTAATTACCATTATGGAGTCAAATTTGTCTCTAAATATTAGTTTATAAGTTTAAGAAAGGTGACTCACCCTCATAGGTATTTGAATTGCTAAATTAAATTATCTCAAAGGTATAATTCCTGTGGGAGGGGGCTAAAAATTACGTCAAATCTCTATTAGAGAATTTGCTTATGTTACATCTTCAGAAAATGTAGATGAAACTCCACTTATTATCCAAGAGCCTATTATTTCTAAATCATTAGCACAATATCTACCTCAAAATTGTAACTCCCTTAGTTTTGACCTTAATATTGGGCTTCAAAGTTGAAGTACTCAATGTGTTGTTGGTTGAAATGTTTAACCTTAACTCCGAATTGAGATATCACATGGCTTGTTGTCATGAATAAAAAGTTAATATTTATAGATTGGTATGGTGTAGATTGTTTATTCCCTCACATAACCATAATTTAGATAAACTCACAAAATCCTTTCCCAAGTCTAGGTTTTGAGTTACTAAGTATGATTTTGCATCATTTATTTTAATTACCATTTTGGGGTTGAACTTGTCTTCAAATGTTAGTTTGTTAATTTAAGAAAGGTGACTCACTCTAATCAGTATTTGAATTGATAAATTAAATTATCTTAAAGTGTAATCATATAAAATATCAAAATTGGTAGCTTGAGTGTGACTTGTGACATCCAACCCATAGGTCCCTCTTGTATGCTCTCATGACCCTTCTAGACACTTTTTTTATTATTCCCAATCGTTTGTAGACTTTCAAGACTTGATTCTAGCTCAACTAGGCTGCATTTTCCATGTTAGTTCCATCTCCCAAGTTCCAAACCTATAGTGTCACATCCTGATTTCACCATATATTTTTTGCTTTAAATCCATGGAATTTGAAACTGGTTATAATGCTTATTATGTTGCGATATTCTTTATATTGTACTCTATAAATTTTTATCAATATTCTTGGATCAAAAATATAGTATTCTCACTCGCACATGGATAGTTATTTAAAACAGTCATAAGATATATTTTTAAATATTTATCCCATAAATCAAGAATCCTTTCACTCTTATATTATCAAAAAGACATAAAAATTGACATAAAGATTATTTTAAAGAATTGATGTGGTAGTTAATCATGGATTATTTAATATAAACATGGTTGCATGTTTTATTTTAAATCCAAGTCTTTATTCCACCAAATAAATGTGATGTTGACTTCTTGGAGTCTTGTTAAATAAAATCAAGGAAATATTTTAATTCTTTCATCTCATAAGTTAAACTCCACTTTATTTTTCCCACTTGCAAATAATCATACGATTGGTGGAAAAATAATTGATTTTTGATTTATTTTAATGGGCAGATTATATTTTTTTATTTGGTGAAGATTTATATGCATATTAATCTTTATTAAAATAAATTATGTCATTAATGCATCATTCAATAGAAAATTAAAATATTAGTAATGCTATATTTAATTTATCAAAATAAAGATTTATTATAAATTTAAATTGGTAAATTACCATTAGATAATTATTAATTAACATATTAGTTATGCTAATTGATTTTGGGTATAAATCTTAATTAAACACTAGGATGAACTCAAACTTTAAAAATACTTATCTGGAATTGATTATTAGTTATGCTTGAAATATTATGATGACTTTACTTAGAAAAGGGAAGTTGAGTTACCTTATTATTAACTTTGGAAAATCAAGAGTGATAAATGATGATTTTAATAGATAATTACTAGTGGGACTTCCAGTTAATTATGAAGAACAAAGCCTATAGCTTTGATTTGAAATGACATGAAAAAGGGAAACAATAAGTATAAATAGTATTAAGAAAAGGAAAAGAAAAATTTTAGACACAAAAATTTTATGAGAAAAGGAAAACCAAAAGCGTAAAGAGGTTTTGGAAGCAAAAAGGGAAGTTTGTCCACCAACGAGGGAAAAAGTATACTAGGTCAGTACTGTAATTAATTTAATAGTATATTGTTGTATTGAAATAATTTTAGATTACATAATATTTTAAATCTATGATTAAACCTTAAGTAAACCCTGTAGAAGCTTTTGGGAAGTATATTTTGATAAACTCCTTAGAAACTAGAATTCTACCTGTATTAACCCAAAATATTTTATTGTAAGAAGTAGTGACTCTAAATACATTTAGGAAAATATATATAAAAGATAAAATAATAATAAATAGGAATTAGAAATTATCATAAATATAGAGAGATGATTGTAACAGATCAAGGGAATATGCAGTAAGGCTGAATGGATCAATTTATAAATGAAAAGAAATATCTTTTGATTTCTCTTTATATACTGTCCTTTAAAAAAAACCAATCTTAGTAAAATACCCATAAATTTTACATTATTTAATGAAATCAAGAAATTCAAAATGTTCTAAAAAACTTGGCATGTGTAGAACAAAACCCAAAAGGCATTTTAGAAAATTCATTATGATGAGTGAGCAATTTTATCCATAAATGTGATAGGTTCTGTTAAAATTTTCTATTACAAATATGGATTAAAATTGATTTGTATGAGTTTTATTAATGGATATTTAATATAGTTTTCATATCTTAAGAATTTTTTTGTAGATGATCCATCAATCATGGTGGAAAAAAAATCAATTTGGTTTTTGTTGAGGATTAAAATTTATGTATAGGCGTTTATCTCCATGCCTAGGTGTTACATATATATAAGCCTATTATAGTGTGAAAGCCCTTTCTTCATGTTTTGGGATGTTAATTTGGTCGGTCACATATGTTTATATTATGAGAATTTGATGGGAAGGGAAGTGGGGAAAACTACATTTGGCTGGTTTAAATTTTATATACATAAATATATAATTAAAATGATATATATGTGTGTGTGTGTGTGTGTGTGTGTGTGTGTGTGTGTGTGTGTGTGTGTGTGTGTGTGTGTGTGTGTGTGTGTATATATATATATATATATATATATATATATATGTATATATATATATATATATATATACATATATATATATATATATACATATATATATATATACATATATATATATACATATATATATATATGTATGTATATATATATATATATATATATATATATATATATATATATATATATATATATATATATATATATATATAGAATGGGTTATATTTTATACGTATAAATTTTTAATTAAAATAAATAGATATTATTTAGGTTGAAAATTAAGATAATATAATTTATATAATATTATATTATATCTTACATTATTACTATATAATCAAAAATTATATAGTGGGTAATGAACCTTGAAATGTGAACAACCTACATAAATATAACAGGGTTTTTACTATTTAAAATATATCATAATATGAAAATTTTTAAGATGAATATAAATTAAATGCCCTATTAACATACAGTTTGATTATAAACATTATTTTATACTCTGTGAATAAATTACGTAGGGGTAGAGGTTTTTATTATATTTATTAATATTTGGGTTTCTTATGGGAAATAAAAATATTATAAACCTTATGAGGAAATTATAAGAATATGTTTCAAAATGATGATTTGTGTCAATATGTATTTTGTGTTACTTAAAAATTATGGAAAATGGATAATTAGTGCCTTTCATTGATTTAGTTGGTTTTAGGGGAAACCAAGCTTAACCATTCTAAAAAATGTCTGATAGATATTTGTTTATTAAATGTACTTTTTCTATATAAATAATTAAATTGTGTTTGAAATATCTATTGTAGATAAGTTAATATAGACTTTTATTGTCATATTTGGTTGGCATGAGATTGTTAATGTATGCTTATTACATCAGATATTACATATATGTAATCTTGATTCATAGATTAGTTTACCTAGATGGTGAGCTTATTATTGGGATTGAATATATATTATGTTTAATATTGAGCTTGCATTGATGATACGACCAAGCAGTGAGATGGTTTCTTAGGTTTGGATGGGTATGGATAACCAGATCAAGTTATGTGTTATGAATTTGACTAATCTGGATGACCAATGTTATTTAAAAACTCAGGACAAAGTGATGTTAGATTAACATTGTTAATTCATATGTATGATTTGTATATTATGTAATATCATAGTTGAAATGTATTTTTATTTATGATACACATTATGTAGTAGAGTCTTACAGCACATGGGTGTACTAGCATATCGAGCAGTATTTAATTATATTTGATATTGTATGCATAATGTTAAAGTCCTTTGATACATATATCTATATGGTATGGTTATTAAGGACTCTCAAAACAAGAACCAAAATATACTTACTCTATGGATATGTAACCCATAGATATGTATATATTATACCTAAGAAGTTAATATTATGATGGGGATTTACTTAGCGGTATACAAACTATTTGATACCCTTTCAATATGAGAGTTAAAATTCATGGTGTGGAAGTATAAGAGGACATGAAAATGATTTTTGAAATAAATCATCCTATCTTATACCTTATTTGATGTAAGTGTTAGGGTTGTGTTGATGAAATTTTTATCTTGCAAATCAAAATTGGCCACCCATATTGAAAAATTTGGTTGCTTATTCATATGTTTGGATGAGTCTAGTGTGTGTCTTTGTCCTAAAAAAGCTTTGTGCAAAGTTCATGGAAAAGGTTCAAATATATCCTTTCAGAAAGCTTTCTTCAGGTTCATTTTCAAGTGTTTTTCCTTTCAAACTTTGTTCGAAGCATTAGTGAGTTCTTTCAGGTTTTGTTTTCCTTCAAGTTTTGTACAAGTTTCAATTCTTTTAGAATTTTGTTCAAGGACTATTTATTTCAGGTTTTTTTCTCAAAAGAATTATTTTAGAAGTTTTACCTTAGCCTCAAGTGAATTCTTGTAGAATTTTTGTTCAGGACAAATTCCCCAAAGGCAAAGTGAATTTCTATGGACTTTTGTCTGGGGCTTTGTTTCTAAAGTTTCTTTTCAATTTCTTCAAATGATATCTTCCAAGCCGAAGGGTATTTTGTAACTTTCCTAAAGGGCTCTTTTCAAGCTAAGTATACCTTTTCAATTATTTTGAAGGTCTCTTTTAAAGCTAAGTGGACCTTTTCAATTCTTCTAAAGGGTCATTTCTTGTGAGAAAGTCATTCACATTTTTTTTGAAGGACACTTTCACTTTTTCAAAAGGTGCTTTCAACTTTTTCAAGGGACATTTTTGAAACTAAAGGTACAAGATAAATTTTTTGAAGGTCACATGGTCATTTATAAAAAGTATGAAGGGATAATTTTAATTTCTTCGAAGGGTAGGTGCACTCTTGTGAATTTTTTTAAGGGTGATTTCAACTTTTTTGAAGGGATCATTTCAAAAGAACCAAAGGAAAGTGGACATTTACAATTCTTTAAAAAGGCCAAATAGTTCTTTCAAAAGGTATGTGGACCAATATATAAAAGCTAAAAAATAACATTGCAAGGTTGCTGAAGGGCCATTTTACAAAGAAACTAAGTAAGAGGATTTCTTGCAGTAAAATTGTCTAGGACAATTTCCCCACAAATGAAAGAATTCCTTCAAAAAAATTTCCCAAATAAAATAATACAAACAAAGGTGTGGATAAATTGTCTGATGGAATTTACCCGACAACCTATAGAATGTCAAATTCAAACTATGAGGAATAGCCATTGAAGTTCAAATGGAGAAAATAAAAGATTTGAACAAATTATTTCAAGAAAATGTAAAGACAAAAGTTTGAAAGGTGATGGCTAGAAAAATGTCCAACTCTAGTTGAAATGAATAGCCATTAAGTTTTAAAATGGGAATTTTAATAGAAACAAAAGGAATAATAAATGTGCTAAGTAAACAATGAGTCAGTGAAGAGCCATCTATGCCAAAACAAGATGGACTCAGTAATAACAAAGGTCATTATTGTAACTATCAATGGAAACTTTTCATGTTCCTGATTGACACATGTCCAATTGATCTTGCAATATCAATCATTCAATCTCCCTTCAAAAAACTATATATATGTATTTAGCCTATTCTCAAGGCAACCTTTGCTAGTTAATGATAAAACTTTGACCATATTTGTATGGAAAACTTTTGAATAAAGTAAGACAAATTCTGCCAGTCACACACTACATTTTTGTGTATCGATTTAACATCATGTTGTTCTCATTATATAAAAGTTTTCTTTCCTAACTTATTATCCTTGATTACCCACCCAATGTGAAGATAGATCTTTGTTACAGGTCCTTGTTAGTATTCTCTAATAAGCGTATATACATTTTTAAAGTGGTTCAAAGTCATATTATTTTCTATAATTATTTGTTTCCCTCTTAAATGTTGAATACCTTTTAAATCTAACAAGTGAAACATTTATGTGACAATGCATAAAGGGTCATGAGTCTTGTGCAAGGAAACCTTGTCATTATCTAAGTAGTTATTATAGTCAAAGTGAGAAGACAATACATATTAGTGCATCACCATTTATTTCTTTTTGTTGTTCATTTTCTCTCTTTTCATTTACAGTCAATAGATTAGGATAGCTAGAGCTTCACAGGTGCATCAGGGGAGCTAGAACTTAAATCTAGAGATTCATCTCAAAGAAATTATCACCTATAGAAAAAGAGATGATTCTATTGTGCCACTTATATGAAGAAGATTGATTTTTTCTTCAAGGGTGAAAATCCAAACATCAATAGTTTTTGGCATGCCTAGTGGGATGTTTTATCCTACAAGATTGTTCAAGATTAGTACTAATCTTGACATTGTTGAAGAAAAGATACATTTATATTCAATACCTAGAAAATACATTAAATTATATATATTTTTGGTTGATGATCAGTTATGTTTTCTATGCCAAAGGTGATAACTAGATCTGTTGTTGCTTGTCTACCTTTAACATTTAAAGAATTGCCTCCATATTCTGCTAAAAGGTCTAGGTTTAGTAACACTCATCCTTATAAAATATATTTTGTGTTTAAAAATTCCAAGTATATATTACATTCCTTTCCTAATACTCATAAATATCCCAATATGGCTAGAAGACAACCTTTTGTGCCTTTCATATGGGCATCTCATTTATGTCTCGCCTAATATGATCAAATTATAGGGTTTGCCCTCAAAAGTGTCCCATATTTTAGTATAGACAGTCTAATTATTGGCATTGAACACATCATAAATATATAATTTTTTTTTAATATTCATAACATTACCCAAGAAAATGTGTCTATTAGGTTGCTAGCTTTTTCCTTTAAAGGAAAAGTTTTGGACTGGTATGGGACCCTATCGGTAAATTATATTGGCTCATGGGATGAGTTGGGAACCCTATTGACTGATAGATTTAGATACAAGAGTGATCACTTATCTCTAGCTAAGAAATTAAATACAATAAAGAGGGCATCTCATGAATTCATGTAAGATTTCAATACTATATTTCAAAAAACATGGGATAGGATTCCAATTCTTGTAAGACCAACTACACATTATGCATTTTTGTACTATTTGAAAACACTGAATAGTGACATTACTATGATGATCTAGTCTTTGGGTGGAAACACATTGCCTAATGCATATTAAATATTCATAAATGGTTAGAATCAGCTTATACATGTAGGAAAGATAGATCCTAGACCTCCAATGTTACTTTTCCCTGATTTGCCTTCTATAGCCCCTTTACCTACTCAAGAGAGATCTATTATTACTCCTTCAAATAAGATTCATGAATTCAAAAGTCTATTTCAAAGTGTTAAAAATTAATTGGTTACTATAAAAATGTAATAGGCTTAAGGTTATAGGCCATATCAATCATATAATCAATTTGGTGGGAAAATAAGCAGCCCACCCTTGCAAAACATTAATCAAGGACAAGGTCAAATCACCCCTGTCAAGCCTTACCAAAGTTATAATCCTAGCGATTCATCATCCACTAAAGCCTTAGTTCCCAATAAAAATAATTTGGTTTAAGAGAAACCAAACTATCCATATTTTGAACATGGCTAAGAACAGGTTACTTATGCAAATGAAATGCAAAATCAAGGTATGTACACACAAGGTGATCAAACATATCACTTTTTAAATTTTGAGATGAAAATGTAATTTGGGATGGATAATATAAAACCTTAGTCTAATTAAACCCTCATAAATCATTTATAGGGTAAATATTTTTCAATTATTTATGTTGGGAATGCAAGCAATCAACATACTAGTGTTGCTTCCAACACTAGGTCTAAGAGGAGAGTTGTTGATGAAGTTCAAGGAATCAGTCAAGGAGTTAATCAAAGGTACTATTCAAGGACCTATTATGACCCGTAAAATATTTCAAATGAGATGTGGGCCTATTTTAACTCCTAAACCAAAAAAAATTAGAAATTCCAAGTTTTAAATCAACTTCTATAGCTCTACCTCCATATGCTATATCACAAGGTGAAAACGTTCAAAAATAAAATCCCAAAGTAAGTAATATTTAAATTAATGTTTTAGATTAGATTAGAAAAATTAAAATTAAAATTTCATTATGGGATTCTCTATCACTTATAGGATAGAAAGATATGTTGTAAAAGGAATTACATGGATTGAGTAAACAAGTTGACTCACTATTAAGTGAAAATGTACTTCTGGTCAATGAAACTCAATCTATAGATATTCAAGAAAAAAAGGATGAGAATAATCCTCCTTCCTACATATCCCTAATAATTGGTGAATTATTTATTCATAGTTATATCATAGATAGTGGAGTAAGTACTTCAATTATGCCCAAATGCATAGCAGATAAACTAGGTCTCAAATATAAGCAAATGACTAAAGGATTTTTGCAATTGGATAGATCACCAACCAAAAATTTGGGAATTGTTAAAGGTTTGAATTTGACCCTTCATGTTTTTCATAATTTTTTAATCCCTCATGATGTAGTGGTGTAAAATTTACCTCTTTATTCTTCTCTTTATTTGTCAAGGGATTTCACTTCTAAGATAGGTGGATATATAACAGCCAATTGGTCATACATGGTGTTTTGAATAAAATATGGTACCAAAGTGAATATTTATTCAAAACCCATTCATAGATATCATTTAGAACCATATTCACCTAAGGTAGGAAATGTCAACTATACTATCATTAATGAATAAGAGTTTCACATTGACCAATCCCCACCATCTTCCCTTGAAGGAGTTTTTAACTTGTTCTTAGATGAGTGGGGAGATAACAACTATGAACATGATCCATAAAAATTTATTAAATAATATGTTCTAGGAGTGTACTATATGCATGAGAAATACTCTTTAATGCCTAATTTGATGAAATCAAGTGAGGATGTGAATGGTATTTGGCAGATTTTCTTTGATGGATTTAAAAGTAAGATTGGTGCAAGTGGTGGAGCTATGTTGGTTTCATCTTCAAGAGAAAGGTATTTTTAAACTATTATATTTAAATTCTCTTGTACTTATAATTTATCTCAATATGAAGCCCTCATTTATGGTTTAGAATGGGCAAGAAAAAAAGGTGTCAAATAATTTCAAGTATTTGGTGATAGTGAATTAGTTGTCAATCAAGTAAGAGGGCAAAATTTGACTAAAAACTCCTTACTAAAGTCTTAAAAACATAGATTTTGGGATCTTGTAGAATAATTCATGGCATTTAACATTAATGTGATTCCAAGATAAGAAATAAGCATGCTGATAGGTTGGCATCTATTGGTACTCAATTTGATGTTCTAAAGGGTATAAGAGAAGGTAGGAATCAGCGCCATCTGAAGATGATTGTGAGATATTTTGTACCAAAAAATGTCACAAATTGGTAGGTTTTTAATAGTGATTATCAAATAGTACTTTTCCTAAAATAAGAATTTAAGTTCTCTACCAAGAATCAGTCTAAGCTATAATAGTAATATGGCAACTAGATTGTCCAACTAAAGTCTAATAATATTCCTAAAGGTTTAGTGACTTTTGAGAGTATTTTCAATGAAGATGACTAGCTCAAGAAGGAAAATGTATGCATGTCCACTAAGTAGGAAAATTATGAAAGGATATAAATATTTAAGGATAATCTACTTGCACTTGGGAAGGTATGTAATAGTTAGGAAAAACATAATTTCATTAAATTATATAAGGAGTGTAGTGATATTTTTGCATGGGAATATAATTATTTGAAGTTTTTTGACCCAAGCTTGGCTCAACACACCATAGAGTTGGATGAAAATGATAAACCCATTAAACAAAGGCAAATGCCAATCAATCCAAATATTGAACCCCTTATGAGGAAAGAGCTAACTAAATTCATTGAGTCTAGAATCATTTTTCCTATCAAGCATTCTTATTGGTTGGTCAATTTAGTCCTTGTTAGAAAGAAAAATGGAGAAATCAGGTTTTGTGTCAACTTTAGGGACTTAAATAGAGTATATTTGAGGGATCATTATCCTCTCCTTTATATGGAGCAAAGTATATAGGTTATAGATTGTAGTGAAATATTTTCTCTTCTTGATGGCTATTCTAGATATAATCAAATTCTAGTCAATGAAAGTGATCAATATAAGACAACATTTACCACAAAATGGGGTACATATGCCTATAGGAAGATGCCATTTGGATTATCAAATGTTGGATCCACTTTCCAATGTGTAATTGATATGGCTTTCTAAGGGCTAATAAATGACATTGTGTTGGTTTATCTAGATGATGTAATATTTTTTTCCAAAGATGCAAATGACCATTTGAATCACCTAAGATATATCTTTGAGAGGTGTAGAAAGTTTGGGATCTCTCTAAACCCAAAGAAGTGTGTAATTGATATTCATGAGGGAAAGCTCTTGGACCACATTATTTTAAAGAAAGGTCTGTACATCAATCTAGAAAGGGTAAGTGTTATTTTAGCATTGAATTTTCCTTAACACAAAAAGGGTCTACAAAGTTTCTTTGGAAAGATTAATTTCATTAGGAGATTCATTCCTGATTTTGCTAATCTAGTTAACCCTTAACCTCCATATTGGGAAAAGATGAGACATTCACCTAGACAAGAAAGAGAAGAGAAAGTTTTGAGGATATTAAGCAAGCCATTGCCCAAGCTCCTACTCTAGCAAGTCCTAACTTCTCCAAGGACTTCAATCTATAAACTTTTGGAAAT
This sequence comes from Torreya grandis, assembly GCA_037957365.1. Classification (NCBI taxonomy): domain Eukaryota; kingdom Viridiplantae; phylum Streptophyta; class Pinopsida; order Cupressales; family Taxaceae; genus Torreya; species Torreya grandis. The sequence continues at coordinate 4,272,938 of JARHVA010000370.1, read as the reverse complement.
GAAGAGGTAATTATTACCATGCTGACCCAAGTAAATGATGAAAATTTGAAACAACCTATTGCCTTATTTAGTCAAGGTTTAGAAGGATATGAGGTAAAGTACACATAAATTGAAAAAAAAGTGCTTGTTGTATTCAGAAGTTTAAATAAATTTGGGCACATGTTGTCTAGTAATAAAATTCACATTTTTGTGCCTCATCCTAGTGTGAAATATTTTCTATTGAGTAAAGAATTGAATGAAAAAAGAGAAATATAGATCACCAAAGCAATGGAATATGATGTAGAGATCAAGACAACCAAGTTGGTGAAATGGAAAGGACTGTGCTAGCATATTTCCTCAAACTTAAAAGAACAAAAAGAGGTTATTTTGACACTTCATGATGATACTTAAATAGCTATAACTTCAGTCATGAGAAGTTGGACATAGGACATGATCTAATTCCTTAAAAATGGTGAGTGTCCATAAGGTCTTGATATAGCCAAAAGAATGTATTATACACTATAATCTATTACCTATGTACTTATGGATGGATTAATTTTCAAAAAAGTTTTTTCAGGTGTACTTTTGAGATGTATTGAGTTGGAACAGATTGACAAGGTATTGCATGAGTTTCATGATGGCCCAATTGGTGGTCACTTTGATCCCAAAACCACCATTACTAAGATCATGAGGGCTAGTTATTTCTATCCTAGTTTTTTCAAAAACACCCATTCTTGGGTGAGAAAATGCTAAAAATGTACCCTATTTGATGGTAAATAGAAACTAGCTGATTTTCCTCTTCATCCAATCCATGTTGAATAGCCTTTCATGCAATGGGGTCTAGATTTCATAGGTATGATTAATCCTCCTTCTAGTTTTGGTCACAAGTGGGTGTTGATATCCACTGATTATTTAAATAAATGGGTTGAAGATATAGTTCTTAAAGAAGCCAATGAAAATTCAATCCTAGATTTATATGAGAGCATAATAATGAGGTTTGGAGCTCCCTCAAATATCATCTCAGATAATGCATTGGCATTTTTAGGAGCAAGGACAAGTGAATGGGCCTTAAAGCATGAAATTTAGCTCAACACTTCCTCTAACCACTATCCCTAGGGAAATGGACTAGCAGAGTCCACAAACAAGAATTTGATCAGGATCATCAAGAGGACAATGGAAGAAAATCAATGAACATGGCACACTAAGTTGAAAATAACCCTTTGGGCTGACAAAATCACTCCAAAGAGGGCAATTTAAAACTCCCCATATACACTTATTTATTGAAGGGAAGATAGACTTCCTATCTCACTTTAATTTCCAGCCTTAGACCTCACCCATCAATTGTATTTGATGGAGAATGATAGCATGGAAGTCAGATTATGTGAATTGATGGAGTTTGAGTAGGCAAGAGATCAAGAAATGCATACCTTGACTACTCACCAACAATAGACAAAGAAAAATCTTGACAAGAAGTCTATGCTAAGGATTTTTAGAGAATAAGACATTGTTCTTAAGTGGGATGAAGATAGGGCCAAGCCTAGGAAACACACAAAGTTTAATGATTTGTAAAGTGGCCCATACATGATCACACAATGTAAACAACACAATGCTTTCCAACTTTCAAAGTTGGATGGAGAGGAGCTGCATATCCCAATCAATGGGATATATCTAAAGCAATGTTACTAAATTTTTTCCTTCTATTATACATAGTTGTTCTACTTTATTTATGTTTCCTAAGTGCTTATGCACATGTGTGTGTTTTTTCATGTCTTGTTCTATTTTATTGTATCTTGTCATTTTCGTATGTGTTTTCCTTGTGTTTTATTTTGGTAGAATACCTGATTATCATGTGCAAGAATTTATTGACTCTATGTACCTTAAGTGGATAAGGTTACCTAGTCTAGTCAGTATAGAAATCATACTTCCCTTGTAAGTCACCATTTTGTTGACCAAATTTTTATCTTTCAAATCAAAATTGGCCACCCATATTGAAAAAACTAGTTTTTTGTTCATATGTTTAGATGAGTCCAATGTGTGTCTTTGTCCATAATAATCTTTGTGTAAAGTTCATGGTAGAGGTTCAAATATTTCCTTTTAGAAATCTTTCTTTAACTTCTTGTTCAAGTGTTTTTCCTTTCAAACTTTGTTCTAAGTATAAGTGAGTTCTTTTGGGTTTTGTTCAAGTTTCAATTCTTTAAAAATTTTGTTCATGGACAATTTATATCAAGTTTTTTTCCTGAAATAATTCTTTCAAAAGTTTTGCCTTAGCCTCAAGTGAATTCTTGCAGATTTTCTATCCAGGACAAATTTCCCAAAGGCAAAGTGAATTTTTGTAGACTTTTTATTATCTAGGACTTTGTTTTTGAAGGTTCTTTTCAATTTCTCTGAAGGATATCTTCCAAGCTGAAGGGTACTTTGCAACTTTCTTAAAGGGATCTTTTCAAGCTAAGTGGACCTTTTCAATTCTTCCAAATGGCTCTTTTCAAACTAATTGGACATTTTCAATTCTTCTGAAGGGTCATTTCTTATAGGAAAGTCATTCACATTTTTTCTGAAGGACACTTTCACTTTTTTGAAAGTTGCTTTCAACTTTTCTGAGGGACATTTTTGAAACCAAAGGTACAAGAAACCTTTTCCAAAGGGCACATGAATGTTTGCAAAAAGTTTTAAGGGATCATTTCAATTTCTTTGAAGGGTAGGTGCACTCTTGTGCCTTTTTTCAAGGGTTCTTTCAAGTTTTTTGAATGGATCATTTCAAAAGAACCAAAGGAAAGTAGATGTTTACAATTTTTCTAAAAGGCCAAACAATTCTTCTGAAGGGTATTTTTTCAATATTTTGAAGGGTATGTGGACCAATATAGAAAAGCCAAAAAGGAACATTACAAGGTTGCCGAAGGGCCATTTTCCAAAGAAACTAAGAGGTTTTTTTTAGGAAAATTGTCTGGGATAATTTCCCCATAAATGAAATAATTCCTTCAGAAAGTTTGCCTAAAGAAAAAAATACAAAGAAAGGTGCAATAAATTATCTAATGGAATTTACCTGATAGCCTGTAGAATGTCAAATTCAAACTATGAGGAATAGCCGTTGAAGTTCAAATAGAGAAAATAAAAGATATGAATAAATTCTTTTGAGAAAATGCAAAGATAAAAGTATGAAAGATGACCCACAAAATGTCAAACTCCAGTTGCAATGAATAGTTGTTAAGTTTTAAAATGGGAATTTGAATACAAAGAAAGGGAATAATAAATGTACAAAGTAAATAGTAAGTCAATAAAGAGCCAGCTATGCCAAAACAAGATGGACTTAGTAATAACAAAGGTCATTCTTGTAACTATCAATGGAAACTATTCTTGTTCTTGATTGACACATGTCCAATTGATCTTGCAATCTAAATCATTCAATCTCCCTTTAGAAAACTATATATATGTATTCATCCTATTCTCAAGGTAGCCTCCACTAGTTAATGACAAAACTTTGACTAGATTTGTATTGAAAACACTTGAAGAAAGTAAGACAAATTTTTCCACTCACACATTACATTTTTATGTATCAGTTTGACGTCATGTTGTTCTTGTTCAGTGAAAGTTTTCTTTCCTAACTTGTTATCCTTGATTACCCACCAAATGTGCAGATAGATCTTTGTTATAGGTTCTTGTTAGTATTCTCTAATAAGTGTATAGACATTTTTGAAGTGGTTAAAAGTCATATTCTTTTCTGAAATTATTATTTTTCCCTCTTGAATGTTGAATTGCTTTTGAATATAACAAGCGAAACACTGATGTAATAATGCATAAAGGGTCATGATTCTTGTGAAAGGAAACCTTGTCATTATTTAAGTAGTGATTACAGTCAAAGTGAGAGGATAATACATATTGGTGCATCACCGTTTGTTTCTTTTTATTATTTGTTTTCTCTCTTTGCATTTACAATTGATAGATTAGGATAGATAGATCTTCAAAGGTGAATCAAGAGAGATAGCCCTTAAATCTAGAGATTCATCTCAAAGAAATTGTCACCCACAACAAAAGAGATGATTCCATTGTGTTGCTTAGATGAAGAAGATTACATTTTTATTCAAGGGTGCAAATCCAAGTGTTAATAAGTTATAAAGATCATCAAATCTTCTCTCTATAATTAAGGAATGTATTTATACCTTTTCATTGCATGCATTTGAATAAGGAAACTATTGAGTAAAAATTTATACCTTTAGTGGTTTGGTAGAACTACATGTAGCCCTAATTCTGTGCATGTAGGAGGCATAATAGATATGTATGGTAGTTCAAGAAATGAGTTTAGGCATAGGAAACTAACCTTGATAGGTATTTATTAGTATGCCATCTAATATAAACACTAGTGAAAGTAAATATTTTTTTTTTGTAGCATAATATTGTTATGTAAACTTGTTGGTAGGATCAATTTTGTCACATCTTGTAAGGATAAAAACTTGTATGTGGTATATTTTATGAGAAAGTTAAATGTGCAAGTGACTAGACATTTCTAGAATAACATAGCGCATCATGAGGTGTGCCTCGATATTATGTTCTCTTTAGATTGTTATTGAAGGTATACTCATATAGTATAATCCTAACTTGATTTATTATTATGGTTGGGTGTAAGATTGTTATTGGTGTTGAGTTAGATACTTAAACACAAAGACCTATGATAGTATGGGATGTCATAGAGTTTTACAATACAAAAAATACCTCTATGGTATAGACTATATATGTTATATCTTGACCCATACCTAAATAAATATATGAGTTATGGTTATTAATATTTGGGTAGAGTGATCATATACTATGATAATATGGGATATCATAGGATACTTTATCTTAGATGTATATACTCAAGTGGTACATAATATAGATGTATGTTTGGAATCTCATCTAAATTGATTGTCCTAATGATTTTGTTGGTTATTACTTGAGCAATATGTTTATACCAGTTGGTAGGACAAAATATATACATGCATACAATATTGAGAGTATAAATGAATGATAAGTTTGACTGTTATGTACTATATAATTTGCTTTGTTTTATATACTTAGCTTATTCATGTGCCTAACATGTGATTCTCTATGGAACTAGAAATGTATATTCCTTCATCATTGTTATTATCTAGGTTATGTGAGAGTACTTGGATAAGAACATAACCCTTGATAGTAAGGTGTTTTATTTGAGTGCATCACTTAGCTGTGGAATTGTAGACTTAAGCTTTATAAGTTCACCTATGTTATGAGTAGTTTTTTTCCTATTTTAGCTTAGAGTACCAACCCATTCGGTGATGTCATCTCATGGAGGAGACCATCACATATGAAATGAGAACTACATCAAACCTTGATTCTAAGGAAGGGATATGTAGGATACCTAAGATTACGATGGGGCATCAGGTCTAGATCCTTATGCTAGGTTAGGGTAGACTTGATTACATAGCAATCCATGTGAATGGTTGAATTAGTACCAATTATTAGTATGGAAATTTGGATTATGCTAATGTCCCTAGTGATATAGGAAACTGTTTGTAACATATTTTTTATTCTATTTCTTGTAATGTTGGAATATTGAATCTATTACTACTTGAATTTTTTGATTATATGAATGAGTAAAGGATTCTATAAACTGTGTTTGATTAAATGTTAAATATTTAGTTTTAAAAAAAAAACTTACTTCATTTTTATAGAATAACTAGGAGGGTTATTACATGTGGTATCAGAGCTTAGGCTTGAACTCTAGGACCTAATGAGTTCATTTGAATTTTTGTGTCTTGATTACATAAAAACTAGGAATGGTATTTTCCTTAGTTGTGTAGACACCTGAATCTGGCCATCGATAACCTCTAATTAGGCTTTTGACCAATTTCCATCCAAAATGCACAATTTGGCCTAAAAATACTAAAACATGATAAATGATGTGAAAATGGCATTCAAGTGATAATTTTTTCAAGGGTATACCTAAATGGGGTAATGAAATTTATGGGCTAGCTAACTTTGATAAGATCATTTCGAGTCAAAATGCCAATTTTACACCTGGGTCCTCTGGATTCCTCTTTCCTATCAAATATTCTACACAAGACACATGCCTTCTTTATTTTTTTTGGTAACATCATAAATTGGATAATGGATTCAACACATCTGACATCACCTTCCAATTTTAATCTAATTGAATTTTGGACCAATAACAAGGCATTCTGATCAATTTGAGTAATTTGTACACAAAGTGTTTAATCATGCTTAAAAGATAATTAATCTAAATCAAGGCATAATTAATAATTCCATGGAAACTTATTAAAAACTTATTTTTAGAAATGAATATTGAATATATACATCATCAGGTGACCTCATTTCTTGGGAAGACATCCCTAGGCCATAAATGCCTTCCATGATTCCCTCCATGCCTCTTAATTTCCCCTTCTTATAATTTTATGATGAGGATAATTATAAATTTAATTCTAAAAATTGAATTAATCCTTAACCACACATCTTAATCCTGAGATGGATGGTTCAGGTTGATTTTAGACATTCTCAAAAAATCTATAAATAGAGAGGCCATGAACATCATTTTTAAGCTATTTTGGTGAAAATTTATTATGCTCAAATATATTTAAAAGTCTTGATAATTCAAAGTTATAATTCACAAATGATTCTAAAAGCCATTACATTTAGTGTTATCATGCTAAATCGATTCTAAGCCAAGCCAAGCCACAAGCCAAAGGTGCCAAGGAGAGATGGAGGTAGCCAAGCTTCCATTACCAAGGACTTCATGATCATAGGTTGAGAAAACTACTACAACAAGAATTTTGGAGCATCTAAGGAAGGTAAAAGATATTTTTATTTTGCATTTTAGTTGTATGTTTTATTCATGTTTGTTAACTAAGTTGTCCCTAGTGTCTACGCCTAGAGATGTTATGCTAGTTAGTGTGTTTCTTTCATCTTGTTTTTATTTTGGATCTAACACCATACTAACCATCCTCTCTTGAGTCAAATTCCTATATTCACATATGGCATACCTAGTGGGACTAGATGCATCTCACACTTGAAGAAGATCATTCTGTAATTTTAAAATATTCATTTGGACCCTTAAAACTCTTAAAAATTGATTTTCTAACTTTATTTTGCCATTTTTTATTTGCTATGGGTTTACACAGTAACTGATGTTAGCTATTAAAACTAACATTGGTTTCATAGCTTAACCAACATTGATTAATAAAATTGACATCAATTGTATACCTGTTGTTGGTCAGATTGGTATAACTGATGATAGTTGGATAACTGGCATCGGTTAGAAAATGTAACCATCATCAATTATATAAACCGATCTAAGCCACTATATTTTTCTTAAAACATAGACCTGAGAGCTCTTTTCCTAAAGTTCATTTTTTCAAACTAAAAATAGATTCAAGGCTAAAGGACATGCTAACATTTTTGTTGTAGGACCAAGCTTTACATTTTCTAAAAACATGTTTTAGATCATCTTTTGCATGCTTAAAAATAAATTAGGAACCTTTTTTTGGTGTTTAAAAAAAGAATTTAGATGTTTATGGTGAATGTTTTCCAAATTTACAACTAAGACCAAGGGGTCAAATGAACACCACCTCACTTTCCCTTTGGGATTAAAAATGAACTCACATTTTCAAAGCTTTTTGTATTTACTTAGTTGTTTATATTAAAATTTGTTTGGCAAAAAGATGGATGTTGCGTGTATGCTCTTCCATTTTTCCCCTTTAGGGAACCCTTAGAATAAAAAGTGCCATTATTATTGTAAATATACTATTCTAAGGCTTAGAAATAAAGTCATCTAAATAACTCCCCAAAAACTAGTCAAAGTTTGGGTGACCTTGAAAATGACCCTAAAGTCTTTATACTTTCATACTTTCTTTATTTTTAAGCAAACTTGGCTTGTGAGGGGGACTTCATCACCTCCCATGAATTATTTAGGGAAGCTTTGACCTAAGGTTTCACCTCCCAGCATTAACTTCATTTGGCTCCTAATTGGAGTTACACATAAGATTAGTGGCACTTTGGACATCACACTACACTGAGTGAACAATAGGATGTAGTGGTTGTAAAAAGGAATAGACCTTTTTGTAACAAGATAAGTGATACATACCCAAAATACTTGATTTTATTTTGAATTATTTGGTGTGAAATTCATTATGTAATTGATTCTCCTAGATCGTTCAAAAACTTATTAGACCTTAGATAAATCCCCACTTGCCATGGAAGTATTGTTGGTACAAGGTGTGCCTCACGGTCCATGTCATAGTATTGTCATTTGAGAGAAGGGGGTGTAAATACCCTATTATATAATGCACATCTACTTTTGGATGAACACTTAAAATCCTCTTAAATGATGTATATTGATGGATTCTAAAAATACCAAGCAACCTTGTCAGTTTAGGATCTAAGAGATATTAATTAGTTGGTCTTGTCCTAGATTAAGGTCTTGTTTGAAGTCAAAACTAGGTGTAAAGAAACAATCCAAACAAAATACATAGTCATAATTTTCCTTTGAACAAAGAGGAATTATGTTTCCCATGTGAGATCATCAATTTGCCTTGTTAAAAGTTCATCAAAAGCTTGAGAGTCATATCATCCACTTTGGCATAGTTATGTTTCCCAATTGAGTCTAGACCTTTACAAAATTTGTTCTAAGTCCTTCAGTTATAATCTAAATTTAGAATTGTACCTTTACAAGTTCATAAGGTTGATGTGTTAAGTGAGTTCTCCATTTACACTAAACTTGAGGGAACTTAGATTTAATTTCCAATTTGAATTGAATGCCATTTAAGACTCATAATAATTGTCATCACTTAATAGACTTAAGCCATTTTATGTTAAACACTTGCACTTTGAGTCTATGCACCACAAAATTTTGAGTCAAGAAAAGTAGTGTTATGTTGTCTAAATTATGATAAAAATGTCATTGACTTAGAGAGTTTTTGAAATAAACTTTTTTTTCACACCTTTTGGGTAGTATAACATCATTACGCTACCCAAAAAATTTCAAATATTGTTTCATAGACCTTGTATAGAGTTAAAATTTTATTCCTACATTTTCAAACCAATCCGAGTGTACTTTTGTAATCCTTTGTCTAAATCACAATTATAGTGTTCACTTTTATCTAGCTTGTTTTTCAAAATAACCAAGTTTTATACCATTATTTATGAGAAAATAAACTATCTCTAAAAAGTGTCTTTTGTTTCATACCTTATACCTAGTTGATCAAGTTCATGACCAAGAATCAAATTCATAGTGTTTGTTAGAAGTGTTTCAAATCCTTTAGATTAAAAATCTCATCTATTTTCAAAATCTAGCTTTTGATGCCATTTGGCCAAGAGTCCTAGCACATGCATTGTTTGAGCCTAGCTTTTGATGCTGCATTTGGCCAAAAGACCTAGCAACTTTTAAATTCCTAGATTAGACTAATTTTGAAACACTTTAACCTTATACTTTGGCATTTTTTATTTTTGGTCCATTTATTTGCTTATCTTTATGTGAATAGTGAAACATTATATAGTTCACACCTTGTTTCCTCAAAAATCTTTGCATAAACCTTTTAATCCTTTTGATGAATCTAGACTAAGCTGGAAAATCATTTGTTTTAGACATTGTCCTTTTTAGAGTTTGTATAAATCTTTGACCTTTTATCATAAAACATTGACTATGGATCCAAATATGTATTCCTACACTCATAGTGGACTCATGTACAATCTGGGGATTAGTAATATAGTTACACAAGAAGAAATGGTACAAGACCCCTATGCAGATAATATTACTAATGAGATGGATTCTTATCCCTCTTATAATACTCAATTAGGTGCAAAAAGCCAAGATCCATTGGCTAACTATCTAGTTAACACCCCACCTTATTCAAAATAAGATCAAGAATAAACTACACAATACCTAGTTACAATACCCATATTGGATAAGCCAGTTCTTCAATAGTCATATTATACTAATATGACTTCCATGTATGATCCATTTTTCTTTGAAAAACATTTGTTAGAAAACAAAGATGTGATTTTGGTTACAATAGAGGTAGGGGCCAAGTTTCTAGCAAACTTTCCTCATGAAAATTTACCAAGTCTAGTAAGAGTGCCCAACAATATCATTTACAATTAATAGGCTTCTTCTATAAATCCAATGGCTCTAGTCCAAACAATGTACCAAGATCCTAATATATCTAATCAAGGCAAAAACATCATGGAAGATCACTTTAACCAAATTCAGACAACATATCAAACCTACCTGAATCTATCACATGATTTCAATTAGATGAAGATGGTGAATAAGCCTCTCGTTGACCTAACTCCTTCAACAAGAGTGTTGATAGAGTTAAATGGATAATATAATTTGAATTTTGACCCATTCATACAAACTACTTTCATAGATAACTTGATGCATATGCCCATTATTAAATAAGTGTCTTTGGTCTCTACATGAAATAGTGAACCAAATGTAGTAGATAATGTGCAAACAATGTCTAAACCTGATCAAATTGGTACTAACACATAAACAAATAGCCAAAAACATGTGCCTATAGTTAATCCCATAAGTAGATCATCTTACTAGGGAATAGGATTGTATACATCATAACTTCAACTAGTTGCTTCCTCAAGTGTATAACCTATGGTATTAGGTAATCAAACAATGGCTAATATCACACCTCAATGACAGAATGTAACAAACCCTAATCCTCCTCAATAAGTAATGAGTAGTATTACACAATATTAGACACAATATAGTGTATCAATACAATAGAGGACAAATACATTGCCACCTCAATCAGGGGAAATAAATGTTCCAACTCTTTGGGTAACAACAAATATACCTCTTTAGTCATAGACTAATATGCCAATCCAAACCCAAGTAATGACTAGTCAACAATGTGTAAATATTGGTCAGTGACAGATGTTGAATATACAACATGTTTTCACTTCCTCATAGGGATTCATGAAATAAGAAGGTCCCCATATTTCTCAAGTACATACTAGACAAATGTTGGTTCAAAATGTGTCACTAATTTAGAGACATAATCTTGGGCTACAAGTTCCCCCTCAATAGCAAGGTTTGATTAGTTGGTAGCATGTCCCTTTTTAACCATAGTAGGCATAGTATAGTTATATCCCTCTGTCCTAACAACAAAATCCTCCAAGTCAAACCTTTATTTCCAACCCAAATAAGAATATCACACAACCAAATGTGCAATTTCAAGTACATCATAATCCATGTATGTGTATTCCTGATCCATTCCCCAATTAAATTAATGTACCCCAACAAATATCTCCATCATACCCTAGTCAAAGTGTCCACTTGTGACCTACCAACCATCTATCTAAACCAATATTCTCCCTCAAACCAATGTTCCTTTCAGTTTCCTATCCCAAGAATTACAATAGATGAAGGATGCAATTACTACCATTCACGCTAGTAAATAAATTAAAATGTTCAAATTGGATGACATGTGTTACTACCCATTTAACATGGAGTATTTATAGATACCATTTTCTCTAGGATATGGACCACCAAAAATTTACAAATACAAAGGGAAAAGTGACCCTAAGACTCATTTGATCTAATTCTCTATCACATGTCAACCAGTGGCATATAGCGACATTTACCTTTTGTTGTTATTTCCAAGGAGCTTGGTTAGACAAGCCTTAGAGTGGTTTTTAAAGTTACCCAAAAATTTAGTAACAAAATTTGATGATCTTTTTGATAAATTTGTGCAACATTTTTCCTATAATCTTGATCATGAGATTTCATTAGTAGACTTAATGCAAGCAAAAAAAAAAGCTAATGAGAGTTTTATAAGTTATTTATAGCGATGGAGAGCATTTTCAAGCTATTTCACCCAAAGTTTACTAGATAAACAATTAGTTGTTCTATTTATTAAAAAAATTCATAGTGAGATAGATTATCATTTGGAACTACAATGTGCACATACTTTTAAGGAAATCATTGACAAAGTCTTATTGATTTAGTGAGTGCTCATCAATAAAGGAGTTATCAAGATTAATTCAACTAATCAAAATTAAGGTACCAATCAAGGAAATGACCAACATCTCATTCAAGCACTAGCATCACAACTACCATAGGCCAATAACTAAGAAAGACTAAAGTAATTTAACTGCAATAGGAATGTTGTGGGAAATGGAATAACCTAATCCCATCATGTCCAAATGGTGAAAACATCATCTACACCACCTTTTTAGTGTAATCCTACTCATTAAACTCTCTAACCAATACTGTAAGCTCAATAACCAAGACCTACACAATAAATACAACCTTTACCATTACAAACCCCTTCTCCTAAGAGAATCATGCCTGCATGTCATATCTTTAGTGACTAGGAGAAACTATTGAGTCTATATTTTACAAGATTTTTGTTGCTAGTATAATTAGTTAGCCTATACCAAAGAATTATCTATAAGGCATTCCTTATCCTGATTGGTACTATGAAAATGAATTTTGTGACTATCATTGGGTCAATGGGCATAATCTATGAAGATGCATCCAAATCTAGTATTTAATTGAGAATATGTTAGAGAATGGGGAGATAAAATTGGATAATGGTGATTCAACTTCCAATAAAACTCTTGGGATTTATCAAAACCCCTTTCCACAACATAACAATCATCAATAGCAAAATAATCAACAATAATAACAATAACGACCAATGTAGTAGCAAAATCAACATTATCAAAATCAAAGGTCAAACTAGTAGAATCAACAAAATCAGTATAAAAACCCATAATGACATAAAAATGGATAAAATCAAGGTTATAATGGTGACAACCATCAAACCGACCATGTAGTTACACATGACTACAACATGGTTATAGGTCATATTGCAGGGGGTAGCATTAATACCATTTCCGTTAATTCTAAACCAAACACTAATCAACCTAGACCATTACTAAACAACAACATTTAGTCAAATTAAATGGATAATCCTTCTTTGACTTGGGAATGTATATAGGCAAACTAGTAAATTAGGACTTCCCCTTTTAGACCTTATATTGATAACTCGTCCTTACCATATGACCACATGTGAGTGCACTGACAACTGAGACTTGTCCTGTCTAGTCCCACACCATTCCCAACATTGGTTAGCAATAATGGTCCAATATTTAATATCGATTATGAAATCACAACTCAGAGATCAAATATTACTATCCTAGGCCCATAACCATCTACCACTATGCCTGACATCTAGCCAACTATTTAACCTCGAAATAAACCATTCACTACTTACCAAGATAAGAAGTTTGATATTGTGGAAAAATTACAAAAGACACTAGCACAAATTTATATTTTATATTTTTTACAAACATCAATAATCCACAAGAACATATTGAATGTGTTTTTGACCCAATCCACTATTGATTGTGACATATCCCCTGATAAATTTTAAGTTTTGGTTGGACACCTAGCTCTAACCCAGCAAGTCACATTCAACCAAAGTGATAAGTCTTCCCTTAAATCACTCCATAATAATCCATTATACATAAAAGTTTATATCATATGACATAAAGTGAAATGTGTCCTAAAAAATAATATATTTGGCCTCAACATAGTGTCTCTAAAGCTCATCAAGCTTCTTGGGAACATAATGGTATATCTCTAGCCAGAAATAATAACCATTAAAGCCTACAATAATTAGGAAAGAGAAATACAAGGCACCATTATCTTTCCAACTTTCATTGGGCCTTTGACCCATGATACACTTTTCCATGTGAATTATCTTGAGTTATCATATAATATAATTCTAAGCAGGCCTTGGTTACATGATATTCATGTAGTCTTATCAATGTTGCACCAATGTATCAAGTTTTCCCACTCAGGGATGGAAGTGAATATTCCAAGAAATTACACCCATATGAATACTAAAATAATCTTGAGGTTGAATTTCAAAGCTATAATTATCAGTATGGCATGAATCCAAGTTCCAAGTAGGATAAAGGAAAGGCTATACTTATTGATCCTCCACTAGATAATTGCATAGATCCTTATATCTTGGATTCCATTTCCCGCATGCCACCTCCTCAAGCTTTTAATCATTTCACCATTTCAGATAATGGACTGAGAGAGTATGTGACCCATGTTACATTTCATATTACCAATCTTCCTCAAAATCTAAAAACCTTTGGGTGACCTAAAGTCACCCCACATATACATTGGCAATGAAAAACAAAGATAAGGGACCTATCATATTTGTACCAGCATCTAGCCTAGAACTGGACCCTCTTGAAGGGGATGAATCATGGTTATACAATGAAAACCAAGCTGATTATTATAAAAATATAAAGTATCATATTCCCAATTAGATCATGAAGCATCAAAATTATGAAGGAAGAGGCTTCAGACTGAATCAACAAGGAACCATCGAGCCAATTTCCATGACTAAGTATGAAAAACCTTATGGACTTGGATTTAAACTACCTAGGGGTGATCCCACATATCTTATTCAAAGTCCATCACCAGTGACTAGTAATGATGATGCTACAAATGAAGTAGATTTTGATCATATCCTCACCTTTGATAACCTAGTTGAAACCAACCTATTTGATAATAATGCCATTTTTACCCTTACCCTATCCATTCATCGTAACATGTTACCATTGTATTATCCCTAATTGATAGATTGGGACCAACAAGAATCTAGTCTATTGATTGATGAGTTTTAGAATGATGAGGTATTTTACGAATTTTTAGGCCTTAGAGACATTGTTCTATTAGGAGATCACAAATTAGGATTTTTAATCATATTAGATATTGTAGCCTATTTTGGAGAGTGAGCAAACACCCTTAACCAAAAAAAAAAGTAAAACATTGAGGTCCAAAAGTGAAAACTTCTTTTAGGAATTTTTTGACTAGGGAAAAAGTTAAGATAAAGACTAGTCTAGTGGTGAAAACTTGTTTTAAGTGTCATTAAATGGGGGTGTTCATTATTATTCAAATTTAGACCAGTAAATCACCAATGATGAACTTGCCTATGGATTTGAGTTTAGCTTTGAGAAATAAAATGTATTTGATCAAAAAAATTAATAATTTTTAACTATTTTTGTCATGTGGCTAGATCTCCCATTAGGGGACTCAAATTAATCATGCCTAGGAGAAGTTGAAGAGTAAGTCCTAAGGAGGACCCTGACATAATTCAATAATTCAAGTCATTGGCTACTATCCTATAAGATGGTTCAACCCTTCTATTCGAAGATACAATAGAGGTAAATATCAAGAATCCATCATACCTAAAATGGATAAAATTAGCAACATCCTTCACTGAGGAGGAATGTGATGTCTTTATAGTTCTATTGAGAGAATTTGTAGATATCTTTGCATGGGCCTATTCTGGCATGCTAGGTTTGGACCCTGCCTTGGTTTTACACCACCTTGTGGTTAATCCTATTGCCAAACTAGTAAAACAAAATTTACATAAGATGCATCCTTGTATTATTGTATTGGTAAAGAAAGAGTTGGAAAAAATCTTAGAAGCACGATGTATCTAATCTATTGACTACTCAGAATGGTTCTCTAATATGGTACCTGTTAGTAAAAACCTTGAAGAGATAAAAATTTATACTAATTTATGAGACATCAACAAAGCTTGTTCTAAAGTTTATTTCCCTTGCCTAATATCGACATGATCATTGATTCCATCACAGTTTATTAAATTATTTCACTCATAGATGGCTTTTTAGGATACAACTAAATAAAAATTAACACCGAAAGACTAACATGAAACAATGTTCACCACTTCATGGGGAACATTTTGTTATCAGGTAATGCCATTTGGCCTTAATAATACTAGAGATACATATCAAAGGGCCATGACTATCATATTCCATGATATGATGCATGATATTGTTGAAGACTATGTCGATGACATATTAGGAAAATCTAAAACCAACGCTGACCATCCAACAGTGATGCATAAGATATTTGAAAGATTACGAGAGTACAATGTTAGACTCAATCCAAATAAATGTGTGTTAGATGTCACTTCAAGCAAATTACTTAGATTTATTATGTATCTTAGAGGTGTTGAAGTCAATCTGGCTAAAGTCTATGCTATAATTGAGATTCTACCACCAACCAATTTAAATCAACTTCATAATTTTCAAGGTATGATCCAATCAATATGATGTTTCATATCTTAGTTAGCAAACAAGTGCCATATATTTACACACATTATGAAGAAGGGATTTGCATTTCACTAGGATGATCACTATCAAATAGATTTTCAACAAATCAAAGACTACCTAGTTAATATGTCTATTCTATTACCTCCTATGCTAGGAAAGCTATTCTTGTTATACCTATCTGTTACTGACCATGTTCTAGGGGCACTCTTGGATCAACATGATGACAATGGAAAATAACATGCCATATACTACCTAATTTTTACCTTTTTTACATATGAACATAATTATGCACCTATTGAAAAAGCTTGTCTAGCCATGGTCTTTATAGCTCAAAAATTGTGCCATTACATGTTTAATAATAAGACCATGGTCATTTCAAATGTAGATCCACTCAAGTATAAACTAGATAAAATACATTTGAAAGGTATAATGGCTAAATGGATCATGCTTCTTAGTGAGTTTGACATAGAGTATGTCAATCAGAAGGCAATCAAGGGACAAGTTCTTGTAGATCAACTTGCTGAAGCGCCTCTCTAAGACACACAACCACTCACATTTCCATTTCCTGACGAATCCATAATGACCATCATTGACAGACCCCTTAAGGAGCATCCCTAGAAACTATATTTTGATGGTTCATTTACTACACATGTATTAGGGGCAAGCCTATTATTTATTACACCATAGGGGGATCTAATCCCTAAATCATTTAGAATCAACTTTCCTTGTATAAAAAATATGGTTGAGTATGAAGCACTTGTTGCAGGAATTTGATAAGTAGTACATTAGAATATATCTCATCTCTAAGTTTATGGTGATTCTTAGTTAATCATTAATCAAGTCATAAATTATGTTTAGACCAAAGATGACAAGCTGGTTCCATATAAATCCATGGTCAACACTCTTAAGTAACAAATTTCCAACATTTAGTTGGAGCACATGCTAAGGGTTAGTAATATAACTGTAGATGCCATGGATACTATTGGCTCTATAATTTAACAAATAGATAAAGATAGAGAGTATTAGTTCCTCATCAAGAAATTTTTGGCACCAGCTCATGAACCTTCAATCATTGTAATGATTTGTGATATTATTGGTCCTAATTCTATCTAGTACTCAGACCTCTACAACTAACTTCCTGACCAAGTTATACCACCTAACCTATCTCAAAAACAAACCAAAGCCTTCATTCATCATTCCATTCATTATACTCTACTAGGATCCACCCTTTATCACCATAGTTTTGATGGAACTCTACTTTATTGTTTAACTTCAATAGAATCTACACTAGCGTTAAGAGAAGTTTACAAAGGAGTATGTGGAGCTCATTCTAGTGAGGTAGTCCTATCAAAAAATATTTTGTGTAATGGTTATTATTGGCCCATAATGGATGTAGATACCACTGCATATGTAAAAAAGTGTGACAAATGTCAATGATATGCTAATCTAATTCATTCCCTAGCAAAAACTCTAAAACTAATGTTGACACCATGGCCAATTTATACATGAGGACTTGACCTCATTTTGAATATCAACCCCACTTCATCTAATAGCCATAAACATATCCTTACTGCCATTAATATTTCACTAAGTGGGTTGAAGCTATACCCCTCATGTGATTAGAAAGTAAATTTTTAAATTCATTTTCAACTATCTCATTTGTCATTACAGTATCACCTCTGACATTATATCTGATAATAGAAGATCATTAAAGAACAAGGATGTAGATCAATTATGTACTGAATATAACATCACATAATATTTTTATAAAATATATTACCCTCAAGGTAATGGCCAATCCAAGGCATCCAATAAAACCATTATCGATATTCTCAAAAAGATTGTCAATGATGTCGATCATGATTGACACTTGTAGATATTCCCTACTTTTTGGGCATACTATACCAATCATCATAACCCCATAAGATCCACTCCACATGCACTTGTTTATGGTATTAAATCAATCCTTCCCATTGAGGTCAAGTTACCTTCACTACTTATATCTTTCAAGCATGTCCTAATGATCATGACTATCGAGTAGCCCACCTGCAAGTGCTAGAACTACTTGATGAGAAATACACAGTCATGCTCAACAATCTTCAAGCATATCAAGACCAACTCAAAGGTGACTATAATCAGCATGTTAAGTATAGAACATTTAAACATGGTGATATTGTTCTTAAATAAAACTAAAAATAATACCAAAACTGAGAATAAACATAAAGGGAAATTAAAACCAAACTAGATAGATCCTTTCATCATTACTACATATTATAGATTAGGAGCATATAGGCTTGCCACACCAGATAGAGATGAACTTCCTGAGCTGATGAATATTATTCATCTCAAGTGGTACTATGATTGAGTGCTAAGGTGTATTATCATAAGGATCATTTCAATTATGTCATTTTATCACTATTATTTTTTATAAAAATACCATCATTATCCATCCTCTTTTCCATATCCACTTTCCACTTCCAACTTATCAGCCTAGTGTGTTCTAAATCCTAGCTCATTTGACCTCAATTTTTTCCATTCATTACACATTTTTAGCATCAAGGTATCTAATCGATTTCACCAATTGGTTTAAGTAATTTAGATAGAGATTGTATTTTGGGATAGTGTGACAAAAGTTTTGGTAGTTGTATCCTTCATTTGTTATTCTTTTCTTACCATCAATCTTACTACTAATTATAACTGCCCTTGAGAAAATTAGTACCATTTATTTATGCCATTGTGTCCTAGTTATTACCATCTATGGGAAAAATAGGGGCCACATTAAGCCTTGACATACCAACTCACCACTTCTTATGTCATACTATGCCTTTTTACCAACTGTTCCTATTTTGTTTGAATTGACTATGACACTAGTCGAATTCCTCCACTATAAGGGTATAACTATAGTGACTTGAGGTCCTACTATAAGACTATGTAGGTAGTAATCGATACTTATTGAGGTTATCTCAGTCACCCTAAGCCATGATCTCACCATTTTATGAGAAACCTAAGCTATGATCTTACCATTTTGCAAGCAACCTAATCCATGCTCTCATCATTTTATGAGCAACCTAAACCATGATCTCATCATTTTATGATCTTGAACCATTTAGTGTCTCATCATTCTTGATTGATTCAAGATACTCTAAAATAATTCCAAAAACATTTGTAAAATCATCAAAAAAGAATAAAAACATTGGTCATTTCTTTGCCTTAAGGATTCTAGGAACCCTTACTAAGTTACAAGCAAAACACTTGTCATTTAGTTTCCCCATCTTTTTGGTCTTTTCTCTCATACACTTGCCATTTTTTCATACCATTCCTCTTCTTCTATCATATCCATTATATTTTTTTTCCTTAGTTATCACATTCTTCTCATTCCCTAGGAGAAATACATTTAGCTTGAAATTTTTTATTGGATATTACATCCATGGAACTATGTAGGCAACATCCACTTTCCTAGTACATATGGAGACAACTCAACCACCCCCTTCCTTTTATTCTATTTCCTCCATTTTATTCATTTGTTAAAGGTTGTCACCTATTTTCTAGGGGCACAGTTCGTATAATTTCTTTTGAGTATTTCTTTGTTATTTTATTTGTGTGTTTATTTGTTTGCTTTCAACATTGTTTCCTTAGTTTAGTTTATGTGTGTTCATTGGGTGATTCCTTGCCCACACTTACACTTGAATCTATCCATATTCATATGTTTACATTGTCATCATGGTTTCTATCATTGGTGCATTATTTTCTATTGAGTATTGGATTATGAGAGTCAGTCCTCATGCATATTTTGGCTAATTCTTCATGATGTTATACCATGATGCCTAACGACATGTGATACAACAAACCTTAGATTGAAAAATTCTATTCAGCAATGATGACCTCTCTTCAGCACCAACATCTTGATTCACTCCCAATCATATCCCAAATAGAATAATAATCATGAAATAATTTTAAACTTTATTAGTTCAAATGATCATCTCCCTACTAGTAGGTTATTATAATTCATCATTACCCTCTATGTTAAGTTATCATCATCTTTGGCCAATATTATCATGTTTTCCATAATCAGGGTCTAATGATTATAACCACTAATGAGCAAATTATTACACACCATCGTACCTGTATTTCTCAATGATTATAACCACCTTTGGAAAAATCATTATGTTGTCACCACTTTACTTTTTTTACCTATACATGAGCATGTTATCTCATTTTTATGTCCTAATTGGGGTAGCTCCATCTTCTCAATTATTATAAACACCTTTGGCCAAATCATTATGTTATCATACCATGTTGCCAATATCAGAGTACAATGCCTATAACCACCTTTGGGCAAACCATTATGCATCATCCCACTTGAATTCTTAATTATTTTGACTACTTTTTCAATATCATTATGTTTTCACCCCATCATCTTTCATTTCTTTGGTCCCCTCATTTTGCTTCTTTATTTTTGAGGAACCATTTGCCAACCTACTTGTGCCAACCACTCCTCGAAGGGGCATCATATAGTTAGTTTATCATCATTGTAGTTGTAGGTGTATATGACCTTTTCATTATTTGAGAAGACATTACTATTCTTATAGATTACAATGCCTTCCCAAATAGGGCTAAATTGTAGACACCTAAATCTGGCCATTGATAACCTCCAATTAGGATTTTGACCAATATCCACCCAAAATGCACAATTTGACCTAAAAATACTAAAACATGTTAAATGATGTGAAACTAACATATTCAAGTGCCAATTTTGACTAGGATATCCTTAAATAGGGTAATGCAATTTATGGCCCAACTAACTTTAGTTAGATCATTTCGAGTCAAAATGCCAATGTTGCACTTGGGTGCTCTGTATTGCTCTTTTCTATCAAATCTTCTACACAAGACATGTGCCTTTGTTAGTTGCTATTGGTAACATCCTAAATGGGATAATGGATCCAATGCATTTGACATCACCTTCTAATTCTAATTTAGTCAAATTTTAGACCAAAAATAAGACATTATAATCAATTTGAGTAATTTATGTAAAAAGTGCTTAATCATGCTTAAAAGATAATTAATCCAAATCAAGGCATAATTAATAATTACATATAAACTTGTTGAAAACTAATTTTTGGAAATGAATATTGAATATCTACATCATCAGGTGACCTCATTTCTTGGAAAGACATCCCTAGGATATAAATGCCATAAATATCAAGATTCATGCCCTCCAAGCCTCATCAATGCCTTCCATGATGCCCTTCATGCCTCTTGATTTCCCCTTCTTCTAATATCATGTTGAGGATAATTATAAACTTAATTACAAAAATTGAATTAATCCTCAACCACACATCTCAATCCTAAGATGGATGGTTTAGGTTGATTCTAGACATTATCAAAAATATATAAATAGAGAGGCCATGAACATCATTTCTAAGCTATTTTGGTGCAAAGTTATTATGCTCAAATATCTTCAAAATTCTTGATAATGAAAATTTATAATTCACAAATGATTCCAAAAGCCATTGTAATTAGTGTTACCATGCTAAATTGATTCCAAGCCAAGCCAAACCATAAGCCAAAGGTGCAAAGGAGAGATGGAGTTATCCAAACTTCTAGTACAAAGGACTTCATGAGCACAAGCTAAGAAAGCCACTATAAAAACTATTTTGGAGCATCTAAAGAGGGTAAAAGAGAGTTTTTTTTTTTTTTTGCATTTTAGTTGTGTGTTTTATTCATGTTTGTTAACTAAGCTCTCCCTAGTGTCTAGGCCTAGAAATGATATGCTAGTTAGTGTGTTTCTTTCATCTTATTTTTATTTTAGATCTAACACCATACTAACCATCCTCTTTTGAGTCAAATTCCTAGATTTACAAGTTAATTAAAATCAACGTGATTATAAATTCCTTTGTGTTAGGAGTTTATATATTAGCATCCTTATTTTATTTTTAGTTATATATACTTGAAAATAAGTATCATTTCTCTTTGTTAGCTTAGATATTAGTTGTTATGCTCATTCTACTCGTACATCATTTTAAGTTACCAAAATGGTTTATATATTTAGAATGTTGATTTAGTGTTTTCTTAAGTGGAAACTTGTTTCTAAAATATTATTTGATCTCATTTCTCTTAAGTTCATGGGACAATGTTTCCTACTTCTTATTGAGAAAATTTGTAGGATTGGATGGATTAGTGCATCTTTATGGTTAGTATTTATTTTCATTTAAGGAAACATGTTATGATTCTACTCTTGTAATTTGGTAAGTAACATGGATTTTGGTATTATATTTTACCATATGAAGATATGTAATAATTTTTGTTTTGAGATGTTATCTTTCAACTTTCTACTTGTAAATTTATAGAGTTACTATTTTATCTAAAATGTAAATTTAACCATGAGGAGTGGCTAACAGTGGATTTATATTAATTATAGTTGACTATAATTAGTATGTTATTAACTACCTTTGTTAGACTAATATTTTAATCCTTTTTTAAAAACATGTTTTGAAGAATACTATGTGTACCTTTTTTTTGGGAGAAAGTAAGGTATTAGATGTATAAAATATCTTGGTAAGGGTAGAGATAAAATTTTAAATTTTTTGTGTGTTTGTCATGAAAGCAAGAGACATGGTCTCACTTATAAGGTTGAAGAACAATATAATCCTTCACCTAAGTATGTTATATTAATTATGAGATTATTTATATAATAGGTTAAGTTGTGAAAATATTATACTAATTATGTTTAGCTAGTAGCAAATTAATATAATATTGAGATGATTGTATGATTTTACTATATGTATGTTAGTACATATGGAAATATTATAACATATAGTAATGATTTTTATGATCTGTTAGTATAGATTATGTTTCTTTGAGCCATGTGCATATTTTTATTTTGAGATCATCAAGTCATAGTGACCTAAAGAAAGAGTGGTAAATTGGGAATGTGAGTTCTAAGTAATAGGATGGTATCCTACTTAGCCTCACATTGACTCAGATTGTTGGTACTGGGGTGGATCTGATAGATGGACTTGTCAAAAATAGGATTTGATAGGTATAACTTCTCAAATTTAGTCATATGGCCATACACATGTATACTAGATGGGTGTTCCATGTGGATGATTATTCCATGATTGTGTATAAATTTTTACCAATTCTTATTCATCATCATACTTGTTTGAATCTTCAATTGAGTTAGCAAAATATTGACATGTTATACTTATCTGAGGCTATGTGAAGTAGTGATAGTATTAACATATACACATTATTCTTTCCAGATACCCTAAATATTTTTCTTCAATTTGAGAAAAACACTCTCTAGGATGGAGAGATGTGAAAAGGCACTAGAAGGTTTTATGGAACTCTTCTTGGTTATTTTTTTGACTTATGTGATGATATCATGTGTATTTGGAAAGTCAGTAAGACTTTTACTAAGTTGTTGGACCCTGGGGTGGTCATGTTAAACCAATTAGCATGAATGACATTTGCAATACTTAATTGCAAAGAATAAAAAGTCATTGAGTAGGGTCTTGTGGGATCGATACTCTATGAATAATATTAAATTAGTGTATTAGAATACATTTTAAGGTAAAATTTGTAATTATTTACATGTTATGATAATAGATACTATTTTTATATGTTGATAAACTCTGATGTCATTCACAACTTTTGTGTCATTGGGGCAATGACCAATTTTAGGGGGGAGGATGTCACATCCCAATTTTACCTTATATTTTTTTATTTTTTCCTTTTAAATCTATGGAATTTAAAATTGGTTATAGTGGTTATTGTGTTGTGAGATGCTTTATATTGTACTATATAAATTATTATCCATGTCCCCGGATAAAAAATATACTATTCCCACTCGCACATGGATAGTTACTTAAAATAGTCATAAGATATATTTTTAAATCTTTATCCCATAAATCAAGAATCCTTCCACTCTTATATTATCAAAAAGACATAAAGATTGACATAAAGACTCTTTTAAAGAATTGATGTGGTAGTTAATCATGGGTTATTTAAGATAAGCATGGTTTCATGTTTTCTTTTAAATTCAAGTCTTTATTCTATCAAAAAAATGTGGCGTTGACTTCTTGGAGTCTTGTTAAAGAAAGTCATGGGAATATTTTAATTCTTTAATCTTATAAGTTAAATTACACTTTATTTTTTCCACTTGCAAAGAATCATATGATTGGTGGAAAGATAATTGGTTTTTAATTTATCTTAGTGGGGAGATTATGTTTTTTTTATTTGGTGAAGATTTACATGCATATTAATCTTTATTAAAATAATTTATAAATTGTGTCATCAATACATCTTTCAATGAGAAATTAAAATAGTAGTAATGCTATATTTAATTTATCAAAATACAAATTTATTATAAATTTAACTTGTTAAGTTATCATTAGATAATTATTAATTAACATATTAATTATGCTAATTTATTTTGGGTATAAATCTTAATTAAACACTAGAATGAACTCATACTTTAAAAATACTTATTTGGAACTGATTATTAGTAATGCTTGAAATATTATGATGACTTTACTTAGAAAAGGAAAGTTTAGTTACCTTATTATTAACTTGGGAAAATAAAGAGTGATAAATGTGGATGTTAATGGATAATTACTAGTGGGACTTCTAGTTAATTATGGGGAACAAAGCCTATATCTTTGGTTTCAAGTGACATGCAAAATGGAAATGGGGAGTAAAAACAGTATCAAGGAAAGGGAAATAAAAAAATTTAGACACAAAAAAATTATGAGAAAAGGGAAACCAAAAGTGGAAAGAGGTTTTAGAAGAAAAAAGTGAACTTTATCTACCAAAAGGGGGAAAAGCATACTATGTCAGTATTGGAATTAATTTAATAGTGTATTGTTGTATTGAAATAATTGTGGATTACAGAGTATTTTAAATCTATGAGTAAACCTCGAGTAAACATTGTAGATGCTTTTGGGAAGTATATTTTGATAAACTCCTTAGAAACTAGAATTCTACCTATATAAACCCAAAATATTTTATTGGAAGAAGTAGTGACTCTAAATAAATTTAGAAAAATATCTATAAAAGCTAAATGAAGAATAAACAGGAATTAGAAACTGTCATAAATTGAGAGAGATGATTGTAAAGATCTAGGGAATACACTGTAATACTAAATGGATCAATTTATAAATGAAAAAATATATTTTGATTTTCATTTATATACTATCCTTTAAAAAATAAATCAATCTCAGTAAAATACCCATAACTTTTTCATTTTTTCAAGCAATCAAAAAATTCAAAATGTTCCAAAAAGATTGGAATGTGTAGAGCAAAACCCATAAGGCATTTTAGAAAATTAATTATGATGAGTGAGTACTTTTATGCATGAATGTGATGGCTTTTGTAGAAAATTTCTATTGTAAATATGGATTAAAATTGAATTAGGCAAGTTTTATGAATGGAGATTTAATATAGTTTGCATATCTTAAGATTTTCTTTGCAGATGATCCATCAATAATGATGGAAAAAAATTAATTTGGTTTTTGTTGAGGATTAAATTTTATGTATAGGCGTTTATCTCCATGCGTGGGTGTTACATATATATAAGCCTATTATAGTGTGAAAGTGATTTCTTCATGTTCTAGGACACTAAGTTGGTTGGGTAGATATGTTTATATTATGAGAATTTGATGAGAAAGGGAGTGGGAAAAACTACATTCGACTGGTTTAAATTTTATATACATAAATATATAATTAAAATGATATATATATATATATATAATTAAAATAAATAGATATTATTTAGGTTGAAAATTAAGATAATATAATTAATTTAATACTATATTATATATTATACTGTTACTATATAATTAGAAATTATATAGTGGGTAGTGAACCTTGAAATGTGGATAACCTACATAAATATCATAGGGGTTTTCCTATTTAAAATATATCATAATATGAAACTTGTTGAGATGAATATAAATTAAATGCCCTGTAAACATACGGTTTAGTTATAAACATTATTTTATACATTTTGAATAAATTATGTAGGGGCAGATGTTTTTATTATATTTCTTAATATTTGGACTCATATGTGAAATTAAAATATTATAAACCTTATGAATAAATTATAAGAATATGTTTGAAAATGATGATTTGTGTAAATACTTATTTTATGTTACTTAAAAATTATGGAAAATGGATAATTAGTGCCTTTCATTGATTTAGTTGGTTTTAGGAAAAACCAAGCTTAACCATTCTAGAAAATGTCTGATAGATATTTGTTTCTTAAATGTACTTATTTTGTACATAAAATTGAATTATTCTTAAATTATCTATTGTAGATAAGCTAATATAGACTTTTGTTGTCATATTTGGTTAGCATGAGATTATCAACGTATGCTTATTACATCAGACATTACATATATGTGATCTTGATCCATAGATTAGTTTACCTAATTAGTGAGCTTATGTTGGGGATTAAATATCTATTATGTTTATTATGGAGTCCACATTGATGATATGACCAAACAGTGATACAATTTCTCAAGCTTAGATGGGTTTGGATAACCATATCAAGTTATGTGTTATGAATTTAACTAATTTGGATGACCAATGTTATTTAAAAACTTGGGCCAAAATAATGTTAGATTAACATTGTTAATTCATATGTATGCTTTTAATATTGTGCAATATCATAGTTGAAACATATTTTTTTTACAATACACATTATGTAGTAGAGTCTTACAACACATAGGTGTACTAGCATATCGAGCAATAATTATTGATATTTGATATTGCATATATAATGTTAAAGTCTTTTGATACATATACGTAGATGGTATGGTTATGTAAGGAATCTCAAAATAAGAACCAAAACATAATTACTCTATAGATATGTAACCCATCTATATGTATATATTATACCTGAGAAGATAATATTATGATGTGGACTTACTTAGCGGTATACAAACTATTTGATACCCTTTTTATATGAGAGTTAAAATTCAAAATGTGGCAGTATAAGAGGACATGAGAATGATGTTGGACATAAATAGTCCTAGATTATACCTTTTTTATATAAGTGTTAGGGTTGTAAAGACCATAAAATCTTCTCTCTATAATTAAGGTATGCATTTATATCTTTTTTTACATGCATTGAATGAGGAAACTACATCTAGCCCTGATTCTGTGCATGTAGGAGACATAACAAATATGTATGGCAGCTCAAGGAATGAGCAGGGGCATAGGAAACTAACTTTAATAGGTATTCTTTAGTATGGCATCTAATATAAATTCTAGTTAAAGCAAATAGCATTTTTGTAGCACAGTATTGTTATGCAACTTGTTGGAAGGATCAAGTTTATCATATCTTGTAAAGATAAAAACTTGTTTGCGATATACTTCATGAGAAATTTAAATGTGAAAATGACTAGAAATTTATAAAATAATGTAGTGTACCATGAGGTGTTATTAGAGATTATGTTCTCTTTGAATTGTTATTGAAGGTATACTCAGATAATATAATCTTGACTTGCTTTATTATTATGATTAGGTGTAAGATTGTAATTAGTGTTGAGTCAGATACTCAAACACAAATACCTATGATAGTATGGGATGTCATAGAGTTTTACATTATGAAAATTACCTAAATGGGACATACTATATATGTTATATCTTGACCCATACCTAAATAAATATATGAGTTATGGTTATTAATGTATGGGTAGAGTGATCATGAAATATGATAGTATGGGATATCATAGGATACTTCAGCATAGATGTATATACTTAGGTGGTACATATTGTAGCTGTATGTTTAGATTCTCACCTAAATTGATTTTCCTAACAATTTTGTTGGTTATTACTTGAGAAATATGTTTATATCAGTTAGTAGGAAAAATATATTTGTGCATACAATCTTGAGAGTATAAATGAAAGATAAGTTTGACTGTTATGTACTGTATAACTTATTTTATTTTTTATACTTAGCTTATTTCTATGCCTAGCATGTGATTCTATATGGAACTATGAATATAAATTCCTTCATCATTATTATTATCTAGGTTATGTGAGAGTGCTTGGGTAAGCACACAACCCTAGAAAGTAAGGTGTTATATTTGATTGTATCACTTAGTTATGGGATTGTAGACCTAAGATTTAAAAGCTTACCTATGTCATGAGTAATTTGTTCTCTATTTTAGTTTATAGTACCAACCCATTTAGTGATGTTGTCTCATGGAGGAGACCATCACATTTGAAAGGAGAACTACATCAGACCTTGATTTTGAGGAGCGGATATGTAGGCTACCCAAGATTACAGTGGAGCATCGGGTCCAGGTCCTTAGGCTAGGTTAGGGTAGAATTTATTACATAAAAATCCATGTGAATTTTTAAATTAGTACCAATACTTAGTATATAAATTCAAACTATGATAATATCCTTAGTGAGATAGCAAACTTTTTGTATCATACTTTTTATTCTATTGCTTGCAGTGTTGGAATATTGAATTTGTTACTACTTGAAGTTACTGATTATATGAATGACTAAAGGATTCTAGAAATTGTGGTTGATTGAATATTGAAATTTAGCTATAAAATACTTTCTACATTTTATTACAACTATGAGTGTTGTTACATGTAGGACATGAGCATTGGGGTTAGACTATAGCGCTAGAACCTATGGTGTCTCATTTCCAATGCTCTTGTTCAATCACATTTCAAGTCTAGATGATCATTTCCTTCTGATTATTCTTCTTCATTATGTTATTCTAACATGAATACATTTAATGAATGACCAATAGATCTCTATAAAATACCATTCAAATTTTATTTAGAAAGGGGTTGACAAATATTATAAAATCAAGCAAGAATATAAGCAAGACTACTAAGACAAATTTTTCTATTATATGCATAAAACCATCAAATATAACTACCAACATATTCAAACCTTTACATCAATCCCTATCCACATCAATCACTCTCAGTTTGGCATTTTTTTATTTACATAACACTATTGCACAAAGCACATCAAGTGTGATAACTACATATGGCTTGATCTATCTTTAGAGTATTGGTATGTAGGCAACATAAGCACACAAGGGGTGTGGATACATGTTTAGTACATCTTACACACACTAATCCCTCTTCTTTTTCTTATTTTATTCAAGTACTATGGGGGTCTAGGGTTAGAGATTATATCATCTCTACAAAGAGCTCCATTGATATTCAAGATCTAAAATTTTGTAGGTAGGCTTACACAAGGATAGTAAACAAAACCCAAAAAACTTAGATCTCTATGACTACTTAGGACAATAACAGTAGGACCTAGACTATAGTGTTGAACCTTGAAGTGTCTTATTTTTTATGCTCTTATCCTTTTACTAAATGAAATCCAAATCTAGATTCACAAAACTATCTCAGTCATGTATAGCTAGTATTAGTGTCTATCTTAGATGTATCAGCCTAGTTTTAATATAAGTTACATTTATTATCTTTCATTACTATTTTTAGAAAGCTATGAAGGTCAAATAAATTATACAAATTAGTGGTTAAATCATTGAAATATTATTTAATGGTCTAGTCAAATTAGACCTTTAACTAATTTAGGAATAAGACTCTAATATTCCTAAAATAGCTAAATCATTTGGTGAACCCGACTTACTTCATTTATGCAAAAAAATCCTAGAAATCCTAGGGAAAATTCATTGCTAATTTTTCCAGTATCTTTTTTAAATTTTTATTGAATATTTAAATTATAAATTCACACTTAATTTTTAAATTTACCTTAGTAATTTTAAAAATAACTTACTTCAAACCCTCGTTGCCTATACTAGGTCTTGGTATTTTTTTAGTATTTTTCTAATTTTTTCCTAAATATTTAAAATCAAAATTTCACATTTTTAAAAATTACCATAATAATTTTGAAAATTATTTTCTTTTAAACCCTAGTTTCATATACTAGATCCCTTTGTCTACTTGAGGTATCACCTTACATTCAAATCATAATTTTATTTAATTTTTAAAAATTACCATAATAATTTTTGAAAATAATAATTTTTAAACTCTAGTTGCATATACTAGATCCCTCTATCTACTAGAGGTATCACCTTTCATTTATATTTTATTTCACATATAAAATAAAAATTGGATCTCACTTATTTCAAAACATGTCTTAGAAACAATAAGGAGTCCATCCTTGGTCCTATCATGTATATGAATGATGAAGTTTACTATATGTTAATGCAAAGCTTCATTCTTTCCCTTTCATTCTTACTTCTTATAATAAGGGATGATATTACAAAATTTATTGTTAAAAATGTACAAGATTTGAATATTTATTTTGCATATTTTATATCCCTCATATGGAATAATTTTCAAGTCTATCTTGCTAAACATACTAAAAATATCATATCACATGTCATCATTTTTTATGTATTAGTGCAAAATTCCATGCTCTCTATCCCTTTTTTACTATTTCTCATGTGGAATATTCTTTATAATCATATTTGTATACAAATTATAATTCTAATTACTTATTTAACATGTTATCTCTCTATTATGTGTAATTTAATTAAGAATAAAATCCTTACATACTTAGAGGATCCATTACATAGGCTAATAACCACCTGTCAAGTTTCAATGTCATTTCTTATGCACAAGAAAGAATTTTCTTCTTCTCCTCTCACCCAAGAGGGTGATAACTACTTTCCCTCTAACCAGGTCCATGCTATCACCCCTCTAAAAGGTGAGGAAACATATAATATTATTTCTAATGCATACATTTAGTCTATAGCTTCTTCAAATCCTCTTCAACATATGTACTTACATGTTTAATCAAAAGCAGCTATGGTTTGTACTTGTGAGACTCTAAGGGATCAAATCACCAGTATGAGAAAGTTAATTTCAGATTTACAAATATAGAATCAGCTATTACGTAAAAAGATCACAATATTGGAAAATTGGATTATAATACAAAATCCTCAATGGCACCCTAATGTCAATTATGTATATGCACCTTCATCTAGTCAATTGGTTGTAACAAGAAATTGCAATAAATTAACTCTACAACTAGAGATTCAAAAAGTATTCAAAGATCAAATAAGATTTCAAGTGAAGTACTAAGGGAGTGATTAAATTAAGTTGATCAAACTACCTCCTTTACATCCAGTGAGAAGATCCAGATATTATTGTGAATATCATAAAATGCATGGGCATCACATAGATTTATGTTTGGAATTAAATAAATATATACAATAGATAATTGCTAATGAGAATCCTATATAAGGTAAATCAATCAAGTAATCCATAGTGACATAGGAATACATTCAAAAAGGGTCAAATTTAAAAACAATACAAAAGTTATTACCAAAGCATAACTCAGAACAATAAAATGATCAAATATCAAAATCAGAGCAACAAATAATACCACAAGCAAAAGTAAAGCACATAAAAGATGAAAATCTACCTATCTAAAATGAAATTCAACTTTCAAAGAAGTATGTATTTGGTCAAAAATATCTACAAAATTTTGAATATCAAGGTCAAGGGTTACACAAGCATGCTCAAGGCATCACTAATCCTATTCTAGCAGTTGATAATGTTTTTCACCAAGGTTTGGAATTTATTAAATATCCTAAGGAAAATCATTCACAAACATAATTTATCAAAGGAAAAGATATAGATATAATAAAATTCAACACTAGCATTCTATTGGCTCAAAATCAAGATGATAATGATAAGTGGAACAATATAATTTATTATGATTTTTAAGATACTGACAATGAATCTGAATATTCATAATCATATTCACAGCCATTTCCTCATGCTTCACAATCACATACAATTCCTTTTTTTTATATAGGACACCATGACGGGGAGTCTCTTATAAGACTCATCGATTAGTATTGTCTCTTCTCAACCTTGTACATAATTTTTCAATTTACTTGTATATAGCTTCTTTTTAATTTCTTCTACATAGTCTCTTCATACTTGACTGTACATAGCTTATATCAAAAATTCAAATATATCAAAATACCAAAAACAATATAACATTTCAAAATACAAAAACATTCAAATAATTTAAAAACATAAAAACATTTCAATTATAAGAATTATCCATGCTTTACATTTCTACTACCATGTTAGACTTACATTTTCTATTCTATGCTATTATTTTTTTATTTAATCTAAATTACCATGCTTCACTTGATCTTCATTGAGTGTGTGTAGTGACATCTATATCCTTGATTGCTTCACTTCAAAAATTGAGGGGGCAACCTACATATACATTCAAGACATACATTGATATATCTACCCACTGGGGGCATCTTCTACATGACTACACCATCCAAGTTATATAATTCATACACCACACACTTTAGTTATCATGATGATGTATATTAATTACTAGATTATATAAATTACTCTATCGACACTCACTAGTATATAGTATTCATGCATTTTTTAGCATATACCTAGTCTTGTTCTACATATCTTGCATACTTTCAGTTCTTACTTTGATTAGCTATATGAAATTATATTTCCAATATTTACATGGTTTCCTTTCTTGCTTCACGTAGTTAGATGTGATTGCATTTTTTAGTTCCTATTTCATCTCCTATATGTGATTTAGGACATTTTCCAATGTCCTTTCCTTCTATTCTTATATGTGCCTCAAGATATTTGCTAATATCCTTTGCTTTTACTCTTTTATGTACTTGTGGCCCTCATGCCAACCTTGCTTGTTTTCAATTGTGTGTATATGTGACATTTGAACATTCATTGTATGTTTGATTTCCAATTTGAGTGACAGGTACCCATTCCCATTATTGTCTTGGCCCCTTGGCCACTTTTGTGTGCTTCTTGTTTCTTGCCTTATGTGTTTTTTGCTTATTTACTTCTCAACCATTTGCAATGCCATGATCCATATCATGTATTATATTGCTTGCTTGGATGCCATGATGGACATCATATTCCATCCCTCCTTGACAACTAACAACTAAAAACTAAAATTTCTAGATTTAGTTGAATACATTACATATTTTATTACATTGTTATATCTATTTAGGCATACTCTTGTTGATCTAACAATCTCCAATACAAACTATGCTATATCTTGAGACATCAATTCAATTATCATTGTTATATCATGTATTTTATACCATAACACACTTGTAGAGTTCTTTATTTTGAGGGCAATCATTGCATAATATTCACTCCTACCCTCAAAGAGGGGGAACTAAATAGGGGCTTTGTTATAGAGATCAAAGCTCCTACTAGTTGAAAAATCAATTTTTAGAACACTTAAAACAATAATCAGATGTCAAACTAATTAGAACAGACTAAAAAATAGTGATGATTATAAAAGAGTCATCATGTTTAGCAAAGGATAGCAATGTTAGACATGAAAAATAATTTCAAATAGTAGGGTGTCTTATTTTTGGTGTTTCTCTCCAAATAGAAAAAATACTAGATTTTTTAAACATAGATAAAAAGGTTAGCTCAACTATAGCTTTGTCAAATATGGATCAGTTCAGATTCAATTGTTTTCATACACATTTTCTTAGAGAATCTAGATATGGGGGCATCATGTGTGGCATGATGACTCTCTCTTCCAATTTTAGATTGGGTAGTTGGTATATCTTTGAGATTAGAATCCTTATTACAAACACCAGTGATTAGGGGTAATGTGCGTAGCATATTTGACTTATTTTATTTTCAAGTTTAGTATATTACCTAGTTATTCTCAATAGTTAAATGCCTTAATCCATCTGTAGGTGGTTGGAATCATTTTGGAGTGGATTTCATAAAATCCCAACCTCCACATTTTTAAGTGGCTTTCACATAAGCCTAGTTTCTAATTTTTGAATGGTTTTCATACAAACCTAATCTCCTCCTTCTAGAGTTGGCCAAGATTGGTTTAGTTTATAGTACACATTTTGGCTATCCACACCACATTATCAAGATTAAATAACATTTATGTACTTTAGTAACCATCTCATATGACACACATTCGTACTAGTATCATTTTATAACTTCACAAGGCAATGATGGATCCAAAGGACTAGCAAGCCTTTCTATTCTTAAGCCACCTACTCAGAGGGATTATACACACAATCCAAAATATAAATAACACACACATGATTGCATAACTTCACTTAGTAGGTGATGATGGAGCTAAAGGGCTAGCCTTTTTATTCTTGAGCCACTCTTAAGGAATTGAGCACTCAACTCCATTCATGATATCAATCTTGATACAGTACATACCTAACATTACTCAACATCATCCAACATCACTCAACATCATAATAGTTTTTATAATGGTTCACATATTCAGTGAGGTGTATTCATTACTTTCTCCTCCTCTTTCTATTACCAAGATTTATACATTCTTATTTTAGATATAACATATCTAGCAATAACTAATCTACTCTTTATTTTCTCTTACAAATTTACACTTCACAATGTGTTCTCTCTATGCACATCCAACATCACATAGTTTCATGGGATTTACCCTTATAGGTAAGTTCAAGAATGCTTTATACTTTTTTTGATCCTATTATTTTGCTTTATTATATTACTAGAATAAAGGGGGAGAAAATTTAGTCATATAAAATATCAAAATTGGTAGATTGAGTGTGGCTTGTGAAACCCAACCCATAGGTCCCTCTTGTATGCTCTCATGACCCTTATAGACACCTTTTTTCTTATTCTCATTCATCCATAGACTTTTGAGACCTAATTCGAGCTTAACTAAGCTATATTTCCCATTCTATTTCCATCCCCCCCAAGTCTTGAACCTATAAGACAGGAGCACTGGGATCAGACTATAGTATTGGACCCTAGGGTGTCCCATTTCTAGTGCTCTTGTCTAATCACATGTTGATATAGATGACCATTTCCTTATGATTCATCTTCTTCATTATGTAGACCTATCACGAATATATTTAAACAATGACCAATAAATCTCTATAAAAACCCATTCAAATTTCATTTAGAAAGAGGTTGGAAAATATTACAAAAGCAAGCAAGAATACAAGCAAGGCCATTAAAGTAAATCTCCCTATTCTCTACATATAGCCATCTAATATAGTTATCAACATATTCAAATCCTCACACCAATCCCTAGTCACTTTGAGCACTCTCAATTTTGCATGTTTGCATTCATATAACACTATTGCATAAAACACATCAAGTGGGATAATTACATATGGCTTGATCCCTTTTCAGAGTATTAGTATGTAGGAAACATGCTAACATAAGGGGTATGAATACACATTCAGTGCATCTTACACACACTAACCCCCCTCTCTCAAGATTTATTCAAGCACTAAAGGGGTTTAGGGTTGGATATTAAATCATATCTATAATGAGCTCTATCAACATTCAGGATCCAAAATTTTACAAGAAAGCTCATACAAGGATAACAAATAAAACCCAAAAAACTCAAATCTCTGTGACTAGTTTGGACAATAGTGGTAGGACCTATACTATAGCTTTGAATCTTAAAGTGTCATATTTTTAGTGTTCCTATTCTTTCATAGAATGAAATCCAGATCTAGATTAATGATATTGTCATAGTCTTGCATAGTTGGTATTAGCCTTTATCTCAATCGTATCATCTTAGTTTTAAGATAAGTTACATTTCTCCTCTTTCATTACTATTTTTAGAAAGTTACAAAGGTCAAATAAATTATACAAATTAGTGGTTAAATTAGGAATAAGACTCCAATATTCTCAAAATAGTTAAATCACAAAGGTATTCTATGGGGGCTAAAAATTAAGGAGTCAAATCTTTATTACATAATTTAATCATGTAATTTAATGAACAAATATGAATAAAGTTTTTAATTAGAATAATTATAATTTAAAAAAAAATTAAATATTTTTATATTAAAAAACTATTTGAGTTTATTATCTATTTTTATTTATGTTTAAATCATTAAATAATTTTATCAATTAATGTACATAATTGTTTAATATGTTTAAATATAAAAATATATTTTTTTAATAATTTTCCTACATGCTTTGAAATTAGGGTTAAGTTTATATTTTTCTCTTTCCATTATTTTCTTTTAATTTTTCTCTCCCTTTTGAAGGCCAAAAATATTCTTTTATTGACTATTGGGTTAACTATGACGTTAGTGGTGGAAGCATTGACCCCATTTTTCACTATCATTTCTATAGGTGTGGCATTAGTGGTGGAATATTTGACCTCATTTTTCACTGTCATTTCTATAGATGTTTCTAGTCAGGTATTTGACCTATATAATGTATTATTTTACTATATCTGAAATGTGTGATTTATTTGGCTTGACATGACCTTTTATTCATTGTTTACTACTTTAAGTTATGAAATTGTTGAGATTCAGATAGACTTGGATTTTTGTTATGAAATGGTCAAGATAATGAAATGGCAGATATTAGGATTGTTTAACACTTGTTTGTATTCAATAGGGACCCAAATTAATGAATGTGAGGGAGAATCATTCATTTTTTATTAATTGTATGCAAATAATGAAATGGACTAGATAATGAAATGGGCAAAGATTATGATTATTTAGCACTTAATTGTATTCAATAGGGACCCAAATGGTGAATGTAAGGGGAAAGCTAACATTATTTTATTAAATATAAGTAAATAATGAAATGGCCGAGATAATGAAATGGTAAAGATTAGGATTGTTTAGGGATTACTTATATTCAATAGGGATCCAAATGTTGAATGTGAGGGGAATGTAGATATTTTTATTAATTGTAAGTAAATAATGAAATGGGAGATAATGAAATGGTGAAGATTAGTATTGTTTCATGCTTAATTTTATTCAACAAGGACCCAAATGGTGAATGTGAGGGGAAAGCAGAATTTTTTATTAACTATAAGCAAATAATGAAATGGCCAAGATAATGAAATGATACAGATTAGGATTGTTTAGCAGTTACTTGTATTTAATAAGAACCCAAATGATTATTGTGAGGGGAAAGTAGACATTTTTTATTAACTATAAGTAAATAATCAAAGTAAAAGAGTGTCATTATGTGAGAGGGTTTCAATGGTTCCACCATCTCTATCCCGTCACATCGTTCATCTGTTGGTTCTATTTGGATACTATGAATTGTTTTTATTTCAGACTGAGTTAAAAAGTCATTTTTTGTCTTATTCTAGGTTATTATAATTTGAGTTGAATTATTATTTTTTATACTGAGTTGAAAAATCATTTTTTGGGTTGGAAAACTTTTCCCTCATGTCACATCATAAAATTTAATGAATGAATGATTGAATAATACCTAGCATTATTATTTGGGGTGGTGAAATTTACCCTTGTGAATTGATATTCTTGGGTAGAGGGGTCCCATGCATCATTATATATTTAAAAATTTCTTATAAAATAATTGCACCTATTATATAAGAGTAAGTATTGTTTAGGGAGAAGTTTTCGAGGGGTGGGAAGTAACAGGGGTTGAATATTTGTATGGATGCTCCCTTTTTTTGGTTGTCATCCATCATTTGCATCCAATAATTTTTTTGTTTTTTTTCAAACAAAACTTTTGTAGTAAGATGCTCCTAATTTCTCTCAACAACATATATTACACATAATTTTTATAGTCTTTGGAGCACAACCAAATATCTTTAGAGCATTTGATACAGGTCTTCCAATCACCATGTACAGATCTTTGGATCATTCTTAGACTTATTTAGAGAATCCTATGGATCACACTCAGAGTATATTTAGATAAATTCCATAGCATCTTTAGAGTGTCTTCTAAGCATTTAATCGTCAAATCTCACTTACTGAATCCTCAAAATTGTAGCTGAAAGAGTTGTAAAAATTGTGTGTTGCCTTTTCAAAATTACCCCTCATTGGGATGTTTTGTTGTACTTGAAATAATCCCATCCTTGAGATGTGTTCCTCTACTCAAAATTAACCCATCCATGGAATGTGTTGTTGTACTTAAAATTGTGTTATTCATCCAAATAAGACACAATAACAAGGTAAAGAATCAATAGTAAATTATATACAAATAATGAACAAATTGCATTTATATCCTACTTAGATCAAACTTTAACTATTAAATTCAATATAATATATAACCAAATGCAACACTTTAGGGATAGTTTATATAACTATGATGAGCTATATGAAATGCTCATTATCTCTCCCCCACACTTTACCTTTTACAAGTCATATTGTAAAGAAGTGGGATGAATGATCCTTAATCCAAATTTCTTGATTCAAACCTCTGACTTAGATCATATACTTAAAAATGATGTCCCTAGTCATGGTGGACCCTTGGAAAGAATCCAAGATCTCTGAAAACTGTATGAACCTAGGCTTTAAATTCAACTTATTGAAAATTGCAACACCGTTATAGAGATAGAGGGCATAGAATGATAGGAGGCCTAAACCTCATCCCAATCCTAACATCTAAACCTATTTCCTCTAAACATAAGTGATTATTTTAAAAACTACTTTAGCTCTTTTTAAACTCCATTTAATATTAGTAGGGCTAAGGACTTCCCTATGCTTCAAATCAATAGGTAATATCTCCCACCTAGGAAGACTTTCATTGAAACCATCAGCATAATGGTGGTTTAGAAAATCTCTAAAAGTATCAATATTAGATCTCAATAGCTCATGATAATTTTTCTTCATATGCATATAATATAGTACTTGAAAAGATGAAATAAGTTTCTTTGTTTTTAGAAATTGTGGTCTCGTGCATAATCAGTGGTGCTTTATAATTGTAGAAATCTATTATTGGCTTGTTGCCATGCCATTTGGTCCCTTAGAGTGGAGAGAAATGTCTATAATTATGCCTCTTCAACAAATAAATTTATCAAAAAACCATATTGATATCCTAACAACAAATTGAAAGTATAAAATGCATAAATGGCATCCTACCTTTCTTTAGTGCTCTTTAGAAAAATATCCATAAATATATGCTCATTTTCAATGATATGTGAAAAACCAAGGGAAATTAACTGAATCTACCATTTATAAAATTTCTCATTTAAAAAAAGACAATAAAATGATGAACATTGCCTACATGCTAATAATTTCTCAAAAATAGCATAAATGTGCTGGATAGAAGCCTATGATTTATACAATTACAATTAGGATTCTGCCAATTACTTCTAAGATTCCTCCTTAAGTTTGGAATTTTCATCCTTAAATTTTTGAATTTTCTCTTGGGTGATATGCCAAGTAGAGATTATTTCATGTAATGGAACATAGAAAGAAAGAACAAGTCTTGTTGGACCCTCTGTCTAAACTATAATCTCTCATGTTTCTCTTTGCATGGCCTGAATAGAGGCTTGTAACCCATAATTCTAAGTGGTAAGCTATGTTATCCTATTAGTATGTTGGATAATCATTGTATTTCTATCATAAATACTTTCTCTTAGATTATGAATCAGATTATGCTTATCAACATTGACATTTTACAAATTAGTAATCTTAGTGTCCTTGATAACAAGAGAATTCTATAAATCAGTAATCTGAGTGTCCTTTATAGTAATGAAATTCTAAAAATTACTAAATTTTTGGGTTTGTGAAACATTAAATTGTGGACCATAGTTTTTTCAACTTCTATTCCTTAAAGAATTATTTCTTATTCACTAACTCTAGTAATAAATTTTTCCCACCGTTGTTTCAAATTAGAAATCATCAAGTCCTTACCTTTCAAAGTTGAATAGAGGACATCTAACTCTATTTGTTGTAGTCTGATTATTTCCTCATGGTGTGATAAATCCATGGCATGC
The DNA here is from genome assembly GCA_037957365.1 of Torreya grandis. Classification (NCBI taxonomy): domain Eukaryota; kingdom Viridiplantae; phylum Streptophyta; class Pinopsida; order Cupressales; family Taxaceae; genus Torreya; species Torreya grandis. The sequence goes on along the minus strand of JARHVA010000370.1, from coordinate 4,233,074 downwards.
TAAAATTCTTTTTCTTTATTGAAATTTTTTTGAGAAGATGGATCTTCTTCAATCAAGGGTGAATTACCCTTATCATCAATAGAAGGCATAGGATGCTCTACTTCTTGAGGTACAACTTCTTCTGCTAGGGTTACCTCTACAAATACAATTTCTTCTATGGCCTATACATCTTCTTTTTCTTCTTCCTACAAGATAAGTTGACAAATACACTAGAGTTTAGTTGGAGGAGGATGTGGGGTGTTTGAATAAAGTCCCATTTGTCACTTTGATCTCTGATATAGTATCTTTAGAACCAATGGTGGTAGAGATGGTCATTCTATAATTTCAACTATGGGTACTTCAATCTAGATTGTATTGAAAGGAGGAGAGTAGAGCATGGTGTAATTTTTGTAGGAACCATATAAAACTTTTAGAGGAAAGAGGACCAAGGATTTTCACCTCTTGGTTTACTGAGAACATAATGGCGATAAATGAGTGTAACCAGCCCATGATGACAGGTAGACCTAGTATCTCATCTTATCTTTTGAGAAACATTAATCAGATAAATTGTGAAAAAGGGAAGATTGATCTTATAATCTTATTGAATAAATATTTTATTCAAATGAAGGAGTCTCATAGCATCTCTACCCACTACCGTAAACTAACCATCATAAGTGATATATTTCATTATCTAGAAAACAACATTTTTCTAAGGTTGAGGAAGACTTTTTCTCAGAATTCCCTTGGTCACTCCTTAGGTAGATTTGGCTAGTCTAGGGTGTCTCATTTCCTTCAACAAACATGTAAATTAGGTCAAAAAAATTGATCTTTTCAATGTCAAATACTCCATCCTTAGGAATCCTAGATAGAGCATTGATTATAGAGGGATTCACTAGAACGTTTTTCTCTTTAATAATAGCATGATATTCATCAAAATTATCATATAATTCTTGTATAATTTCTTCATGGAATCCCTAAAATATTTTTAATAAATTCAACCAACCTATTATTTCAAAGATGTCTCTAACTAATTCATCTTGCAGTAATGCATCAGAGGATTCCAGTTCACTTTTTTCTTTCTCCCACCCATCTTCAGAGAAAGAAATTTTTAATTTCAAATCTGACTATACTGTAAAAACATAGAGCTTGAATTTGCATATGGAATAGGGGAAACAATAGATTATAGATATGCCACAAACATTATTGGCATTGAAAATGCAAAAATGAATAGCAAAGTAGGTTATATGATGTGATTATGACAAAAATGATGTCTATAATTATGGTTATCTCTTCAGAGCATGCAAGATATAATGGGAAGGTGATTTATTTGGTCAAGTAGTCATGTGTGTCATAATTTCATTATTGACAGTACTGGGAACAATAATCACAATCAATTATGCATCACACCAAATCTTTTTGAAACACCCTCTATTTTAAACATAGTTACATCAATATTGTTTGAAAAGACCATTTAGAAACATCATCACAAAATAATGTCACATCAATTCTTTTGGAGATCTTTTGAAAATACCATCACATCAAATTATGGATTGCATCATTGTTGGTCTAATGGCATTGTTTTGATTCTCAATAATGGAGGTGGATTCTTCCCATTCATGATTTTTCATCTTAGGAGCATAGTTATCAATCTTTGGATCTAAGTCATTAGTCTTTGGAGCTAAACCTTCAGACTTTAGATCAAAACTATAATTCATTCAAACTTTGTTTATATATAAAAGTATAAAACACCTTATATATATATATATATATATATATATATAAAGAACCTAATTTATTACAAAAACCTTATATATATATTTGGAACCTTATATGTATATGTGTGTGTGTGTGTGTGTGTGTGTGTGTGTGTGTATATATATATATATATATATATATATGGTGTTGTTTGTATGTATTTATAGCCAATTGCATCCATTTAATCCTTATCTTGTCTGAAGAACCACTTGGGGGATCTATTGATGGAGGTAATGGCTGAGCTAGATTTTTTCCCATATGAATAGAGAAATGGGACATATTATAACTTGGTGGTTGAATACATTCCTTCTTTGGCCATTGATATCAAATTTTGATTGATGAGATCTTATATTGTCTTAATGCAAGATGAATGCACAAAAGACCTTTCTAGCAAGCTTGATTAATGTAATGCTGATGTTGATCCTAGTTCATGCCCTATTAATGGGAAAGATTTTAAAACTTTGAACTATTTATTTTATAAATTAATATCTCTAGAATTCAATTTAGCTTGAATTTGAATTTGATGTGCTATCAATTTTAGCTTTAAAGCTAAATATTCCCACCTCGAATACAACTAAGTAATCACGTGGCATGAATATTACTAAGATATCTAGTTGGATTGAAATACAAACACGTGGAACATTTTTATTACCTCATAGATTCTCAAAATTAATCTTTCCATGATGACTTATCTGTTTACCACCACCTAATGACCCTCAATTCATAGTGAACTCTCAGGTGGTGCCTTTTAATTATGATACCTTCAATGGGGAATCTAATATTATGCCTATTTTAAAGGTATCTTAAAAGATACCTTTAAGGGTAAATCCACTTTTATGCATTTTTTAAAGGTATCTCTTGGGAGATACCTTGAAGGTATTACATGGGCCTTAAAAATATCACCCAGTAGTGCCTTCCGTGTATAGGAAAATTCCACTTGTTCTTTGAAGGAGAAATCCTCTCTTGTGCCTATTTGAAAGGTATATCTTAGGAGATACCTTGAAGTGGAAATCCACTCTTGTTCTTGAAAGGTATCTCCTAGGAGAAACCTTGAAGGTATTATAAGGGCCTTCAAAATATCACTCAATAATGCTTTCCATGTAAAGTAAAATTGCACTTGTTTCTTGAAGGAGAAATAAACTATTATCCCTATTTGAAATATATCTCCTAAGAGATAAATTGAAGGGGAAATCCACTCTTTTTAATGTCTTAAAGGTATATAATAAAAGATACATTGAAGGTATTATAGGGGCCTTAAAAATATCACCCAGTAATGCCTTCTATATAAAGGAAATTCCATTTGTTCCTTGTAGGAGAAATCCACTCTTGTGCCTATTTGAAAGGTATCTCCTAAGAGATAACTTGAAGGGGAAATTAATTATTTTCCATGTTTGAAAGGTATGTCTTAGGATATACCTTGAATTTATTATAAATGCCTTCAAAATATCACCTAGTAGTGCCTTCCGTGTAAAGGAAAATTCTACTTGTTCCTCGAAGGAGAAATCCACTCTTATGACTATTTGAAAGGTATATCCTATGAGATAACTTGAATGGGAAATACACTATTTTCAATGTTTGAAAGGTATGTCATAAGAGATACCTTGAAGGTATTACAAAATATTTTGAAATATCACCCAATAGTGCCTTTTATGTAAGGGAAAATTACACTTGTTTCTTGCAAGAGAAATCCACTTTTGTCCCTATTTGAAATGTATCTCCTAGGAGATTCCTTGAAAGGTAAATCCAATATTGTGAATGTTTAAAAGGTATATCTAAAGAGATAACTTGAAGGTATTTCAAAATCTTTCTAAATGTCACTCAATAGTGCCTTATATGCAAAGGAAAATTCTACTTGTTCCTTGTACGATAAATCCACTCTTGTGCCTACTTTAAAGGTATCTCCTAGGAGATACCTTAAAATAAAAATACACTCTTGTGCATGTTTTAAAGGTATATCATAAGAGATACATTTAAGTAAAAATACACTCTTGTGAATGTTTGAAAGGCATCTCTTAAGAGATAACTTAAGGTATTACAAAAGCTTTCAAAATATCACCTAGTAGTACCTTCCATGAAAATTCCACTTGTTCCTTGAAGGAGAAATCCACTATTGTGCATGTTTGAAAGGTATATTCTAACAGATATCTTGAAGGGTAAATTCACTCTTGTGCATGTTTGAAAGGTATTTCTTAGTAGATACCTCAAATTATCACCCAGTAATGCCTTCCATGTAAAGGAAAATTTTGCTTGTTCTTTGAAGGAAAAATCCACTTTTATCCCTATTTGAAATGTATCTCCTAAGAGATACCTTAAAGTGAAAATACACTCTTGTGAATTTTTTAAAGGTATATCTTAAGAGATGCCTTAAATGTATTACCGGTTTTTTAAAAATATCACTCATTAGTGCCTTCATACAAAAATAAATTCCATTTGTTCTTTATAGGATAAATCCACTCTTGTGTTTGCTTGAAATGTATCTCCTAAGAGATACCTTGATGGGTAAATCCACTCTTGTACATATTTTAAAGGTATCCCATAAGAGATACCTTGAAGATATCACAAAGGCCTTGAAAATATCACCCAATAATGTGTTACGTGTAAAGTTAAATTCTATTTGTTCCTTGAAGGAGAAATCCACTCTTGAACCTATTTGAAAGTTATTTCCTAGGAGATACCTTGAAAGGGGAAATAATAAAAGGGCCTTCAAAATATATCCTAATAGTGCATTTTCCATGTAAAAAAAATTACACTTGTTCCTTGAAGGGCAAATCCACTCTTATCATTGTTTGAAATGTATCTCCTAGGAGGTTTGGCTTGATAAATTACACAAACTTCAAGAGGAAAGGGAACAAAAAAGTGATGTGAATCTCATCCATAATGAGCCCACTAAGTGGTACCAATGCATAAATACTCCTCTGTTTCAAAGCTAAATACTAGGTACTTTGGGATTTTATTAAGAGCATTGAGCAATTGAGATAAATAGAGAAAGAGTGTCTATAGGTGGACAAGGTAGTGAAAAATTGTCAATCTAATTTTAAGGTAGAAACAAAGAGTGATTTTGAACAAAATATCTTATCATGGAATCTTCTACATCCTCATCTAGAAGTGGCAAGCGTCCCTCAAAATAGATAACCTATAGAATGAGTAGTGGTAGAAATCCTCCCCCTAAGTATGCAATGAGAAAATATTATGCTTCAGCCCCTAGCCAAGAAAAATAAAAAGTGTCAAATAGTAAGAAGGCAACCAAGGGGCCTTGCAATGACAAGACATTGGTAACTAATTTTTTGGATAACATATTCAACCTAGAGTTAGCCCAAAATATCAAGAATCTGAGAGAGGACTCACATGCCTAGATGATTGATATGATTAGTACAAAAAATTATAACTCTTTTGAATGTAGAATATGGGATTACACACTAACATAGCACATGGTGCCATATGTAAACCTCTGCCCCAAGGTCATCGCTCTCTACACATAGAGATATGATGTTGGCACTGACATGATCATTAGCAATTCCTATTTGAAGGTTAAGATCAGTATATATAACATCAAGGTAATGTTTTGGGTTGCATATAATCCCAAGGCCACTATTTACAACATCAAAAGCCTCTATAACATTTGTGATTCCTTTAGAGATAAGGCACACTTCTTCAAATCTCTCCTCAAGAAAGAGGTCACAAAGATGCCTCCACTACCCACATCCCTATTGAATTTTCCCACATAGCACTTAAAATATACCCTATCCATGTTAGCCTTAATCACAAAGTGGTGATGTCTATGTCATCAGAAATACCTATGCAATATCTCTTGAAGGTTATCAATATCAAAGAGAATGGAGTGATGGAGATTCAACTTGCTGAATTACTCAAACTCTAGGAGTCAAGGGAGCTATCAGGTGACACAAAGATTGTCTAAGAATAAGCAATAAAGTGGTGGTTCTATAAGAATTCATTGGATATAATATTCAAACTCTGGGACCTAGTCCTTAAATATGACCAAAGGGATACTAAACTAGGTCAACATACATAATTCAATTCTCTATGGAAAGGAACCTTTTGCATCATCATCAATTGGTGGAGAAATGATTTTAAACTAAAATATTTAGAGGGCAATGCCTTAGATATACTCATTCATGAGATCAACATGAACATTTCATTTGACTTCCCACCATCCCTTATACATATTAGATAGTTTCCTTTCTCCTTTGTTGTGTTCCTCTCCTCATTGTTGTTTTCCCCCTTGTTTTCCTTTTTTTGTTGTTTCTTTTCTGAATAAGTGTTGTTAACACAAGTGACTAATGAGATAATTATGTGTCTTCACTTGAATCTCTCCACATGTTTTAAACATTCTCTAAATTATGGTTATCTACCCACTTCCCCTATCATTAATGTAAAGATGATCTGTTATGCACTATTCCCCATAAATATTACCAAAAATATTCTAAGGTAATGCTTCAAGTGTGTGTGCCTCTCTCATCATTTATGGTGTTAGTCATATTTAAATTCTCCATGATGAGATACCTAGTGGAACTAGTGCATATATCCACCCCTTCCTACCTAAAATCAATCAATTGCCATTTTTATGTTTGAAGAGAGCATCGATCAATTGAAGCAATAAGAAAAAAGCCTTAAAACTAAAGGGAAATAGCAAAAATGCTGACCCAATTTTATTAGAAAAGGCATAGAATTATCTTGAGATTTAGTCTTCATCCTCTTGGGAAATGGAAGCTTCTACATTCTCTTTAGGAAGTGGGAATCACCCATCAAAGTAGAGATCTCATAATTCAAGCAGTACAGGAGCCCTTCCTCCTACATACACCATGAGAAAATCCTATGCTTTGGCCCTCACCCAAGTGAAATGGAAAGTCCTTAATACCTTGCGATCTATAAAGAGAGCCTAAAAAGATAAATCTTTGATGATCAATTCAATAGATGATATTTTCAATCTAGACCTAGCCCACAACCCTAAAAATCTGAGGAAGGGTGCTCATGCAAGCTAGACAAAATCAATAAGAAGTATCCCTAATTTAGATGAAAAATTTGGGATTTCACCTTATCAAAACACATGGTGCCCTATATATACCCTTTCCCCAAGATCATCACCCTTTGTACTAAAAATTATGATGTCTAGACTAGTACAATCATAGGAGGTGTCTACCTTAGGGTTAAGATCAACGTAGATAACATCAAATAAATACTTCAAATCCCACATTATCCCAATGCTGTCATCTACAACATTGAGAGCCTCCAAAGCATCTAGGACTCAAAATTGGAATATAAGGCATGTTTCCTTGAATCCCTTCTCACCCAAAAGATCGTAGAGCTACCTCCCATGCCCTTACACCTATTTTATTTCCATGTACAAAATGTAAAGGATAACCTATTCATGATAGCATTCATCTTGGGCATGGATACGAATGACAACATCAAATAATTCTAGTTGGGAGTGACCTTTATTATGACCATGGTAGAAAATGTGGAAACTTTCTAGATGGATTTCATCGAAGCCATCACCTCTACCATAAGAGAAGAGTTTTAAAATTTCACAATAATAAGTAACTTCTAGTATCCATCTTACCTAATGCACTTAGTATTATACTACCACTTCAATTTTTTCTCTAAATATCTTCAATTAAACACCACAGACATAAATGATTTTACCAACATCATCACCCTGATCACTATTTATACCCACATCTTATCAATCATGATTGAATACTATGAGTTCTTGAAGTGGTTTATGGCTCTAATTTTCATGGATCTTAGTGGGCAAGATGTCATCCCATAGATGATAAATGAATAGCAAACATGGCTCAAATGTAGTAGGGTCATAGTTGATTGTTTCTAAAGGGACCATTTCTCATTCATCCAAGCACATGGGTTTATGGGGGACATTTTCCAAATTCCCTATATGCTAATTGATAGGACCTTGACCTTTGAGTTGGCACAATAACTTGATAACATGGACTCCTTCTATAGGGAAGGAAAGAATAAAAAGTGGCTATATGACATTCTTTTTTCAAGGGATGGCATCATGATGCAAAAAAGGCACTAGGAATGTATCCTCATAGCTAAGTTGGTAGAGCTAGGCCTAGACCTGATATATGATAGATGGGATTATGACCCAAAAAAATATATAGTGGGATTAAAGACTTCTAGTGCACTAAAGCATCATAATTAACCATATCTAGAGAAAATTAGGTCACTCATGGAAGATCTCCCTTAAAATTATGTGGACCTAGACCTGATCTCTCAAGATGTCCCTAAGTTGTGGGAGTCTTTTTATGATAACGTCCAAGATTTTAACTAGACAAATAATCTATCTAGGATGATGAAGTAATGACTAAATTCCTTAGGCTAGAGAGAAGATAAAAAGACTACCTTCCTACAATATAGATATGAGCTTGATAGGCCACATGTTATTTTGTATGAAGATGCCCCAAATGAGAAATTTGAAGAGTTGTGGGATGAGGCCCACCTGAAAGAGAACAAATATATCATAGAAGGGGAGTCCACACCAAATATTGAGGTGTCTAGGGATGATAAAGAGGAAGATATACTAGAATAAGAGACAAAGAACACTTCTCTAAAATAAGAAGAAGAAAAATCCATGGTGGCCTAGCCCCCATAACATGGTCATCATCGCTTCCCCCTATGCCATGGCCTTGCAGTAGAAATAGTAGGCACCTCATACCTAGGTTATCTCATCTCAAGTAGCTCAAGGCACTAGTTTCTAACCCACCAATGGCCCCTCTACAAAATAAGACATGAATTTTTAATCCCCTCTTTTTTACCTCTATCTCTTTCACTACTTCCTCATTCCCCTCCATAGCTCTAGTATAAGTTATGATCATAGCTACCACCCAATCAAGTGCTCTAGCTCTTTTCATCACCCATTATTCAACCTTGATGGACCTATTATAGGTCATGACAATTCCCACTGCCTAAACTAGCACTTCATTATCCCTAATCTTCTCTTCATCCCCTTAACCCACTATCAAATTTGACCCATGCTCTTTTACCTTTCCCATCTCTTCCCTCATGCCTTTTCTCACTCCCACACCATCGTCATCCATCTTATCCTCACTCATCATATAGTTACCATTCTCTCCAATCCATGGGATCCCACCATTTTCACCTTTATCCCTCACTATTTATTCACTCACTCCTATAGGAGTAGGGTCTACTACTTCACAATAGTAGATAACCATTCCATTCACACTACCTTAAAGAACCCCTTTCATAGGTGAAATCATCTAAGCACTGGATCAAGTTCAATAATAGATAGATATAGTGAGGGTAAGTTATGTGGCCTAGATGGAAAAGAAGAGGGGAAAATGGGTCAAATATAAAGCTAACCCCATATGTGGTCATTTTGTAACCCTAAAAAATAGTCTTTCCTAATCATCCATCTGACCTCTCAAGTAATTAAGCACTAATAATAGATGAAACCAGGGGATTACACCATCCAAGCCATTGGGCTTAACCTCAAACAAGCTTATCCCAATAACAAGGTCAAGATTATCGAGGAAATGTAGAGGTTAGTAACTATGAACTATGCCAAGGTAGATCATCAATTAGAGAAAATCAAGTAGGAACTCATCAAGTTCAAGGCCATGGATGAACACCTCAAGGCTGAGGCTAAAGCCAAATATACTAACCTCAACCAAGCAAGAAATGACCTCCAAATCCACATCATAATAGAAATATTTTAGGTTAAGGATAATAATTAGATGGCCATTAAGACCATACTATAAGATTTGAAGGCATAATTGGTTGTATTTCATGAGAATCTCTTTGATGTAAAGGGGGCACTCCAACTACTCTTAAACTCAACACAATAAGACTCCTTGATAAAGAACTAGGAGATTGAAAGGCTAAAGAATGACCTCATTACTCATCTTTAGGGCACATAAATCCTTCCCTTGATCCAAAAACTATATAAGTCTTACTAGGAATGGATCAAGGTCATGACAACAAGCTTGAAAGTAATGTTTGTCTTCATCACTGATGCATAGAAGTTGATGGCCTAGGTGAGTTCATCTATAAACCAAGTGATCACCTTCATCACCCCCAAGGTCCCAAACTCATAAAGCCTAATCCAAAAGATTTTTAGTTCCTCTCTTTATGATTTACAAATAAAAGGTGTGGTTGACCAAAGGTAGGCAATGATAAAGGTGAATGAGTTCTTAAGCTGCAATAAGGCAACAAAAAATATATCTTGAATTTATAATTATGGGATCAAAATGTAAGGCATTCCTCAATGCCTTAGATTAAGTGGTCTAACAAAGGAAGGGATGCATAAAAAATTGGTCCAATTGGGGCTCTCCTCTCCTTTATTGACTAACAATAGTATTCTCTTTGAGGATCAATTCAAGGCACTGCTCGAACAAAAGTATGATGAAGAGTTTATTTCCACAACCCTCGATCAAATGCCTGATGCTTTCAAATAGGAGAAGATTTTTTACCCACTCACCCAGATGGAGTTTTATATGCTAGCAGTGGTTAAAATCCTAAGTAACATCTCCTTTAAGGATATATTTGACTTGGATAGAGCCTTCAAAGCTCAATGAAAATACCTAGATGGAGGAAGAAAGGGCACCCTTGCAAGTATCCCTACAAAAAATTTAAATGTCAATCTTCCCCTAATTTTTGAATACTTATACCTCAATTGGTCTAAACAATAATTTTTTTGGGTTATTCCATCTATAGGTAGACACCCCTATGAGTCACTAGGAACTATGGATCATAAATCCATAATTGAGAATTTTAGAGTAGTTTGAGTTACAACCTTAGATTCACTTGATAGTAAGTAGTTATTTAGTGCATCTGGCCTTTCCCCTCCTTTTGGTCCCTTTTCCATATTTTGTCTCCTTTCCCCAATTTTATTTTTGTGAAGTGCCAGTCTCTTCCCACTATCTCCATTCTCATTTTTCATTCATGCTCCAAAATGGAATTTCTATAAAAACTTCATCCAATTACTACCCATAGGGAAATACATTGGTAGAGTCTACAAAACTTGATCTAGCTGATCAAGATAATGGGAAATGAAAAGTAGAAACACTGGAACTTGCATGTGAGGATAGCTCTATGGGTAGATTACATCACCCCCAAATAATTTTTTTAAAACTTCTCCATATGAACTAGTCTTCATAGGGACAATCAGCATTCACCCTACCTGATAGACTTCAACATTTCTCCCCTTCTACTCTCACCATCAATTCACTTGATTCTATGGGAGTAGGATCCACTACTTTGCAACAAAAATTAGCTATTCCATTTTCATTTCTATGGGGGATCCCCTTTTCATAAGAGATCGTTCAAGCACCAGACTAATACCAATAATAGGTGGATACAACATATGGTTTTATTTTTGCTTTGGCTCATTTGAGTGTCAGAGTTTCTAGGGTTCTCTAGTCCATAGGAAAATGCCCTTGTGAGTCACTAAGAATTGTGGATCAAAAATACACTTTTATTATTTTGGAAAAAAACATTTTTAGCTTCAAACTCACATAGTATTTAGGAGTTCCTCATCACCTTATAACATCCCCCCTTTTGACCTCTTTCTTCTTCAGGCCAACTTTCAAATTTTGTCTAAGTCGTAGCCCTTGTCTAATTTTTATGCATGGAAGCCCAGTGCTCATCTAACTTAAAGAGACTTATACATCACTCTAAATAATTACCAATTTGACATGTGCCACCCCCATGCTTTACCTCACCAAGGAGTTCTCAGTCCCTCTAGAGAAGCACATCTTGATGCATGGCATCTCCATACTTTCCCGAAAGTAGAATTGGGTTACTAAAGCTTATAAGAGCACCATTCAATGAAGGTGTGGTTCCCTCCTCATAAGAAAAGATTTTGAAACACTTTAATATTATCCTAAAATGTAAACTAATGATTTTTAGGATGATCAAGGTCATTATATGTAGCATAACAAGGATAAATCTAAAAGAGAACACATGGGATAACCTCGCTTCTTACAAGCATCTGGGATCCTAGTGTCACTTTATCCAAGAAGCTTCCTTACCTATATATTATAATATTTTCCCATTTATAAGGGGATAGATATCATTTTTCTGAGTTATCATATTTGTATTCACCATTGTAATAGAATATGAATAGCAAAAGTTAGCAAATTTTCTATTTTGTAACCTTAATGGGTACATCTCATGGTTGTGAAAGGATGCTTTGTATGTTCTCCCTTGTAACCCTATATAGTTAGTATCCATCTATATTGAAGAGGATGTGATGTTCTATGTTATTTGGAGTGGAAAATTATCTATGTCTATTGTTTCTTTATTTTTGATTCTATAGTAGGGAAAATCCATTCTTGCACATGTTTGAAATGTATCTCCAAGGAGATACCTTCATAGTATTACAAGGGCCTTAAAAATATCACCCAATAGTTCCTTCCATGAAAATAAAAATTCCACTTGTTCCTTGAAGGAGAAATCCACTCTTGCACCTATTTGAAAGGTATCTCCTAGGAGATACCTTAAAGGGAAAATCCACTTTGTGCATGTTTGAAAGGTATATCCTAGGAGATACTTTGAAGGTATTACAGGGGCCTTCAAAATACAACATAGTAGTGACTTCCATGTAAAGGAAAATTCCACTTGTTATTTGAAGTAAAAATCCACAAAATGGACTTTAGGATAAATAAATTAGGCTAAGATATAATCATGATCTGACCAACCAAAAGCTAATAAAATATCAATTTAACATTGAAACATAAATACCTTGCATGTTCATTTCCAAATAAAATTCCATTGAACCTACAATATAGAAACACAATCAACATTGGAAGAGGTAAAACCATGATCATCTAAAAACATGTCCATTAATCCAAATGAGAGTCAGGAACAATGTGCAACCAAAATAGGCATGAATGATCTCTAAATTGGAAAATGTCACTTGATAGTGAGTGAGATTAGTTCTTCTAGACAATATAAAATATTAGAGTAAGGGATCGAGAACATATAAAAGATTAAACCAGGTAACATAGATTAAATCTTTGAACATGATAAAATGACTATGACACAAATTTTTTTTGAGGAAATCAATATCTCAGGGAAATTATCTCAAGTGAATTATTTCATAGGTCAAATTGGCAATGAAAAATAGCCTATAGGGTCTTTGTAAAAAAGGCCAAAGGACACTTTCATAATGTCTAAAGGGAAATTATAATTTCAGAAAGGTCCAACACAAAATTCTTGAAAGGCAAAGGGCCATTACAAAAATGCTAAGGGTACTTTCAAAAAGATCAAAGGGTACGTTCAAAAAAATTGATGGGTAATTTTAAAAAGCCTGAAGGGTACTTTTTGAAGGCTCAAAGGGAACTTATCATCGTGGAAAGGGACCCAAAGGACATTTTCATCATCAACCATCTTTTTTTATTTTTTCCCTTCCTCTTGCTATTTCCTTTTACAAATAAGTGTTGTTGCCATAAGTGATCGACCTATTAATCATGCATCTTTTCCCTTAGTTCTCTGAAATCCCCAAAACATTCTCTAAAATATGGTTATGTACACACCTTACCTTACATTAATATCATACACTCCATCATGTATAAATTCCCATGATGATTGCCATAAATATTTGGCATGTGGCTATCTAGGCTTATGTGTTGCCCCCATTATTTATGAGGGTGCCTATTTACAAAAAATTTCTATGATGACACACCTAATAGTGGTAATAACACATAAATATTCCTTTTATCCTTTTGAGCCAAACACTTGACACTTTGTGATTTTTTAGCAAGCACTGAGTAATTGGAAAGGAAAGAAAGAGAGTTTATAGGAGGAATGAGGTAGTAAACATCAAACTAGTCTAATAAGTAGAAGAAAAAAGGGTCGTTGAAATAGATAAAAATATAGAGGCCTCTATGTCCTTATCTGATAGTGTCAAGCATACCTCAAATATGAGAACCCAAAATTAAAGTAGTGGATGAGATCCTATCTTTAAGCACATAATGGACAAATCCTATGCTTTAAACCCTACTCAAGTGAAGGAGGAGGTGCCATATACTAGGCTAGTGACTAGGGGACCCTCTAGAGGCTAAAATTTGGTAACTAATTTCATGGATAATACATTTGACCAAAAATTGAACTAAAACACTAAGAACTTGAGAGAGGGTGCTTACACCTAAATTATTGATAGGGTAAGTAAGAAATATTATAATTCCTTTACATACATATTATGGGAAAGCATGCTAGCATAATACATGGTGCCTTAAGTACACATGTGCCCTAAGATTATTACCCTCTACCCAAGAAGATATGAAACCACAAATAGAGTGATTATTGGTAACACCCACTTAAGGATAAAAATTAGTGCAGATGATATCAAAGAGATGCTCTAGATTCTTTATGACCCCAAAGCCATTATCTATAGCATCAAGAACCTCCATCTTATTTGAGGTCAAGGATAAGGTGGGTTTCCATAGGACTCTACTCAATCATGTGGTCACTATGATACCTCCTCTTCCCATGCCCTGGTTGACCTTTCCCATGCATCATCTAAAAGATAATTTGACTATGCTAGATTTTGTCTTAGGCATGGATGGATATGTCAATGTCTATGACTTTTAGCTAGGGGAACTCTTCTTATTGACATCAAAATAAAAGGGGTAGGAATTCAGAATGGAATTTACTAAATCCATTGCTTCCAACATGAGAATTGAACTAGAGAATTTCTTGGCAATGAGTACCTTTTGATACTCATCCTTATGCACCTAATCCTACACTGGAATTCCCATTTATTTTCCAAGTATCTCTAGCTTAACACCTTTAAAACTAAGAATTTTCCCCATGTAGTGGCCCTGTCATAGTATATACTAATGTCCTATCAAATATTGAGGACTACTATGAGTTCTTAGAGCAGTTCATGGCTCCAGTTCTCATGGATCTTAGCCAAACAATAGACACTTTCAAGATGGTGAATTATCAAAAAACTTGGTTCTCAACCAACAAAGTCCCAACTGACTAGTTCTAGGGAGCCCACTTATGTTTCATACAAGTACATGGTTTCAAAGGAGATCCCTTTCGGCTTCCCTATACATTGATAGATATAACCTTAGCCCTTGAATTAGCTCACTAGATTGATGTGGTAGACTTTGTCTATGGGTCCAACAAGATGAAAAAGGGTGTATATGATGTTCCATTCTCAAGGGGTGGTATAGTATTGTAAGGAATGCATTAAGGGTGCCTCCTTCTGACCAAAATACCAAAACATGGCCTTGATTTGATAGAAAACTGATGGGACTATGATTCAAAAGGATACATAGCTAAATTGAAGACAACCAGTGCTCCCAAGCATCAAACTTAGCCCTACATAGAGTAAACGAAGTTACCCATAAAGGACATCCTCCAAAATCATGTAAACCTAGTTTAGATGTCAAAAGATGCCCTTAAACCATGGGAGTCTTTTTATGACAAGGTCTAGAAATATGACCTGACCTAAAAATTATCAAAAAGAATGAAGGGTCTACTCACCTAATTAACTTAAAGCATAGAGAAGAAAGTTACCTTCATCAAATACAAGTTTGAAACTGACAATCCATCTAAGGGATTGTATGATGATGATCCATATTAGAAGTTTGATAAGATCTAGGATGAGTTTCACCTAGAAAATGTTAGGTCTAAGAAAGAATGTACTCCCAAGGTCAAGATGGGGGGGATGAAGAAGAAAAAGAAGACACTCCTATGGAGGAAGCATGGGACATGCCCTTAGAAGAGGAAGTAGAAGAGGTGAAAGTAATGGCCACCTAGGAGCCTTCAATGTGGCCAACTCTCATGCTTTCAAATCCCTCACCCCATAATAATATCAAGATTCCTCTAGGCACCTCATAGTTAGGTCATCCCAACTCAAGTTCATCAAGGCACCCATTTTTATCCCTCTACAAACTTCCCCCTAGAAGAAGATATTTTTTATCAATCCCTTACTTTCTACCTTTATGTCTTTCTCCACTACCTCATCCCCCTCTATAGATCTACAATAGGTTGTGGTATCATCTATTACCTAGCCAAGCACTTCAACTCCTTTTGTCACTTCATAATCTACCTTGGTAACCTAACTATAGGTTACAATACCTTCAACTACATAGCTTGGTACCACATTGGCCTCAATCTCCTCCTCATACAATTAACCTATCATTGGACCTGACCCCTTCTCTTCTACTATACCTATCTCCTGCCACATCCCTTTTTCACTCCCCCACCTTCATCTTCCACCTAATACCCCCAAGTGATGTAATCCCCATTCATCCCACCCTATGAAATCCCATATTTCTCCCCTTCAACCCTTCACTTTCATTCACTAATGTCCATAGGCACAAGGCC
Source organism: Torreya grandis (assembly GCA_037957365.1). NCBI lineage: Eukaryota > Viridiplantae > Streptophyta > Pinopsida > Cupressales > Taxaceae > Torreya > Torreya grandis. The sequence continues at coordinate 4,217,000 of JARHVA010000370.1, read as the reverse complement.
TACAGCTTCACAACAGCTGGCTATCCTATTTGTACTTCCTAAGGGACCCCCTTTTTAGGAGAGATAATTCAAGTAAAAAACTAGTTACTGTAGTAGGTGGATATAAAAAAGGTATCTTGAAAGGCCCAAGTGAAAAATAAAAGGGGAAATAAGCTAAGGATTATGCCTAGACTCACATGTGGTGATTTTATGACCTAATGCAATAATATTTTATGGTCACTCACTTAAATCTCCAAGTAGTGAATACAATTGAATAGATGCAACTAGGGGACTATGATATCTAAGCTATCATCCTTAACCTAAGTCAAGCCTGACCCACCAATAGACTCAAGATTATGGATGAGGCACAAAAGTTCATGATAACAAACTATGTTAAGGTGGCCTGTTAGCTAGAGAAGACTAAGTTGGAGCTCTTAAGTGTAAAATCTATAGTTAGCCACCTCAAATTGAGGCTAAGGGTAAATACATTAACCTCAATAAGGTATGACAAGAGATATATGGTAGTATCCTAAATGAAATATTTTAAGTGAAAGTTGATTCACATAGAACCATCGAGACCATATTACAAGAGTAGGAGATGGAGCCAGATGAGATCTACTAAAAGCTCCATGATGTCAATTAGTCATATTAACTATTATAAAACTAAGCATAATGAGACTCCTTGATCAAGGACTAAGAGATTTAAAAGTTGAAAAATGACCTCACAACTCACCCTTAGGCCATCAAGATTCTTTCCATAGTCTAAAATCTATATAGATCCTATTGGGAATAGATCAGAGCCAAAGTAGAAAACTTGAAGATTGCACTAACCTTCATTATAGATGTGTAAAAGTTATCCTCTCAAATGAGCACATTTATTGATCAGATGATTTCTTTCATCTCCTTACAATTCTTGGAGTCATAGATCCTTATTCAAAATATCTATAACGCTTATCTCAAATCATTAATGATAATAGGGGTGATCAACTAGAGGTAGGTAGAAGCAAAGGTAAATGATTTTTTAAGCTAGAATAAGGCAAAAAATAAGTGCAAAACATTGCTTAATTCCTTGGATCAAGTGGTTTGAGAAAGGTAGGTACATATAAATAATTAGTCTAGCTAAGACTACCCTCCCCTTTCTCAAAAGATAATAGTGTCCTCCCTGAGGATCAGATCAAGGAAAATCTTGAGAAAAATTAGGATGACCAAACCATCTTTGTGGCTTTCAATTAAATTATTGATGCCTTTGAGGTAGAAAAAATATTACACCCACTCACCTACTTAGAGTTTTAGACATTGAAAATGGTTGAGGTCTTGGGAAGCACTCCTTCAAGGAGATGATAGATATAGATGTCACCTTTGAGGCTCTCAATAAAAAGACCTAGACAAAAGAGGAGGAGTGGGTTCCCTTATAGGCAACCCTTTAAAAGTTGTAGATTTCTACACCTTCATTTCTTTTGTAGTTTTATTTTTTCTTGTTTGAGCACTAGAGTTTTGGGTTCTCCCATCCACAATCAGATGCCCCTATGAGTCTCTAGGAATTTTGGATTAGAAATCCACATTTTTTCATTTTTGGAATAGTTCATTTATTTCTTCAAGCTTGTTCAGCATCGACATGGTTTTTTGGCATCTTTCGACAGATCTCCTTTCAGTGCTTATTCTCCATCCCCCTTTCAAAATTTTGATAAGGTCACAACCTTTATCTACCTTTGACACATGGAATTTATGCACTCAACCTCACCAAAGAAGTACTCAACTACTATGAATAAGTGCTTGTGTGACATGTGTCATCTTTATGCTTACCTAAGAGCTATGTTGATTTATTAGTATTTAATGAAGGGCCATTGGATGATAGTGTGGGTCTCCATTTCAAGAAAATATTTTGAAACACTTTAGGCTTGGCCTAAGGTGTAATATTTTTATTTTTGGAGGCCAAAACCCTTTATCATAGTATAAGTGGAACATCTCTAAGAGCAAACATGTGGCACCTCCTCACTTCTCCCAAGCATAGTGGTCTTACAAGAATAATGTAGTTGATCTGGAGGCTAATTAAAATCATGAGACTGAGACATCCTTGTAGTTAAAATGGAATAAACATGGTCATAGAGAGGTAATATCTAGGTGTTTCTTCTCTCAACATTCACCTCACCTATTTATTCAGATCTCATTTCTTTTGTAAGGGGTAGTTGGCAATCATTTTATTTCCTCACATTCTCATTTTTATGGATAGCAATTTTAATAGACTAGGATAGTAGCAATTAGCATTTTTATATTCTAAAACCTTATAAATCATAATTTCATCCTACATATGTAAATCTTTCCATAGGAAACTATTTGCCAAGATCAAGAGTTTTAGGCATCAACAATATCAACTAGGAGATTCCTTCAAGGGTAACTTAAAGTATCTCCTAGGAGATACCTTGAAGAAATTACAAACCATAATAACTCTAGGCAAGTTCATAATTTAGGTATCCAATGGTATATTCTTTCAAGGGATTTACAATAGCTTCATGAGTAACTTGAATGTATCTCCTAAGAGATACTTTGAAGATATTAAAAGGACCATCAAGGGAAAAATTGTTAAACTAGATTGAGGTGGAAAGATAATGTGCACAGGAGGACCTAAAATGCATGTTCTCCCAAGTATTAGAAGGCCCTTCAAGTTATCAAGTTATCAACTAGTAGTGCTTTCAAGGTGAACAAAAGTTCTACTAGGAGATACATTCAACATCCCTTTGAATGTATGATAGAACCCTTCTAGGTGTCCACTAGGAGATTCCTTCAAGGGCCTTGAAGTAGACTTATAATAACATCATGGTTAAATTGAAGGTATTTCCTATGTGATGTCTTGTAATAAAAATTCACTATTTTGAATGATTGAAAGGTATCTCTTAGGAGATACCTTGAATGTACCTATTGATGGGTGTTTTGACACATATTAGAAACAGACTTCCCCTCATCTTTCTCCTTTGAAACAAATGTTTTTGTATTCCTTTGCCCATCAAATTTATTCACTGGTGCACATAATTTATTTTTGATTTGGTCATACCTTATTAGTTAAAGTATGAGTTAATGCATGTATTATGAATATTGAATATGTATTTTGTATTATAGTTTAGAATTAACATTTATTGATATACATTTAATCACTACTCAAACACAAAACAATTTCATGAAACGATGCAATATATAAATTATATTTTATAAAACATCATTTTTTAAAACATTTCAATTACTTTGAAGAATGTCTTTAGGCAAAAAAATAATTACCACACTTAAAAGGTTGAAGGCAGCCTCACTCGAAGAGAATCTAGACAAAAGGAAGAAGAAGGCTTCACTCTAAGATAATTTGCATAGAGTACCATATAAAATACCAAAACTAAAATTAAATCCACATAACATCTTTCATTTTATGGTGGCAATAAAATTCCTCTTGTTGATTGGTATTTTAAATTATTTAGTCTGCCAAACATGCATCCAAATATATACTTGTTTAGCACTACATCAGGAAAATAATCTTTTCTAATTAGAATAATCTTGGCCTATGATAAGGATGAACTTGAAGATGCCCTTTCATTCCAATTGTAAGTATGGAATAGATAAGAAGGAATTATTCGTCAAGCTACAACTAATTTCAATAAATTTACACCCAATAAAATGGAGTTGATAAAAAATATTTTTTTCTCTTTATTCTGAAACATTTGGGTTTCATTTGAATATCTATGACAACCTTTAAATGTATGGGTTGATAGATAGAGATAATTTTGTCATTAGAATAAAAAACATGTTGAGATAAAAACATGAAAAAGGGGCAACAACTTCTTCTACTTGCCACTATGCAAATATGTATTTAAGATACCCTATAAACATGAGAGAAAAAAACATTGAAGAAAACAAGACACACAAGGGAAATATATTTTTATGTATTTTTGAAAGAGGCCATACAAGTATTCACACCAGTGGATAAAAATAAGATCAAAGAAAATATTGGAACACTTTTGTTGACACAAACTTCTGATGAGACACATAGTGAATTCTCTACATGGTATATTTCCTCTAGCAATTACATCTTGAACATTCTTATAGGGCTCTATGAATTAGGGGATGAAAATATAAAAATAATAAATCTCAATGAAAGAGGGGTGAATGATATAATTCATTCATTTGTAAAACATAATGAGGTTCTAATGAATTATGCTTTGTTAATTCCTTTTGATCTAAGAAACCCTGACTTTTTTATTGAATCAAAGGAAGTCCTAGAAGTTATGATGGAGAAAAAAATTGTAACATTCAAAATTATAGATGTTCAACACATAATTATAACACAAAAAAGAATTCTTTTGGAGGAGGAATACAATTCACAATCATTGAGAAATAAATGTTGTGTTAGAAGGGCAAGATTTTTGAAAACTTGTACTCTATTCCATATTGTGCACAAAATATGTAATCAATTTAATGAAAGAAAATAAATAATTTATAAAGCTTCATTTTTATAAAGAGTTTGATCTACACATGACTTTATCAAACTAAGAGGTTGGAAGAATCTTGAAATAGGGAAGAAAAAGACCAAAAAAAAAACATGAACAAGATAAACACTTGTTCATATAAATGAATTGTTCAACACAACAATTGCAAGAGAGAAAATTCCTTCTTTTCATGAAACAATCCATTTGGTATTATTTTGATAAGGTGTTTGATTTGTTTGAAAGTGGTAGTTTATCTAGTTCAGATAAATAAGATTTAAATCTAATTAGTACAATAATACTTAGAAATATTCAAGGGCTTTCACACAAACAAAAAGAACTAGTAGGTTTATAAGAAAAAGGGTTTATTTCTTTCTTGAAAACCCCTAGGTACAGCAAGGATAATTGGTACAAAAAGATGAAGCTAGAAAGTAACATATTATCAAAAATTGTAGATTATTTTAGCAACCATAATATGAAACTACCACTAGACCAAATAATCACACCTGAAGAGGTAATGGGGCATTATAAAATTTCTACAAAAAGGTTTGACAATTTGTGTGTCTTGAATGAAGGTATTTCAAAAAACAAAAAAGGTTGGGAAGTATTATCTCAACATTAATTAAGCATATTTAAAATTTATCTATATAATAATGGAGGTCAGCTTCCTAAGAAAATATAGAAAGATTCAACTACCAATATGGCCCCCGTTATCTACGTCAACACCATGAGTTTGAAATAGTCCAATCTATTGAAAATGATCTACTCCTAAATGGTTTGAAATAATTCAATATATTTGGAATATAGAAAACATATTTATGGATAAACTATTATCCACTCCACTTTAGTGGGTATACTTTCAAATTATTTAAAAAAACCCAATTTAATCAAAATGATCTATGCTCAAATGGTTTGAAACAATCTAATTTATGTGGAATAAATAAAATTAAATTTTGGAGAAAATCTTCTTCTAAATCACTCTATTGATAGGTATAGGTCTAAATTATTCAAAATAGCCCTATTTACTCAAAATGATCTATACCCAAATGCTTTAAAACAATCCAATTTATTTTTAATATAACAAATTTATTTTTGGAGAAAATTCTCTTCACTCCACTTTAGTGGGTATAAGTCGATTTTATTTAAAGTAGCGCAATTTATTGGAAATGATCTATTTCCAAATGGTTTTAAACACTCCAATTTATTTAGAATATATGAAATTTAGTTTTTGGAGAAAATTTCTCCACTCCACTTTATGAGCTATAAGTCAAAATTATTTAAAATAGTCCAATTTATTCAAAATTATCTATGGCACAAATGGTTTGAAACAAACCATTTTATTTGGAACATAAGAAAATTATTGTGGAGAAAATTTTCTCCACTCCAATTTAGTGGGTATAATTCAAAATTATATGAAATAGTCCTTCTCTTACAAAAAAAAAATTATAATCAAATATAAAAAGTTTGTCATGTATTAGCTTTTTCTTCACAAAAGCTTAGACATTATATGCTAAATAATAAAACCATTGTGATTGCCAAATTGGATCCTTTAAAATATCTATAATTAGTCAAATGGATAAATGTGTCATGTTTTTTAGTTAGTTTTATATTTAATATACACATCATAAGGCTAGTATTAGTTGATAAGCTAGCCTAAGAACCACTTCATGATTTTAGTCCTATTACAGTGCACCTTCTCGATGAGTCTATTATGACTTTAGATAAGGGAAAATAATGGAATCTATATTTTGATGGCTCTTTCACATCTCATGGTTTAAGAGTAGGACTATTATTCATCATTCCATAAGTTTATCTTATTCATAAGGCTTTTCACATTGGATTTACATGTACTAACAACATTTTTGAATATGAGGCTTTGCTTCATGGCCTTCATTTTGATGTGAAATTGAATATTCAACATTTAAAAGTATATGTTGATTCATAAATTATTATAAATAAATATACATATCAATATTAGATAGATAATTAAAAATTCATGCCTTATAAAGGTATGGCAGATGATCTCAAACTCAAATTTGAAGCCATTCAATTTGAACAAGGTCCTTGAGCTAGAAACAAGTCTATAGATGTTATGGAAACTATTCACTCTATGATTGAACTTTATCCTTGTTAAAGATTATTATTTTATATTTTAAAATATTCTTGTTCCAACATATAACTAATTAAATTATGAGATGATATATGTCATTGCTAATCTCAATTCCCCCTGGTACACTAACATTTATTCTTATCTTCATGATCAAATCCTTCCACTTGATCTATCCCATAACCATAAAAAATGCATTATAAAAAAACACTTCCCATTACACCATAATTGACAACATGATCTATTATAAGGGATATGATGTAACTCTACTTCATTGTTTACATACAGGAGAATCTAACTTAGTGCTTAGGGAAGTTCATAAAAGGAATTTGTGGGGTAGACACTAGTGGTATGGTCCTAGATTAAAAAATCCTTTGTAATGGTTATTTTTGGCCTACTCTGGAGGTAGATAATTTTACTTATTTTATGAAATGTCTATCATGTCAAAAACATGGTTATTTAATTCATACTCTAGCATAGGCACTTCAATAAGTAAAAACTCCTTGGCCATTTTCAACATGGGGTCATGATCTTGTAATAAATATTAAACCTACTTCTTTATATGGCCACAATATATCCTTACTGCTACTAAATTTTTCACTAAATGGGTGGAGGTAATAGCTATAAATTATATAGCTAGTAAGTATATTTCCAAATTCATCCTGAACCACATCATTTACCATTATGGCATCCCTTCCACCATCATTTTAGATAATGTCACATCTTTTAAAAATATGGATGTCATCACCTTCTATTTTGAGTTCCATATCAGGCACAAATTTTTCACTCCTTATTACTACCAAGGTAATGGTCAAGCTGAAGCATCCAATAAAGCACTTATCAAAATCCTCAAATAGACTATCAATAAATTTCTCTTTGATTAACATTTGAAAATATTTCTAGCTTTTTAGGCATACAAAACCAATGTTCAAAATTCTATTGGTATAACTCCCTATTCCCTAGTCTATGGTTCTGAAGCTTCTTCCTATTGAGATTGAGCTTCCCTCATAAATATCATTGTAGGATATTCTTGATGAAAAAGACTATTAATATTATAGATTATAATAATTGGAGCTACTTGATGAGAAATAACTAGTCACTTTTAATCACCTCAAATCCTATCAAAATCAACTATGATAGGGTTATAATAAGTGCATTATATGTCAAGAAAGTGAGCTTGGTGATATAGTGTTAAAATAAAATAAAAATAATATTTATATTTAATGGTAAAATAAAGGTAAGTTTGAACAAAATTAGTTGGGCCCCTTCACAGTTAAAACTAACTATGTGTTTGGTGAATATAGGTTAGCTACTCCAGAGCATTATGAACTACATGAGACAATGAAATTTATGCATCTTCAAAATTTATATGTTTGAATTTCCATTCTCTTGTTTATAATTTTTCTTACTTGAGGGCATATCGATTGCATTCCATATTCCCTCTCCTTCCCCCCTAGCTTGGGGGCATACTTTCACTATTTGTCACCTCCATTTTTTATTACCACCCTAATTTGATTATGATTATCTAGGTATAATAGATAAATCAGATCAACATTTATAAGGAACAAATTATAAATGTATAATGGTTTGTGTTTTAATCTCTTATGGCATAAATTTTATATGGAACATCATGATTTTCTAGCTTATCTTACTTTTATAATTCCCTTGAGTTTTTATCCATTCATGTTTCCACTCCCTCATTCAACCCATCACATCCTAATTCATTATTTCAAGAAAATAAATTATATCCTATTTTAATTTTATGTTGAGTGGTAGTTCCTTGAAGCACTTGTGTATGGACAATCCATTCACATTCTTGGTTTACTATTGAGTTCTCTCATTAGTGGTTGCCCTTCCTTTCTTTGGTAGGTGTTTTTAGAGTTTTTTGTTCATGTTTATTGAATATTATTTGCTCCAAACATTCTTGTTTATATCCTATTACAAAAAATACCTAAATAATTCAAATATTACCAAAATCCCAAAATATTTAGAATATTCCAAAAATCCCTAAAAGTCAAAATATTCCCTTGTTGATTAAACCCAAAAAATTTGCATGACTATATATACCACAAGTTTCCTCATCTATTCTCATCTCCAATATGATGTTATTGATTAGTTTCCATATTATTACTCAACATGGTTTTCTAGTTTTTTATAGTTAGGTGGCACATGCTAAAGTACCTCATATATGATTTTCATCTCATTGTGAATATGACATATCAAAAATTGGGACCAACATCTTACTCTCTCACTATTTTTGGAGTTAAATTATCACACACTCACCATTTTGTGAGTTCATATTTCATGCTCTTTCCAGTTTTAAAATTTTACCATTCAATCTCAAACATTCATTTTCTTGTCTTGATCATATTTATAATTTTTTGTGCCCAATTTATGGTTTAAATTCAATAACTCAAGGACCAATTAGACTATTTAGGTAGTGCTCAATGTTATTATGTCGAATCAACCATCCCTTATCACATTCTCTCAATATTTTTTGAGCATATCTATTGCCATTTTTGAAATATTATTTCTTATATGCTCTCACTATTTTGAGAGTCCTTTCCTATTTTCCTCTATACTCTATATTCTTAAATTATCATCAATTTTATTCTTTCCCAATCATTGGGAGAACTAAATTTGTCCTAAAGTCCATAGGACTATGTAGGTAACATCCACTTACATGGTCCATTTGGAGTTAGCTTGACCATCCCTTATTCTTCTATTCCCCCTAGTCATGATTATTTTAACATACCCTTTGTCTCAAACAACAACCCCGTATTATAACACACATGTTTTTCTAAATTTAATGTTTATTTACTTTTTATTATGTTTGTGTGCTGATTTTCTTTTTTAAAAAAATTATCGGTATGTTATTTTATTACTCTATTGATTTAATTTAGTATATTAATTTTTTCACTTCAGTCTTGATTATTCATATCATGATTCTAAATTTTTAAGAATGTTTATCTAAATTAGAATTGATTTAAGTGCATTATGTTTTACATTTAAAGATTAATTTTTAAAATCTTCTTTTAAATTATATACATTTAAATTATAATTTCAAATTTTATGCATTTTGACAAACACAATGTTATCATGGTCCTTCCTAGATCAAGATGTATATTTTCATGTGAAATATTAAAAATCAAGTCTCAAAAAGGTTTAATCACATGCCAATATTACAATCAAGCATCTCTATCTATCTAATCCAATCATAAAATTAACAAACATCATGATCATCACATCACTGAGTCCAAAATCTATCTCATAAATACTAATAGAAAGATCATTTATAAATCAAATACATATTAATCATGTCTAATCTAAGCAAAAGAGACATGTACAAATGTAATTAGAATCAAATGAGATAATAATGAATATCATGAATCTCATATATCAATGTGTCAAATATCTATATATACATAAAAGTGGATCATATACATCAAAAGAGAATATGTGTACATATCAGATCATGTGATTACATCATATAAATTATTAAATCCCATAGATCAAAAATCTAAAGCATTATCTCAAAAAGTCAACTTTGGCTATGCCCATCTATGGTAGATCTATCTTATGGACCCTCATGATGAGAAATCTCACATGTCATGTCAAGTAGTGGGGTTGAATATGCTAAAGGACCCATGGTTAATGATTGAAGTGGTGTTTGGGCTATTGATCTAAATTATCTGTAACTTATATGATTTTGGCCTAATCTAGATGCTAATTGATATGTACTATACTCTTAAAAAGTAGGTCTCCTAGATGTCACTATTACCACTACCTCATATAGGATTCTATAATAACTAGCATCATCCTTAACTTAAAGGATATTCTCAAAATTATATATTAATCCTCTCTCTATCACAATCTCATGTGCCTCATCAAGCTCTGCCTATACTCTAGCTAACCTTACCTGAGCTACACCTCTCTCTGATTGATTTGAATGATATTCTATAGCATAATCTCTTTATGAAATAACTTGGTCCTAGAGTGGTATAACATCTCATTTAGCTTGATAAAAATCCTTCTTAGTGGTAAATTGTGCTTGTATCTCATCTAACTCACCTCTATTATCAACTTATATATATCTCAATAATCAACATTAATTTAACCATATGCTAAGGACAACTAATGTGATTAGTGATATAATAATTCTTATAACCTAGTAATCTCAGTGTCTCTAGCACTAATTTCCTATCACAACCTTTTAATCATACCCTAGTCTTAGAGGATTTTACTAGTCTAGATGGGATAACCTACCCAATATCTACTATCATTTGCATACCCTGATCTACCCATGCCACATCCACCTCCACTATCTCCTCATCTAAACTTATCTATTCCTCCTCCTCTATGTACTCTATTTCAATATTTCTATAGGACTAGATCAATGAGTATGTAATGGAATCTATTCATGATAGGCTCTTTATACCTATCCCTAATCTTTACCTAGTGGAGTAGTCAATCTCACTAGCTGATTCTAATCCCACCATGTTGCCTATGCTTCAATAACACCTACATCTATTGGCCCATTTGAGTAAATTGATGCCACTTGTGGCACTAACCCAAATCTAGATCTTACCTCAATGTGATAAGGTGATGATCCCTATTGATGATGTGGATTGCACCCTTGATAGGAAGATGATCTCTTATCTTCCACGTGACACAATGGAGACTCCTCTCTTTCCTGTGGGTCTGGCAAAACTGAGGGGATAGTCTCTAGATAAGGGCTATCTCCATTTGATGTATCTTTGTGGTCCTATATTTTCTACTGCTAATAATGGGGGGTGAAACGAGAGAAATATTGCTAAAAATAGAACCTAAACTAAAAGGTGATATACCAAAAATGGTTTGATCTACTTAGCTTGAGCCTACACTTTCCACCAAGAACAAGCTAGCATACAATTCATTTGATATGAGAAAATATTCTACATCAGTGAGCTAGGGGTCCTCTGGAGATATAGGGAGGAAGAACTATCGGAGGTGTTCTAAGACACACTATGGCAGCCTGATCACATACACCTATACTCTATTGTAGACACTTCTGGTACACCTACAAAAGAAGAAACTTCACAATACACTAAACATGATGGAATCATTTTGTGAAAGCATAAAATAAAAATGACTTAACATAAAACAAATCCATAGACATATGCAAAAGTGTAAGCTCAAATGGAGGTAAAAATGCTATGTCTTGATTCAAGGTAAAATCCGGCAGAGCTCCGCCTTACAAGCCAAGAGATATATTCTCAAATGAGAGATTACAATATATATAGAGAAAGAGGGAATAATGGCACCCCCTTTTTACAAATGGCCCATGCTGCATTAAAAAAAACATTGAGAACAGGAAGTCATTGAAAAAACATGTTATGCCAGTAGCTAGTCTTGACTTTGGCATTCAAACATTATTGTGAAAGCATGGGCATCACTGTCTATCTGCAAACAAGACCACTCCTTCAAGGCATTCATGTAGTTTATCTACTCATCAATGCAAAGTGAAGAAAAATGGGTCATGCCATTCACTATTTGTGCCCCTTGATGATCACTTGGAAAATATTGCGTCAACCACTAGAGTAACTCCTTGAGTTGACACCTTCCTTTGCCACTTGGACTATTCTGTCCATTTCTACACTTTGTCTTTTTTGGCTCCTTCAACCCTCAGGGCTATCTTCTTCTAATTCTTTGTCTTTTTGGGCTCCCTCCTTGATGATTTCTTCCTTCTTACTTTAAACCTTTGAATTCCTTTAGGTTCATACCTTTCATTTAAAGATCAACAGATATTTCATTATTGTAAAGTTGATGTTCATGCACCTGTCACCATTTGGTCATTTCCTTTAGCCTTTTCTTTCATCCCTTTTCAAGTGTTCCCTACCCTCCACAAGGGAACTTATCCTTCAGGCTTTGGGAGGCTCCCTTGAACCTTCTGATTGAACTGACTGATTAAACCAACAATTGATTTAATAATTCAACAGTCTAGTGGTTCAATACTATGTTCTGCTAATTCATTTGACTGCTTGAACCAATCGCTTTGAACCAACTGATTGAACCCTTTGATTGAACCAACCAATTGAACCATTTGTTTGAACTAATTACTTGAACCAACTACTTGAACCAACTACTTGAACTAACAATGGTTCAACAATTCAACGGTTCAATATTTCCAAGTTCAAAGTGCTTGAACCAATCGCTTGAACCAACAATGGTTAAATAGTTCAACGATTCAATGGTTTAATATTTCCAAGTTCAAAGTGATTAAACCAATTTCTTGAATGAATCTCTTGAACCAACTGCTTAAACCAATCACTTGAACCAACTGCTTGAACCAACAATGGTTCAACGGTTCAATATTTCCAAGTTCAAAACAATTGAACCAAGTGCTTAAACCAACTGATTTAAACCAACTAATTGAACCAACTACTCTGAACTAACTAATTAAACCCTTTGATTGAACCATTCAATTGAACAAACCAATTGAACCAAGTGGCAGTTCAAAGATATTAAACTAAGCGATTGAACCAACCCATTGAACCAGTTTAATGATTCAATGATTCAATGGTTCAAAGTTCAAAATTCTTAACTCTTAGAAAGATCATGTCATTGAACCTTGATGTTGAACCACTTTTCCAACCTTAAGGAAAAGTGTCTTGAATCATTTTAGCTCTCTTTCCTTGTGAATTTCTTTAGATAAGTGTCTAAAGAAGCTTTGTAAAAGCCCTTTCATTCTTTGAATTGGTTCATCTTCTGCAAAAAGACTTATACAAACCAAATTGAACTAGTTTAGAACAACAGGGGAAGAAGGAGACTGATTTTGGCCTGCAGTGGTAAAATGGTCAAAAAATTATCAATTCCCAAGGGAAGCATGCTTGCTATGCTTAGAAACTAGTAGCCTCAAATTCCATTGGGCATGGAGTCAGAACGTAGCTTGAAAAGTTAGCACCAGCCTTGAGATATCCAAGAATTAATCATGAAGCTTTTACCCCAAACACAAAGGAAAACACACACAAGGCTAAAAACACTACTTGTGTAGATAACACTTAGGGAAAATAGGGAAAGAAAACTAAAAGAAAACTATTATATACAGCTAACTAGGTATATTTGCCTCCCTCTTGGATCAAAAGGAAAAATTCTTAAGTCTCCTTCATGGCAAGGAAACTTATGGTGCCAGACAAGTGGCTAAATGGAAAGGAGACTTGGTGATCTGCTCCTCTTTCTTGCCACCTCAATTAGCTTGCATTCAAATGGATTAGAGTAAAACATGCTTCCAACATACTCTTCTTATTCTTGGAAGCTTATCGAATGTTGGCTCTTCATGCTGGTGTGTTTTACCAAGAACTCAATGGTTGTTGGCTATCACCATAAGCCCTTTGATATGAATAGATCTTTTGACATACATCATGGTTTGACTCATTCCATTTTGCTTTATTGAAGAGACTATCAAATCTATCTTATACTTGATCATGGATTTCTTAAAGAAGGGTGACTATTGTGATGTCTAAAATGAGATCACAGACTGATTGTTCATCCCATAGAACATCACCTTCTTGCTCAAGGCTCTCTTCTTCAAAGCTTTCCTCAAGATGGATAGGCCTCTCCCTTTCTTGCTCAAGGATCAGAGTCTCTAGTTGATCAAAGACATCCTCCTAATCCTCCTCCAACTTAGGCTCCATGGCATGATCATCCTCCTCATCAAAGCAATAAGGAAGTTCATCAAACAAGGGAGGAGAGAGCTCACCATGCTTACTTTCCTCTTCATATTGCTAGAACATCCGCATGTATGCATGACTTGTGTCTTCTCCATTGTCAATGATGTCTTCAAAAGGAGCATCCATGATGATTTCATCTTCATTATGGCTCATTATAGCCTCTTGGGCAACTGTAATTTATATCTTCTCTTCTTCACTTGCCTCCTATGATACAGGTTCTTCCTTGATGACTTCAAAAATATCATCTTCAAATTCACCAATCTTTTAAAAGAATAAATCTAAAATCTTGCAACCCCTTTGCATACTTATTTGAGTCAAAATGCTGCCTTCTCCACCCTTAGCTAGCTCATAGCCTCCTTAAAGAAGAGTGCAAGCTACCTTAATGACTTCAAATGAGTCATTCAAAGCATGAACAAGAGACCATCCATACTCCTCCATGACATCTATGGTGATCTCCTTCTCATCTACACTCATGGAGTCTCCTTGATTAGTCATGAATTGAGTATACTCCTCTTTACTCACCTCTTTCAAAATAGGCTCCTCCTTGAGAAGGGATGAAGTGGAAAGCTGAAGGTTAAACTTAGGTGGAATTAGAGGCAATCCTTGAGCTAGAATCGAATGATTCTCCTCCTTCCATTTGACTAGTACTTCATCTATATTAGATGTGGCTTGATAGCTTTCTTGGAGGGGTGTAGATGGGGTGTGTTCAAATGTAGGATCTCCTGCTTGATATGAACCATCCGTCACACTTTGGCTAAGGAACATCATTCTAGATTCCAAATATACAATTTTCTTGGCTATATTTTCTTAGAAGAGCCATTCTTAGAGGTCACAAGCATCATCATGATGAGTAAGAGCAGATTTATCTTCTTCAAGGTCCTAAGCCAGTTCATGATAGGCACTCCTCCAAATTGGAATTTGGACATCATGTTGAGAGACTTGAGGATTGGTAGAAGGGGTGTCTTTGGCATAGGATCCTCTCTAAGGTCTAAAAGCTCCATCTCTACTTCACTAAGAAATCTCACCTTTGCTTCTAATTCCTCAATTTACTTAGCTAGATTTTCTTGAAAGAGTCTTTTTTGGAGCTCATAAGAATCATCATGGAAATGGGGAGTGCATGAAGGCTGCCATGGAATAAAAGAAGCTTCCTGAGGAAGTGCGGGAGGGACTTGAAAAGGACTAGCCTCATTTTGTACCTCACACTCTTGGACAATGTCTTTCTCCTCCTTGATGTTCCATGACTCAACTACATTATTCCAACTCATGATATTAGGACTGGACATCTCCTTTTGGGGTGATGGGGCTATAATATGAGAGGGTAGTGAGGGTTTGGATTCCACTTCCCTTGCTACCAAAATAGACTACTAAATTTGAAGATTTTCCAATTCAATCTACTTATCAAGATTAGCCTTAAAAACAAGATTTACTATTTCAGAACTCTCCTCAACATGATTGGGGAAAAGACTTTGATAGGCTTGACTTGGCTTATGAGCAGGGGCTGCATATGATTGATATGAAACTTGGGGTAGTGGGTATATAGGTTGATAGACTTGGTAAGGCTGCCTCTCATGAATACTCAGCCTCCCTTCCAAAGATGCAATCAAACCACTCACATCCAACATCTCATTTGTAAGCCTTTGTCAATTGTCTCTTTCAATGGGAGTCCATTCACTCTTAACTAGATCTAGTGCATTTCTCACTTGATGGACAACATGATTAGGGATTTCTTTGCCACATCCCCTTTTGGTGTCAAGATCTACTACATACTTTTCATATCCTAGTAGTGTTTTTTTGAAGGTGGAAATGGGTTGATTGACAAAGATATTAGGTTGAGTAGGAGAAGTGACACATTGAGAAGTCTAGGCATAAGACTGATATAGCTCATGATAGGGCTAAGACTGGTCATATTGTACTTGATAAGGATCAACACAATGTTGGTAAGGATCATATCTAGGCTAGCCAAGGACTTGCTCAAATTGAGGAGGAAGAGGCAAAGCCCAAAATGTTTCACCAACCTGCAAAGGGAAAAACTCATAATCATACGCATCCTTGTTGCTTGAGGTGATTTCATGAACAATTTGAGCTTGATCAAAACTATATGAAGGAACAAAAGACCCATGATTTTGAGCATTGGAATTATACATACCAAAATATGATTTCTTGATGGCATCAGGACTGCTTAACCAGCTGATTCAACTCGAAGTCACCATTGGTGTTAATGAAAAAGCCTCCAAAGGCTAGTTGGTTGAAGTACACACCAAAATTCTTCAAATTTTTTAGACAAAACTTGTCCCAAAATCACTTGATTAAAGGTTAGATGTTGGATTAATGGTTTGTTCTACTATAACAGGACTAGCACCAATCTTAGAAGTTTTTTGAGTGTTAAAACATGGTCCCACTAGGCGTGTCAAAAACTGTTGACATTGTGGATTACACCCTTGATAGGAGGATGATCTCCTATCTTCCATGTGA
Organism: Torreya grandis; assembly: GCA_037957365.1. Classification (NCBI taxonomy): domain Eukaryota; kingdom Viridiplantae; phylum Streptophyta; class Pinopsida; order Cupressales; family Taxaceae; genus Torreya; species Torreya grandis. The sequence continues at coordinate 4,200,270 of JARHVA010000370.1, read as the reverse complement.
CATAATGGAGACTCCTCTCTTGCTTGTGGGTCTAGAAAAATTGAGGGGAGAATCTCTAGATAAGGGCTAGCTCCCTTTGATGTATTTCTATGGTCCTAGATTTTCTATTGCTAACAATGGGGGGGTTGAAAAGAGAGAAAGATTGCTAAAAATATAACCTAAACTAAAAGGTGATGCACCAAAAATGGTTTGATCTACTTAGCTTGAGCTTACACTTTCCACCAAGAACAAGTTGTCATACACTTAATTTGATATGAGAAACTCTTCTACATCAATGAGCTAGGGGTCCTCTGGAGATACAGGGAGGAAGAACTAGCAGAGGTGTTTTAAGACACACTATGGCAGCCTATTCACATACACCTATACTCTATTGTAGACACTTTTGGAAAACCTAAAAAATAATAAACTTCACAATACACTAGGCATGTTATAATCATTCTATGAAATCATAAAGGAAAAATGACTTAACACAAAACAAAGCCATAGACATATGCAAAAGTGTAAGCTCAAATGGAGGTAAAAATGATATGTCTTGATTCAAGGTAAAATCTAGCAGATCTCTACCTTATAATCCAAGTGATATATTCTCAAATGAGAGATTACAATATATATAGAGCAAAAGGGAGCAATGGCACCCCATTTTTTCAAATAGCCCATTTTGTGTCAAAAAAAAACATTGGGAAGAGGAAGTCACTAAAAAAACATGTTGTGTCAGTTGCCAGTATTGACTTTGGTATTCAAACATTATTGTGAAAGCATGGATAGCATTTTCTATCTACAAACAATACTATTCCTTCAAGGTATTCACGTAGTTTGTCTTCTCATCAATGTAAAGTGAATAGAAATGGGTCACATCATTCACTATTTGTACCCCTTGATGATCACTTGGCAAATACTATGTCAACTGCTGGAGTAACTCCTTGAGTCGGCACCTTCCTTTGCCACTTGGACTAGTTTGTCCATTTTTTCACTTTGTCTTTTTTGGCTCCTTCAACCCTCGAGGTTATCTTTTGCTAAATTTTTGGCTCTTTTGGCTCCCTCCTTGATGATTTATTCCTTTTGGCTTTAAGCCTTTGAATTCCTTCAGGTTTGCACCTTTCATTTAAAGATCAATGGCTATTTCATTGTCATAAAGTTGACATTTGGATGCCCATCACCATTTGGTTGATTCCTTCAACCTTTTCTTTGATCCCTTTGCAAGTGTTCCCTACTCTCTATAAGGGAACTTTTCATTCAGGATTTGGGAGACTCCCTTGAACCTTCCAATTGAACTGACTGATTGAACCAACAATTGGTTCAATGGTTCAATAGTTTAATGGTTTAATACTATGTTTTGCTCATTCATTTGACCACTTGAACCAAATGATTGAACCCTTTGATTGAACCAACTAATTGAACTATTTGTTTGAACCAACTACTGGAACTAACTGCTTGAACCAACTTCTTGAACCAACAATGTTTCAACAGTTCAACAGTTCAATATTTCCAATTTCAAAGTGATTAAACCAAGCACTTGAACCAATCGCTTGAACCAACCGCTTGAACCAATTACTTAAACCATTCAATAGTTCAACATTTTAACAGTTCAATATTTACAAGTTCAAAGTGATTGAACCAAGTGCTTGAACCAATCACTTGAACTAACCACTTGAACCAATTACTTGAACCAACCACTTGAACCAACAATGGTTCAATAGTTCAATTATTCAACGGTTTAATATTTATAAGTTTAAAGTGATTGAACCAAGCGATTAAACTAAGTGATTCAACCAAGCACTTGAACCAATTGTTTTGAACCAACTAATTGAACCAATTTCTTTGAACCCTTTGATTGAACCATTCGATTGAACCAACTGATTGAACCAATTGGTGGTTGAAAGTGATTGAACCAAGTGATTAAACCAAGTGATTGAACCAACTAATTGAACTAGTTTAATGGTTCAATGGTTCAAAGTTCAAAATTCTTAACTCTTGGAAAGATCATGTCGCTGAACCCTGACGTTGAACCACTTCTCCAACCTTAAGGAAAAGTGTCTTGAATCATTTTAGCTCTCTTTCCTTGTGAATTTTTTCAGACAAGAGTCTGAAGAAGCTTTGTAAAATCCCTTTCATTCTTTGAACTAGTTCATCTTCTGCTAAAATACTTGTGCAAACCAAATTGAACTAGTTCAAAACAATAGGGGAAGAAGGAGAGCAATTTTGGCCTGCAGGGGCAAAAGTGTCAACAATCCCCACTAGTGTTTCTCTCTAAAAACATGTGAATATTGATGAGGTCTCATAAGTACATCCTATTGTAACCCAAAATATCACTTTAATCTATTTGACCTATATCACTCCATATTTTACTCATATCAACCAATGATATATCACACTGTAGTTAATTATAACATATATTGTGCATCCTTAGCCCACTGAAACTAAATATATAAGTATGGCCTCTAGGTCAAATATGCATCTATCATGTAATATATAGCTCACCTTTAATATCAAAGCTATCCTTTTTGACTTTTGTGCCTAATACCAATCTAGTACCATCCTTAAGACATTGTATCCTCATGTCCCCTCTATTTTCATCTCCCTATAGGCCTCTCAATTAAAATATGCTCCCATGCCCAGACTTGGAGCATTATCACTAGACCAATACTACATCCTCCATAGTATACAACACAATGAAGATCATGTTATAACTATAATAAAATATCCAAGACCCATGTAAAATCCATTTTATCCCATGGAATTTCTCTCAAAACTCCTCCCATACCCATATGGAAAAATTGGTCCCTCTTTTCAAGTAGTATAATACTGCTAACAGCATCTATGAAAACTATAATTTAGCTATCAAATACAATTGTTACTGAAACATCAACCTCCATGGATCCATTTTGAGGTATATCCATGACTATCTCAATCTCATTGATGTAAAAATACCTTCCTTGAACCATATCAATGTCTATAGTCCCTATCAATTCCTTTAATGCAACCTATTTATGACATGGGACAAGCCAATATAAGGAATGTTGTTTAATTAGTACACATAAAATCTATTAGACATCCTCTAATGTGATAATAACCTATCCTATAATTATTTATAATTTCGATGTGTCTAACCACAATCACTCTACTAAGGCACTAATCGACACCTGATCCACTTTGATTATTGGCATCCTAATCATGTGTAGGAGACCAATTATCTCAAAGAAACTAGGCATGTTGCCCATCCATATAATTGGTTGTCATAGGATGTGTGATCCTCTCTCATAGCATATAATTACACCAAATCACTCGTACAACCAATTAAATTCACTATGGTCAGTTATCTACCACTAATTGGATCATGTTTTTACTTGCTAATCACATCTATCTTTTTAACACAATAATTTCATCCTATCTTACTCAACTTTGGTAGTCACTTCCTCTTATTATATTCATTCAATTTCTATCCATTTATGTAATTAGTACATTTTCACCATTTATCAAGATAATTTTACCATTTTTATGTCAAATTTACTACTAAATAGGTACAGATGATTTTTTTCATTTTCATGTCAATTTTGATATCTTACCTAACTCTTTCACCTTTTTATCGACCTCTTCATTGTTCATAGTATCAATTTTAATTTAGTGTTAAATTGGATTTATAATGATCAATTTCACCATTTTGACAGACCATTTTTATATTTTCTTAGATAATTTATAGTTCAATATTCAATTTCATCTTTTAAATGTAATCAAAGGGCTTCTAACATTTTCATCATTTCACTGATGAAATCACCATTTTGATGGACCAATTCACTATTTTGATAAATTAATTCACTATTTCCATGAATTCACTATAAACCATTTTGATTTTTTACAAATTTTATTGATTTTAAGTGCCAATTTACCATCTTCATTAGCAAATTTGCTATTCTATCAACCAATTCACCATTTTTGTTGATGAATTCATCATTTTAAAAATAGTGAATTTATCATTTTCCCTACTTATACAAATAATAAATGCTCTTAAATGAGAAATTCATAAATAAAAAAATGTACTTACCAATGGACCAACTCCTCATGGTCATATGTGCTCTTGAACATAGTCTGGAATTGCCCTTAGACATGGTCTGTGAGACATTTTCTCTAAGTCACTCTTGCACAAAATCATGAAGGTAAAGTTCAAAATTCTAGGGTGAAAATGAACCAAAGTTTCCCCCTAGGGAAAATCTATAACCTTTTATTTCAAAAAAATCCCCCATGTATTGTTCTTCTTCTTTTAAGGCTTATTTTTATCCCCAGTATCTATTTTCTCTCCATTTTCACCCATTTCTTTCATTTTTTCTCCTCTTCTGACATCTATACACTATTGCTTTTTATGGGTCCACTCATCCCATTTTTATCCTAACTCTCTCCTTGAAGAGGCATCTAGGGCTTACCAAGCACTACTTTGGGGACATTTTAAACACCTTTTTACTAACTTATTTATGAAATTCATTATATTTAGCATCTTTTAATTTTTATTCTATGATCATTTTGATGAATTTTTTATTATTTAAAAATTCGTTGCTTCATCTACATCTCACAATACCTTCTCAAATAGGGGAAAATATAGAAACTCCACTTTTATCGCTTTTGTGTCCAAATTTCAAAATGGAAGATATCCTATAATTTTACATAAACTAGTCCAAATTCACCTATAATTTTACATAAACTAGTCCGAATTCATCTATTCATCTAAATGTATGCATTCAAGTTCACCTTAGGGATCTCTAGGTGGGATAATTCACTGTACTAAATTTCTTCAATTATCATTCTAGTCAATTTTTCTAGTCAATTATTTCATTTTGGTCAATTCACTAATCCCACTTCATCGATCATTTAATGTAATTAATTACCTCTTCTATAAATCATTGTTCTATATATAATTCTTTGCAAATGGAATTATAATTTTCTTTTAATTATTAATTCCTCATTTTCCTTCCAAAAGGCATCTTCATTTAAAAAAGAATCTTGAGATCCTATGGGATATTCTCTTGGGAGATCACCAATTTACTAAATGAATTAATATACAATATTATTATACACCCTTCATCTTGGAGATAAGTTGAAGGGCCCACAATGAATCTTATGGGATATTTTAGGAGTATTCTCAACCCTTCATCCTAGAAACAAGATGAAGGGTCCACATTGGTTATCATTGTGCTTTCTTGGGAATGATTCTCTACCCTTCATCTTAGAAACAAGATTATATGTGCATATGAATCATTCTTGGATATTTTGATTTGCCATATTTCACTCTTTATCTTAAGAAGGATGAAGGTCTCACATTAGTGATCCATGTGTTGATCCATATACATTTTTTAGGACTCATTTGCATATGTTCATCTTAGAGTTAAGATGAAGGGTCCTCATTGATCCTGATTTTTTTAAATAGACCTCTTATCATTATAATTGACATTTTTAAATTAGAGAACTACATGTTGAAAAATTCTTGAGTCTTATTGTGCATCACCTTTTCTATGTTTATCAAATTCAACTAGTCCATAGCTTCAAAGGAGATGTTTCTACATGAATTGGAATTGACAAAGACCTATTGATACTACATCTGAGATGAATCATATGCAAAGATGAGGTTTATAATGAAGGTTTACATCATATTAGTTTAATATTATCATTATTAGCTAATATTTATATGTTCATGAGGTCTTAGGTGTAGATCATTAATTATTCATGCTTCATTTAATCATTTTCAAATATTGGAAGAGTATAATTAATGTATTATAAATTATAGTGACACACCTACATGTTATATGAGGGTAAGTGCACAAATTTGAGGGACAAAAAGTGGCCTACTCATGGACATGATTTTCATAAAATTTCAAAAATCTGAACTTATGTAGATAATTTGAGATATCTACACTCCAAATTTGAATATGGTGTAACAACATGAAATATAGAATTTTGGGTCTAGTTTCCAAAACACTATTTTTTTAAAAAAATGGTTAAGTATAAATAGGTCAAACATCTAAAATATGAAGAGGAACTCCTATTTTTTAAGAAAACAAAGTGGATAAATGGTTGAACGATGCACCATAATTTTTTGAGCATCATTTAATATTATTTGAAACCATTCAGGGAAAATTTAGATAAGATATTCTAGTTTGTGGCCAATGTTTTTTTTATGAATTTTGTAAATAAAATTGACAAAAACATGGATATTCATCCATGTGGCATGTCTAACTACCTCAAAAAAAACAAAAAAAAACATTATTTTTAATGTGTGTAGAATTAAGACTAGTTTGTGACCATATAAATTTTTTTTCACTTGAATAAATGAAAAACAAATTACATGAACATGTATAGGCATGTATATTTATGGCATGTATTGGCATAAAAAGGTATATTTTGAAATAAGCATAGTTTGAAACCTTAGTTAGGTATAATTAGATGAGAAATTATGAAAATCATAGTTTTAGAAAGAGGAGAGTGTGTTCATCATGATAGTATTATGTTTTCGAATTGTACCATTGAAATTCATAGTGTATTTAGTGATTGAAGTTGAATTTTGTTGTTTATTATTAGAACTCTCAATATCAGCTATAAATTGATAGGTCCAATCCTTTGACTCAAGAATTTAAGCCATTCCTGAGCCAAAAGGTGTAGTTTTTGAATTCAAATTTAAATAATGTGATCATTTTACTAACATGATCACATTATTAACCATGTTATTAAAGAAATCACATTATATATTCATAACACCTAGAAACCCAAATTTTCTCTTTAGCTCAAATTTTATATATCATCTTATATGTTCTTTTGCTCCCTAATAGTGATGTTACTTCATGTGATATGGGAAAGGTCCCTAACCTTGGATAGTGAATTAAAGTGTCATGGTATCACATTAGGCTTCAAAAACTTTATGGGCATTTTAATGTTGTCTTGAATTCTTAAAATTACTCAGTTTTATGGTGTAACTTATTATACATTTTATGATATTTTATCAAGAGATATCATAAAATGAATGTTTAAACTTATGGCCAAAACTTAGCCTTTGGAGTACCAATCTAATTGTGCATCATAAGTAAATAGGGGCTATTTAGAACCCCTTCAACCTAATTACATGTCTATAAAATGTTATTTGGGGATTGGTCAGCTCTAATATCATTAGCTCTATTAAATCAAAGAAACATTATTTACATATATGAAAGTTCTAAATGTATAGAATGTGGTTTTGAGCTCAATAAACTTGAAGTCATCAGCTAATGAATGCAAATGTTGATTAGTTAAATTATCAAGGTAATTAGGGTCAAAATGAGCCACATGAACATATTTAAATTTTATATGATGTGATTTGGAGTGAAATTAACCCTCATTTCATGTCATATATAATAATCAAAGAGTTGATTCATTTAATTGAGGAGGTATTTTAGGCCAATTTGAACCCCTTCAAGAGCAAGATATGATTTCAAGAAAAATTAAAAGTTTGATTCTATCATGAACTGATCTAATTAGTCAATTTATGCAATTAGGGGCATGATTTGGGTAAAATTGAGCCCCTAAACCAAATTTATGGCTCAATTAATTGTATAAGTATGTAACATGTATGGTTTAATTGACACTACTTTTATTTGAAATACAAACATGAAGGTAATTATCATAAATAAGTGAATAAGTAGCTCAAATGTTCTTCAATTACCTTAGCGATTAGACCTTATATCCAATATCTTAAACCCTAAACCATGTGCCATTTACCTTAAACCCTAATCCATAAGCCCTAAACCCTAAACTCTTTAAATTATATACCCTAAACCAATAAATTTATCCCTAATTAACATCCTTTATCTATAGTAAGAATTAGGTTCATAGGGATGATCTTCCTTAAAATTTCATCACTCATTAAGCCATAATTGACTTAATTGGCTCAATTTGTGATGATGTGGGGCTAATTGATCCCATTGAGATCACATTCTTTACTCACATATTTAGGTTTAAGGAGCTTAAATTTACCCTAATCAGCTTCATGATTGTACCTTACATACCTTAAAACCTATACCCTAAGCCATAATCCTAAAAGTTCTTAATCCCTAAACTCTAAACCATAAATATAAACCTTGAGCCTATCATTTTAGTCCAAATTAAGATCATTTAGATGAAGAATTATCTTTATGATTGACCTTATTTACCCTAAACCTAAGACCTATTTATTAAACCTTAAACCCTATATATTAATTTTAAACCATAAAATTTTCCTATTTACTAATTGATTTAGTCCCAATTAACATCCTTTATAGTAAGAATTAGGTTCACATTGAATAGAATGATTAGACCTTATATACACCCTTAAACCTCAATCCTACATGCCCTAATCCCTTAACCCTAAACCCTAAAACATAAATTGTAAGCCCTATGCCCTAATGCCCTAACCGTAAACCCTATACATTAATACCTTAATCCCTAATCCATAATCCCTAATATATATTAAGTAGAATGTGATCATGTTATTAAATAACATATTCAAGTTATTAAATAATACAATCATGCTGTTCTTAATATATAAAAAAACTCACTTCTTAATGTCTATATTTAACCCCAACCAAGTATTAATAAAAAAATTATCATATTATTTAATAATGCAATCACATTATTCTTAATATATAAAAACCTCAATTCTTAATGCCTATGTTCAAGCAGAGCCTAGTATTAAGAATAACATGATTACATTATTGGATAATGTGATCCCTCACTTTTTAACATATATTTTTAACCCAAATCTAGAATTGTATCCCCATAAACATTATTTTTGTGACTTGTGGGACATATGTACTTTTGACCCCACCTTTTAAAAGCTATCAATTATCTTTTATGGGTGATGGATCATGTTCAAGGAAGAGGAAGATGTTTAAGAACAAAATGTCAAAGCAATTAGAATATTTGAGAGAGAAACACAAGATATGAATGCAAAAACTTCATGGTATAGAAGGTACAAACCCTAATCTCGATGAACCAAATTCCATAAATAATGATCCAATTGACAATAATGAATTAAACAATGATGAAATTGACCATAATTAATTGAATAATGATGACATTGACTATAATGAAATTAATAATCATGAAATTGATAATAATGAATTAGATAATGTTGAAAGTTTACATTCAAAGCTCCAAGTTATTAATTTTGTTCATGATGACCCTATATATGATGCTTCACCCCCCATGAATGAATAAAATTTGATGTAAATAAATAATGATGAAATTAAAAATCAATAAAAAACTATGGAAATATATAATGAAGAAATAAACAATGAAGAAAATGTCATCCCACCTCTAAACAATGAAATTAATAATGATTTTGAAATACCCTCTTAAAAAATTTATAACAACACCTCTAAGAATTGTGCATAGAAAATATAAGTACTTAATTGAAGTCACTGAAAATATATTAGAACCAATGCATAACAAAATGTCTTATCACCATTCAAGAAGACTGGCTCAACAAATGTGGGATAGTTTTTTTAATAATTTGAATTATGATAGTGAAAGATGTTAATTAGTTATTTAATTGTTAAAATTGATTAATATGAGACCTATAATGTACACATTAGGACTAATAAAATCTAACATGGATGATGAAAACAATGGAATTATTGAAAACCTACATGATGTATATCATACTATAGGCCTAAAATCATGTACCCAAGATTGTAATGTTACCTAATGTATACTTATAACTTATGCAATAAGTGACCAAATAGGGAAAAAATGAATGGTTTCAAAAAAAAAGTCAAAAACTTAATATAAATAGAAAAACATTAATGAACCTAATACCAATGAGCTCTAGGCATTCTCTAGTAGTCTTCCATGAAAGGACAAGGCTATAGTTTATACTCTCAAAAAGTTACTTTCTAAATTTTGAAAAGACAATACAAGAGTTGGTTCTCATAACCATGAACCACATCTGAAACATTTATTGGATATGACTCAAATACAATTGTACTCTATGTTTTTAGAAAAATATACACAAATTTCTATTTATGAAAGATATTTTGAGATGGCCATAGATTTTTATGTAAAAATAAATCACGCATGCACCACTTGTTGTAGGTAACATGTTAAATTTTCAATGCACTATGATGTTTTTCACTATATTCATTGTACTTTGCATACTAACAAAAAAATTTAGGAGTGTGGCATTGAATTATCAACAAAATTAGTTAGGTAATTTATTCCAACTATCTTTTACAAAATATCATATGGATAATTATTTTATAACAAATCATGTTTAAATGGAAAGTTTAACATTTGTGATGGATTGTTAAAATTAAAAAAAATGCATCCATGAAGAGATTACAAGTGCAACTGGACATGAATTAGTTGTTTTAATCAAATATAAATCAATGACTTATCAAGTAAAAGATGGCAAAAAATCTAAAAGGTGTGAGTTTGTTACAAAAAAGATACATATTTCCAAGTTTTTGGTCAAATTTAGGGAGAAAATTGTTTATGAGTATGCAAGGCACACACATAGAGCTATATAGTTGGATGAACACTTGAAGATAAGAAAGGATACATTCTCACTTTGTTTAATTGTTTCAATAGTTGAATTTTATGAAAATTACACATTTAAACCCTGAATGGAAGTTTAATTATAGTATTACAACTCATCAAAAGTTGTCATATTCATGCATATAGAATTCATGCATGTACTTGATAGTATAAAAAAATAAAAAAAAATATTAACTGAGTACCATTTATATATTGGTCATGATCGATCACATTATTTAGAGTATGTGTAAGGTTTTTTTCATAAGTTATATGAATATTTGAGTAAGAGGAACATTACTTTAAATAAACATAACATTTGGTTAGATAATTACACATCATAATTCAAAAATGCATGGATGTTTTATTGGTTGAATAGGATGCATGTTACCATTGGTGTAGAACACGTTTGGAGTTTCACCGAGGTTGGCCATGGAAAATGGTAGCATGATTGTGCTATAGCATGTGTAAAAAGAGATATTGCAAGGGAGAAGTTTAAATTTAAAGAGGGAGTTCATTTGACAAATGCAAGAATTGTAGCTAAATGGTGTAATGAGAACATGTGTCTTTGTGCTCAACCAAATTCTAGTATTCATCAACATTTATGGCTAATATAGTAATAACACTTGGTAAAGTATGAGGATTTTATGACTCTAATAGGTTTAAATGACTGTAGACACCGAAATCATGTCTATCCCTTGGTCCTTTCTCCCCCTCTTAGTCCCCTTTGGTCCACTTAGCCACTCCTAACCCATGTCTTGTTAATTTGAAATAATTAGCTATTTTAAATTAACAAAACTCCTTTTCTCTCTCCCTTGCCACCTCACCACCCTTGGATACCCTTCTTGGATTCCCTTCATTCCCCACATGGCCAATATTAATACTTAGACTCCCATTCCAACTTCTCCCCTTTAACCTCTCGCATCCATTTAGCCACCTTTGACTGTTTCTTCCTCGAACTCGCTGACTCGGCAGTTGGGAAAATGGATGAAAGGCTATTTTTAGCCTTTTTTCTGCCTTCCAGCCGCCAACATCGGTCAACTATCGACCGACGTCGGTGATATTGCCGATGTTGGCAGCCTTCATAACAATTTTTTGCATCCGTTATCTTTCTTCTTGGCCTCTCTCTCGCATCAGACTCTTGGATACTTCAATCCATCAATCTTTCGCTCTTCTCTCTTCCACTGCTAACTCTTTGGTTGTAGGTACACATCAAGAAACACTCTCAGGGACTCTGCATCAATTTTTTACATCAACAACAGGGACTCTGCATTCGTTAATAGCATCAGAAATAGCACCATTAGTACTCCTTCAGCCAGTCACAGCTAAGTATTTTGTTTATACTTTCATTGTGTTTTCTAGTTATTTGCTTCTAAGTAATATGAACTACATTCAACACTCCCTATCACCAGACCAGACTAGATCTGAATCCTTATATCCCTGTCCCCTTGTTGGTCTCCTCTATCCCTCTGTCCCTTTTCGACATTCTGTCCATTGTCCCAGACCTCTACACATACTCCCAGACCATTAACCAAAACCAGACTCTCAGACCTAGACCCCCAGACCATTCAACCAAGCCCAAAACTCTATCTCAGACCCGTCCATAGACCAAAACTCGTCCAGACCTCATCCACAAACTACTACCCCGACCGACACCGGTCACTTCCCCCACCGACGTCAGCAGACCCTCAACAATCGACGCCGGTAGGACCACCGACGCCGGCGACTGTGACCAAGCTGATAGAAACATTTAGGTAAGCATTTGCTTCCATTTTTCATTCTATCTTTATCATTTTTAGTCTTTTATCATTCTATCCTTTATCAGACATCTTTTTATTAATCAATGGGTTGACATCCTTCAAGCTTTTGCTTGGCAACCCACCATCTCCTCATCTAACACCTTCTTTGTCTTAGTCTCTTTCTTTTGCAGGTGTCATCCTCCACAACCAAAGAGGAGTTCTCACTTCATCTGGATTATGGTGCACAAAACTATATCCAGGTACATACAAGCCTTGACCATTTCTTCTAGTTTCTTATTCTCTCTTTGAATGTAGAAAGTGAAATAGCATAGAAACATTCTAGCACGCCCGGTGGGACCCTTAGGGCCTTCTTTGGGTTCCTTTCCTTATTTTTTCATATAGGTGCATTAGGTTTCTCCCTCTTCACCTCTTTCATCTCTTCTAAAAGACACCATAAGCAGGAATAAAAGGAACTTTTCTTTCTTTTCTTGCATTTCTAGACTAGTCAAAAATCATATCCTTCAAACCCTTTCTCAACTTGTTTTTCATCTGAACTTAACATTTTGACTTGGGCATTAAAACACGTTGCATTGCATTTCTATTTGCTTGCATTTCTTAGTCCACACTTAGTAATTAATAACCACATATTGAATTAATCGTAGTCCACTTGATGTTACACAACCAAACCACGTGCACTAAATCAAACATCAAACTTACTTGAGACAAAGGCCCGACTGGGATTTCATCACCCAGTGGATACCTTACCCCATCCCGGCAATCCCACTTGGATTTCACCACCAAGGGGAAAGTCCACTCTATTCTTTGGCAGAGGATAATCTCTAGGCAAGGTATATTTTGGCTAAGCGAGACTAACTCATCACTGGGCTCATGAAGTGAGGGGAGCTTGCTTCTTAGCACTAGGCCACATACCAAACCTAATACAGACTTCTTGAGCACCTAAACAAACCTGAAACCATCCATAGACTACCTCTTCTAGGACCCTTCTAATAGCCAACCTTCCCAAACATCACTTTAAGGCATAAGCCACACGAGCTTAATAATTTATTTCTAGGGATTTAATGCTTAGGCTCTGCTTGTGTTCTTCATCTTTTCTATTCTTATCTACTTGTTTGAGCTAGTGAGGACGTTCTTCTTCTTTTATTTCCAAAAAACTCTCAAGTCTTTTTAGTTTCTAGAAAACACAGTCATCGGCATCGATTTTACCACCAACGTCGGCCACCTTTTATCTCCGGCATCGGTTATCTGACCGATGTCGGCCATATTTCTCACCGACATTGGTCTCTGTCACAGTTTTTCTTTTTCAAAACAATAACCTTAAAACCCGTCCCTTTTTCTGTCAAAACCACATTCTGAGTTTTTTGAAACTAAAAAAACACAATTTTTTGAAACTTGACCCTTTCTTGCCTTGAATGGGTTTGACACGCAGTCAAACCAAGGCTCTTCTTGACCACACTAGCCATCAACCTCTTCCGCCTTCACCATCTATAACCAGTCCTATAATGGAGTTCCACTCAGAGACTGAAAGAACTCCTACTCGACCAACCCTGACTCAAACTACCATCATCCCTAAAGGGGACCAAGATTTTGAAAGATTCTTGGACCTCAATGTCAAAGCCCTCCAAAACTATCTCGCAAGAAACCAAATGCGGGACCTTTCAGTCGCAGTGGCAATGACATCGACGTCATCCGCTACCCAACCCATCATGACTCAACCTATTGTCTTGACCAGTTACTCGACCATGGCCAATACACAAAGTTTGGCCTCCTCATCTATTTTTGAACCTACCTCCATCGGGGTGTCATTACCCCCTCAACTTCACACATTTCAACCGAGTTCTACACCATACCATAACTTAGTTGTCTCGACCTCACCCACTCTTGCACCTATACACACAGGAGTGACAACCTATCCTTTTATTTGTGCTGCCACTCAACCACCTATGGTGGTATCTAATCCACTTGTGTCCTCCCACTTCATGACACAAGCCCCTTTGACCATGACATCTATCCCTATGACGCACTACCCTTATGTTGTGCCTAATCAAGCACAACCAAGTACGTCATACGCCTCTTCGACCACCTTCTAGGTACCCTACAACTTAGGGGGTGCCTCGCCTGCCAATCCGTCAATAGACATCATTAAAATGCTGATGGACAAGATGTCCAGTCTCGAGACCTCCATTTTTGGCTCATGTAATGCTCTATCATATGAGCAAATTTGCAATGAACCCATCCATCCTTCCGTCCCTATCCGACCATACCCCAACCAGTGGGAGCTTCCCAAATTTACTCGCTTCTAGAGTAAGAAAGACCCATGACAGCATCTTTAAGCGTTCAGACACGCTTGCTACCTCATAGCCCATGACGATGCGCTACTTTTACGCATGTTCCCCATGTCTCTTTTTGGCCCCTCTCTTGACTGGTATAGCTCTCTTACTAGACATTCTATCTTTTCATTCACCCAACTCGCCCAATTATTTCTTGACCATTTTTCTATCAACATCACCAAACAAGTTTCAATCACAGACCTCTATTCCATCAGACAATTTGATGATGAATCAATAGTCGATTTTGTCACCTATTGGAGAAACATGATTAACCAGCTCTCATTCTCCTTGCCTCAACCTGAGCTCATTGAGCTCTTTTCTCGAGCATGTGCTAGGCACATCTCTTCTACCTTGCGGATTCAGACATTCTGCACTTTTGATGAAGCTTTCAGCATGGCAATAAAGCTTGAACTCTGTGCCATCGATGAAAATAAGGTCAAATTGCATAATAACAACGCAAAATCTAATGACCCTTCTTTGTCCAAACTTTCTTTTGCCCACTCCCAGTCCAAGCGGTCAGCAAACACTATCATCTTTA
The DNA here is from genome assembly GCA_037957365.1 of Torreya grandis. Lineage (NCBI taxonomy): Eukaryota > Viridiplantae > Streptophyta > Pinopsida > Cupressales > Taxaceae > Torreya > Torreya grandis. Next base: position 4,185,124 of record JARHVA010000370.1, on the reverse strand, counting down.
GACCATCATCTTCAACAATAACCAACCATCCTCAATTTTCAACATTAGACTACATCAATAAACACTTCCAATGTCGATCCATACAACGTCAATTCACTCCAATTGGAGAGTCATATGCCTCTGTCTTGGATAAACTCATCAAGTAGGGGGTCCTCAATCTCCCTTCAATCTGACCACATCAATTCGACCCCTCAACACCTATCCATGCATGGTACAGGGAGAATGACTTTTGCAACTATCACCGTGTCAAAGGCCATGACACAGACAACTGTCAAACCTTCAAGAACATTGTCCAGGACATGCTAGACAAGGGGGATATCATCCTGGATAACACAAATTCTCTGGCCAACTAAAACCTTGAGATCTTCAAGCAACCCTTTCTTAATCACCCACCTACTCAAAATGATATCCAGACCATGACCAATGACCCTCAAGACCATGACATACACACGGTCTACACTATCTTTTCTCTTATTTCTGACCAACCTCCTTCACAAGAGGAAGACCCTTCTTCCCCTATACCTCCTCCATAGGATGAAGAACTTTCTTCTCTTATTAATCCTCCATCGACCTCTCTTATATTGGAGGATGCTTTGATGGCATCCACACCGGCTGCCTCACCCTCATCCTTTTTGTCATCAATGGGGGATCATACATTCCCCACGCCTAGACCACACATCGAGACCATGACCATTCCTACGCTCTATCCAACTACAGAGCCACACTCTCCTATTTCTTCTCCACCAAGAAAAGAACCAGTCTCTTCACCCATTTTGATCGAGGAAGACCCAGTCATGATTTCCTCTTATCCTTTACCTGAGATTGCTACATCTCACTCACCTCCATCCACGTCTGAATCCAAACCCATATCTAACCTCGCCCCAAACCAACGAAGGCAATTCAACCACACTGGAGGACTCCTCCCCCACCTTCATCATTACCTTCAATTTTGGGCCCGCATCCATCCACTTTAATAGGGGTGCTTCCTACTCCCATAATTCACAGAGGCAAGTCACCTCCATTACTCTCTCAACCCATCAGACATATATCTCTTCCAATCCATCAACCAATGCATCCCAAACCAAATTCACCAACCCTCACTACAACAAAACATCCAGACCCATTAGCAGGTTCTTATGCTTTACTGTTACGGCAATTGTTGCAGTCCTCTCGTATCAGTCTCCTACCTCTTAAGCCATATCAATCCCTCGGACCAAAACCACCCTGGTTTGACAACACTCACATTTGTGCATATCATCGCATGCCTGGGCATGACACTAGGCATTGTTGTGCCCTCAAGGTTGTCATTCGCCAATGTCTGGGGAATGACACCCTTCTTCTCGACCATATTATCCAAAAACCTTCAACACCACCCCACTCATTAACTCTCAGATCAAGATCATCTTGGTTCGACAACTCTAAATTCTGTCATTATCACCACACTCCAAGACATGACACTGAGCATTATTGCGCTCTTAAAGCTGTCACTTGGCAACACCAGAGAAAGGATTTCCTTCTCATCAAGGATCCTCTTGCCCACCCCTTCGACAAATCATCAACACCAACCCATGCTTCTCAAACTTCATCACCTAAATTGGGATCTCCACGCTAGACTAGGGTCCCTTCACTGCCTTTAACCCCTCTATTCAACATTAACATATTCAATCTGACCACCAAGCCTCAACTGACCTTGACCAATCTATCAAACATTCTCCCTAGCCGCTGGGGGAATTCAACTTTCATCCAAACCCCGACCAACCTTTCAACCCAGTCTCGACCATATATCAATCACTCTTTTAATCCTAGACCTCAACCAGACCGTCAACGCAACCTCGACCAAACATTCAACCTATCTTTGACCAAATATTCAACTTATCCTTGACCAAACATTCAAACCGACCTCAATCGAACCTTGATCAAATATCAACCAACTTCTTCAGCATCGACCTCAAACTTTGACCAAACATCAACCAACTCCTTCAACATCAATCAACATGTGACCAATTCAGAACGAAGCAAATGGGGCAAGTTTGCTCCCAATTGACTCAGACCTTGCATCATAACACAATCATGGATCAGGACTTTGTCAGAACCTAAGCCCTTTTATGTCTTGCATCTTTGATCAGTCCATTATTAGTCAAGTAATTATTCATTTGACATTTAATTTGAGCTTGATCCCTTGAGCAGTCCCTGTCACCATCATTCCTATCTCCTTCAACCCTCAATCCTAACCCTTTTGTCAAGCATGAATGCTTTGTCCTAATAAAAGAGAAACCCTCTAAACCTCTATAGTCAAGTCCATGAATCAAAAGTCCAGTCAGCAAATCAATCAAATGTAAATCAAAATGGGATGCATATTCCAAGGTCATAAACTATAAATGTAGACTGCTCCCTCGAAGGACAGCTGCATCATCATTGTTGTTTTTACTAGACTGCTCCCTTGAAGGACAGCTAGGCCAAAATCATATCAAAAACATAAAAAGTAGAATATAGACCACTCCCTCGAAGGATGCCTATGCATAATTTTTTATACATACACAACATTATCTTTGAAGCTTCCCATATCGATCAGCTTCATGACATGACCACAAAGCAAGACAATATCCCATCGCAGGCTTCCCGCATCGATCAGTCTGCCTTCAAAAAAAAAATCTGACTGACAAAACTTTAGAGTCATGGACTTGTCTATAGTCGTTCTCGGGGTCACCTATAAAAGGGGCAAAGTTGTTTCTACCAAAAAGGGTTCCCCCTTCCTTATCACATCAATCCTATCACCCCTACATACTCAAGGGATTTCAAGCTCACTTAACATCAAGTGATTCGATTGCTTCTCTAACACAACCACTAGTCAACGATGCAATGCATAAATGGGACTTTTGTTTCTAAACAACCCCTTACCTATGCCATCATTCTGGTCCTTGTCAATGAAAGAGAAATTTGCCTTTCACTTTTGACACATCTTGGTCACGCATCCAACCAAATCATTATCTATCCAACTAAACCCAAACCAAACCAATCAAACATTTTCAGACTATCGACATGACCTAGTCCATTTCACATAGTTTCTATAGACACCAATACACATAGAAACTATCGACCAGACACAATTTATGTTAAGCATAAACCAATACTTGTTGAAGCATAAATAGGCCTCAATTCATTTTTAGCATACATCCATCACGACTATGGAAAATTTCTAGAGATGAAAGACCTCTCAACCAATGTTGCAGAATACACCATTACACAATATAGAAAAGGCTGCAACATCATCTTTTTACCCTCATCATTCATCATGACCCAGACCAATCTATCAACCACTTCGACCCTCTTCCTCCCTCTTGGGAGAACTACATTGGCCTGAGGCCCTTCTAACAGGGCCTATGTAGGCAGCACTCAGTTGACATGGGGTCTTCTGAGGTTAGCTCGGCCATTCCTTCATCCATCCACCTCGCCCACCATACCTTGGAGATTATGACCATCTCCTCCAAACGCGGCCACTTCTAAGACAACTTCACCTTGGTTGTTTTTGCATACATGCTACCTCACGATTGGTTAACAAAATTGTGCACAAACTATTTTTGACCCTCACAAATATAAGATCGTAAGCTGGTTGATCCCCACTACTTGTGACTTTTTCATGTTTTTGGGAGCACTTCCTGAGCCTGGGATACCTGGAACATGATGACCATTTGGAGCTTCAACTTAGATTAAATAATCCAATCAGTAGATGACTAAATGCTGGGGCTCGGTTATTTCAATTTTGGCACTCCTCGACCTTCGACCTGCGAAAATTCTACCTGACCATCTCGTGAAGTGGTATGTGCGCAATTACAACTTTTACAGCGTTCACACTCCATCTTCACCATCTTCATCCACTCTCTGTCAAATCAGCACCAAATTTTAGGTTCCCTTCCCTCGACTCCTACTTTGAGGGGGAATACCACATCCATAATCGGGGCAACCCAATCCTCTTGTTTTTGTCGTACAGTTCACTTGAACAACCAACAAGACGAAATCAACCTTATCCCACACCTAGGGCAATCAACTCCTATTTTTGTCTTGTAGTTCGTCTAGAGCAACCAACAAGACAAAAAGGGGCAAATGTAGACACTAAAATCATGTCTACCCCTTGGTCCTTTCTCCCCCTCTTAGTCCCCTTTGGTCCACCTAGCCACTCCTAACCCATGTCTTGTTAATTTAAAATAATTAGCTATTTTAAATTAACAAAACTCCTTTTCTCTCTCCCTTGCCACCTCACCACCCTTGGATACCCTTCTTGGATTCCCTTCATTGCCCACATGGCCAATATTAATGCTTAGACTCCCATTCCAACTTCTCCCCTTTAACCTCTCGCATCCATTTAGCCACCTTCGATTGTTTCTTCCTCGGACTCGTTGACCCAGCAGTTGGGAAAACAGACGAAAAGCTATTTTTAGCCTTTTTCCTGCCTTCTAGCCGCCGATGTCAGTCAACTATCAACCAACATCAGCGATATTGCCGGCATCGATAGCCTTCATAATGTCTTTTTGCATCTGTTATCTCTCTTCTTGGCCTCTCTCTTGCATCAGACTCTTGGATCCTTCAATCCGTCAATCTTTCGCTCTTCTCTCTTCCACTGCTAACTCTTTGGCTGCAGGTACACATCAAGAAACACTCTCAGGGACTCTACATCAGTTTTTTACATCAACAACAGGGACTCTACATTCATCAACAACATAAGCAACAGCACCATCATCACTCCTTTAGCCAGTCATAGGTAAGTATTTTGTTTGTACTTTCATTGTGTTTTCTAGTTATTTGCTTCTAAGTAATATGAACTAGATTCATCGCTCCCTATCACTAGACCAAACCAGATCCGAATCCTTATATCCCTATCCCCCTATTGGTCTCCTCTATCCCTCTGTCCCTTTTCAACATTCTGTCCATTGTCCCAGACCTCTGCACATACTCTCAGACCATTAACCAAAACCAGACTCTCAGACCCAGAACCCCAGACCATTCAGCCAAGCCAAAAACTCTGTCTCAGACCCGTCCACAGACCAAAACTCATCCAGACCTTGTCCACAGACTACTACCCTGACCAACGCTGGTCACTTCCCCCACCGACGTCGGCAGACTAATAGACGTCGGCAGACCCTCAACAATCGACACCGATAGGACCACCCACGCCGACGACTGTGACTAAGCCGATAACAACATTCAGGTAAGCATTTGCTTCCACTTTTCATTCTATCTTTATCATTTTCAGTCTTTTATCTTTATGTCCTTTATCAGACATCTTTTTATTAATCAGTGGGTTGACATCTCTCAAGCTTTTGCTTCTAGGATCAAGCTTTCGCTTGGCAGCCCACCATCTCCTTATCTAACGCCTTCTTTCTCTTAGTCTCTTTCTTTTGCAGGTGTCATCCTACACAACCAAAGAGGAGTTCTCACTTCATCTGGATTATGGTGCGCACAACTATATCCAGGTACATACAAGCCTTGACCATTTCTTCTAGTTTCTTATTCTCTCTTTGAATGTAGAAAACGAAATAGCATAGAAACATTCTGGCACGCCTAGTGGGACCCTTAGGGCCTTCCTTGGGTTCCTTTCCTTCTTTTTTCATATAGGTGCATTAGGTTTCTCTCTCTTCAACTCTTTTGTCTCTTCTAAAAGACACCAAAAGCAGGAATAAAAGGAACTTTTCTTTCTTTTCTTGCATTTCTAGACTAGTCAAAAATCATATCCTTCAAACCCTTTCTCAACTTGTTTTTCATCCAAACTTAACATTTCGACTTGGGCATTAAAACACGTTGCATTGCATTTCTATTTGCTTGCATTTCTTAGTCCACACTTAGTAATTAATAATAGCATATTGAATTAATCGTAGTCCACTTGATGTTACACAACCAAACCACGTGCACTAAATCAAACATCAAACTTACTTGAGACAAAGGCCCGACTGGGATTTCATCACCCAGCGGATACCTTACCCCATCCTGGCAATCCCACTTGCATTTCACCACCAAGGGGAAAGTCCACTCCATTCTCTAGTGGAGGATAATCTCAAGGCAAGGTATATTTTGGCTAAGCGAGACCAGCTCATCACTGGGCTCGTGAAGTGAGGGGAGCTTGCTTCTTAGCACCAGGACACGTACCAAACCTAATACAGACTTCTTGAGTGCCTAAACAAACCTGAAACCATCCACAGACTACCTCTTCATAGGCAAGGTATATTTTGGCTAAGCGAGACCAGCTCATCACTGGGCTCGTGAAGTGAGGGGAGCTTGCTTCTTAGCACCAGGCCACGTACCAAACCTAATACAGACTTCTTGAGTGCCTAAACAAACCTGAAACCATCCTAAGCATTTGCTTCTACTTTTCATTCTATCTTTATCATTTTCAGTCTTTTATCATTCTATCTTTTATCAGACATCTTTTTATTAATCAGTGGTTTGACATCCTTCAAGATTTTGCTTTTGAGATCAAGCTTTTGCTTGGCAACCCACCATCTCCTCATCTAACGCCTTCTTTGTCTTAGTCTCTTTCTTTTGCAGATGTCATCCTCCACAACCAAAGAGGAGTTCTCACTTCGTTTGGATTACAGTGTGCACAACTATATCTAGGTACATACAAGCCTTGACCATTTCTTCTAATTTCTTATTCTCTCTTTGAATGTAGAAAGCGAAATAGCATAGAAACATTCTAGCATGCCCGGCGGGACCCTTAGGGCCTTCCTTGGGTTCCTTTCCTTCTTTTTTCATATAGGTGCATTAGGTTTCTCCCTCTTCACCTCTTTCGTCTCTTCTAAAAGACACCATAAGCAAGAATAAAAGGAACTTTTCTTTCTTTTCTCGCATTTCTAAACTAGTCAAAAATCATATCCTTCAAACCCTTTCTCAACTTGTTTTTCATCCGAACTTAACATTTCGATTTGGGCATTAAAACACGTTGCATTGCATTTCTGTTTGCTTTCATTTCTTAGTCCACACTTAGTAATTAATAACCGCATATTGAATTAATCGTAGTCCACTTGATGTTACACAACCAAACCACGTGCACTAAATCAAACATCAAACTTACTTGAGATAAAGGCCCAACTGGGATTTCATCACCCAACGGATACCTTACCCCATCCCAGCAATCCCACTTGGATTTCACCACCAAGGGGAAAGTCCACTCCGTTCTCTGGTGGAGGATAATCTCTAGGCAAGGTATATTTTGGCTAAGTAAGACCAGCTCATCACTGGGCTCATGAAGTGAGGGGAGCTTGCTTCTTAGCACCAAGCCACGTACCAAATGTAGACACTGAAATCGTGTCTACCCCTTGGTCCTTTCTCCCCCTCTTAGTCCCCTTTGGTCCACCTAGCCACTCCTAACCCATGTCTTGTTAATTTGAAATAACTAGCTATTTTAAATTAACAAAACTCCTTTTCTCTCTCCCGTGCCACCTCACCACCCTTGGATACCCTTCTTGGATTCCCTTCATTCCCCACATGTCCAATATTAATGCTTAGACTCCCATTCCAACTTCTCCCTTTTAACCTCTCATGTCCATTTAGCCACCTTCGACTGTTTCTTCCTCAGACTCACTGACCCGGCAGTTGGGAAAATGGATGAAAGGCTATTTTTAGCCTTTTTCCTGCCTTCCAGCCGCCGACATCGGTCAACTGTCGACCGACATCAGCGATATTGCTGGCATCATCAGCCTTCATAACATTTTTTTGCATCCGTTATCTCTCTTCTTGGCCTCTCTCTCGCATCAGACTCTTGGATCCTTCAATCCGTCAATCTTTCGCTCTTCTCTCTTCCACTGCTAACTCTTTGGCTACAGGTACACATCAAGAAACACTCTCAGGGACTCTGCATCAGTTTTTTACATCAACAACAGGGACTCTACATTCGTCAACAACATAAGCAATAGCACCATCAACACTCCTTTAGCCAGTCATAGGTAAGTATTTTTTTTGTACTTTTATTGTGTTTTCTAGTTATTTGCTTCTAAGTAATATGAACTAGATTCAGCACTCCCTATCACCAGACCAGACCAGATCTGAATCCTTATATCCCTGTCCCCCTGTTGGTCTCCTCTATCCCTCTATCCCTTTTTGACATTCTGTCCATTGTCCCAGACCTCTGCACATACTCTCAGACCATTAACCAAAACTAGACTCTCATACCTAGACCCCCAGACCATTCAACCAAGCCCAAAAATCTGTCTCAGACCCCTCCACAGACCAAAACTCATCCAGACCTCATCCACAGACTACTGCCCTGACCAACGCCGGTCACTTCCCCCACCGACGTCGGCAGACCCTCAACAACTGACGCCGGTAGGACAACCGACGCCGGCGACTGTGACTAAGCCGATAGCAACATTTAGGTAAGCATTTGCTTCCACTTTTCATTATGTCTTTATCATTTTTAGTCTTTTATCTTTATTTCCTTTATCAGACATCTTTTTATTAATTAGTGGGTTGACATCTCTCAAGATTTTGCTTCTGGGATCAAGTTTTCGCTTGGCAGCCCACCATCTCCTTATCTAACGCCTTCTTTCTCTTAGTCTCTTTCTTTTGCAGGTGTCATCCTCCACAACCAAAGAGGAGTTCTCACTTCATCTGGATTATGGTACGCACAACTATATCTAGGTACATACAAGCCTTGACCATTTCTTCTAGTTTCTTATTCTCTCTTTGAATGTAGAAAGCGAAATAGCATAAAAACATTCTGGCACGCCCGGTGGGACCCTTAGGGCCTTCCTTGGGTTCCTTTCCTTCTTTTTCATATAGGTGAATTAGGTTTCTCCCTCTTCACCTCTTTCGTCTCTTATAAAAAACACCATAAGCAGGAATAAAAGGAACTTTTCTTTCTTTTCTTGCATTTCTAGACTAGTCAAAAATCATATCCTTCAAACCCTTTCTCAACTTATTTTTCATCCAAACTTAACATTTCGACTTGGGCATTAAAACATGTTTTATTGCATTTCTGTTTGCTTGCATTTCTTAGTCCACACTTAGTAATTAATAACCGCATATTAAATTAATCGTAGTCCACTTGATGTTACACAACCAAACCATGTGCACTAAATCAAACATCAAACTTACTTGAGACAAAGGCCCGACTAGAATTTCATCACCCAGCAGATACCTTACCCCATCCCGGCAATCCCACATGGATTTCACCACTAAGGGGAAATTCCACTCCGTTCTCTGGTGGAGGATAATCTCTAGGCAAGGTATATTTTGGCTAAGCGAGACTAGCTCATCACTGGGCTCGTGAAGTGAGGGGAGCTTGCTTCTTAGCACTAGGCCACGTACCAAACCTAATACAGACTTTTTGAGCACCTAAACAAACCTGAAACCATCCATAGACTACCTCTTCTAGGACCCTTCTAACAGCCAACCTCCCCAAACATCACTTTAAGGCATAAGCCACACGAGCTTAATAATTTATTTCTAGGGATTTAATGCTTAGGCTCTGCTTGTGTTCTTCATCTTTTCTATTCTTATCTTCTTGTTTGAGCTAGTGAGGATGTTCTTCTTCTTTGATTTCCAAAAACTCTCAAGTCTTTTTAGTTTTTGGAAAACACAGTCACCGACATCGGTTAATCATAGTCCACTTGATGTTACACAACCAAACCACGTGCACTAAGTCAAACATCAAACTTACTTGAGACAAAGGCCCAACTGGGATTTCATCACCCAGCGGATACCTTACCCCATCCCAGCAATCTCACTTGGATTTCACCACTAAGGGGAAAGTCCACTTTGTTCTCTAGCAGAGGATAATCTCTAGGCAAGGTATATTTTGGCTAAGCGAGACCAGCTCATCACTGGGCTCGTGAAGTGAGGGGAGCTTGCTTCTTAGCACCAGGCCACGTACCAAACCTAATATAGACTTTTTGAGTGCCTAAACAAACCTGAAACCATCCATAGACTACCTCTTCAAGGACCCTTCTAACAACCAACCTCCCCATACATCACTTTAAGGCATAAGCCACACGAGCTTAATAATTTATTTCTAGGGATTTAACGCTTAGGCTCTGCTTGTGTTCTTCATCTTTTCTATTCTTATCTGCTTATTTGAGCTAGTGAGGACGTTCTTCTTCTTTGATTTCCAAAAAACTCTCAAGTCTTTTCAATTTCTAGAAAACACAGTCACCGGCATCGGTTTTACCACCGACGTCGGCCACCTTTTATCTCTGGCATCGGTTATCTGACCGACGTCGGCCATATTTCTCACCGACATCAATTTTTTTAACCAACGTTGATCTCTATCACAGTTCTTCTTTTTCAAAATAGCAACCTTAAAACCCACCCCTTTTTCTATCAAAACCACATTTTGAGTTTTCTAAAACTAAAAAAACACAATTTTCTGAAACCTGACCCTTTCTTGCCTTGAATGGTTTTGACACGCAGTTAAACCAAGGCTCTTCTTGACCACACTAGCCATCAACTGCTTCTGCCTTCACCATCCATAACCAGTCCTATAATGGAGTTCCACTCAGAGACTGAAAGAACTCCTACTCGACCAACCCCGACTCAAACTCCCATCATCCCTAAAGGGGACCAAGATTTTGAAAGATTTTTGGACCTCAATGTCAAAGCCCTCCAAAACTATCTCGTAAGAAACCAAATGCGGGACCTTTCAGTCACAGCAGTAATGACATCGACATCATCCGCTACCCAACCCATCATGACTCAACCTATTGTCTCGACCAGTTACTCGACCATGGCCAATACACAAAGTTTGGCCTCCTCATCTATTTTCGAACCTACCTCCATCGGGGTGTCATTACCCCCTCAACTTCACACATTTCAACTGAGTTCTACACCATACCAGAACTTAGTTGTCTCGACCTCGCCCACTCTTGCACCTATACACGTGAGAGTGACAACCTATCCTTTTATTAATGCCGCCACTCAACCACCTATGGCAGTATCTAATCCACTTGTGTTCTCCCACTTCATGACACAAACCCATTTGACCATGACATCTATCCCTATGACGCACTACCCTTATGTTGTGCCTAATCAAGCACAACCAAGTACGTCATACGCCTCTTTGACCACCTTCCAGGTACCCTAAAACTTAGGGGGTGCCCCACCTACCAATCCATTAGCAGACGTCATTAAAATGCTGATGGACAAGATGTCCAGTCTCGAGACCTCTATTTCTGGCTCACGCAATGCTCTGTCATATGAGCAAATTTGCAACGAACCCATTCATCCTTCCGTCCCTATCCAACCATACCATAAATAGTGGGAGCTTCCCAAATTTACTCGCTTCTAGAGTAAGGAAGACCCACGATAGCATCTTCGAGTGTTCAGACACACTTGCTACCTCATAGCCCATGACGATGCATTGCTTTTACGCACATTCCCCATGTCTCTTTCTGGCCCCGCTCTTGACTGGTATAGCTCTCTTACTAGATATTCTATCTTTTCATTCACCCAACTCACCCAATTATTTGTCGACCATTTTTCTATCAACATCACCAAACAAGTTCCATTCACATACCTCTATTCCATCAGACAATTTGATGATGAATCAATAGTCAATTTTGTCGCCCATTAGAGAAGCCTGATTAACCAGCTCTCCTTCTCCTTGCCTCAACCTGAGCTCATTGATCTCTTTTCTGGAGCATGTGTTAGGCACATCTCTTCTACCTTGTAGATTCAGACATTCCGCACTTTTGACGAAGCTTTCACCATGGAAAAAAGCTTGAACTCTGTGCCATCGACGAAAATAAGGTCAAATTGCGTAATAACAACGCAAAATCTAATGACCCTTCTTCATCCAAAATTTCTTCTACCCACTCCCAGTCCAAGGGGTCGGCAAACACTATCATCTTTAGACCATCATCTTCAACAATAACCAATCGACCTCAATTTTTAACATCAGACTACATCAATAAATACTTCCAACATCGATCCATACAACGTCAATTCACTCCAATTGGAGAGTCATATGCCTCTGTCTTGGATAAAATCGTCAAGCAGGGGGTCCTCAATCTCCCTTCAATCTAACCACATCAATTCAACCCCTCAACACCTATCCCTGCATGGTATAGGGAGAATGACTTTTGCAACTATCACCGTGTTAAAGGCCATGACACAAACAATTGTCAAACCTTCAAGAACATCGTCCAATAACCTTCAACACCACCCCACTCATCAACTCTCGGATCAAGACCATCTTGGTTCGACAACTCTAAATTCTGTCATTATCACCACACTTCGAGACATGACACTGAGCGTTGTTGCGCTCTTAAAGCTGTCACTTGGAAACACCAAAGAAAGGATTTCCTTCTCATCAAGGATCCTCTTGCCCACTCCTTCGACAAATCATCAACTCCAACCCATGATTCTCAAACTTTGTCACCTAAATTGGGATCTCCATGCCAAACTAGGGTCCCTTCGCTGCCTTTAACCCCTTTATTCGAAATCAACACAGTCAATCTGACCACCAATCCTCAACTGACCTTGACCAATCTATCAAACATTCTCCCTAGCCGCTGGGGGAATTCAACTTTCATCCAAACCCTGACCAACCTTTCAACCCAGTCTCGACCACATATCAATCACTCTTTTAATCCTAGACCTCAACTAGACATTCAACCTATCTTTGACCAAATATTCAACCTATCCTCGACCAAACGTTCAAATCGACCTCAATCAAACCTTGATCAAATATCAACCAACTTCTTCAGTATCGACCCCAAACTTTGACCAAATATCAACCAACTCCTTCAACATCAATCAACATGTGACCAATTTGGAATGAAGCAAATTAGGCAAGTTTGCTCCCAATTGACTCAGACCTTGCATCATAACACAATCATGGGTCAGGACTTTGTCAAAACTTGAGCCCCTTTTATGTCTTGCATCTTTGACCAGTCCACTGGACGTTTAACTTGAGCTCGATCCCTTGAGCACTACCTATCACCGTCATTCCTATCTCCTTCAACCCTCAATCCTAACCCTTTTGTCAAGCATGAATGCTTTGTCTTAATAAAAGGGAAACCCTCTAAACCTCTATAGTCAAGTCCATGACCAAAAGTCCAGTCAACAAATCAATCAAATAAATATCAAAATAGGATGCATATTCCAAGGTCATAAAACTATAAATGTAGATTGCTCCCTCGAAGGATAGCTACATCATCATTGCTGTATTTACTAGACTACTCCCTTGAAGGACAGCTAGGCCAAAATCATATCAAAAACATAAAAAGTAGAATATAGACCACTCCCTCGAAGGATCGCTATGCATAAATTTTTCTACATACATAGCACTATCTCTAAAGCTTCCCGCATCGATTAGCTTCACGACATGACCACAAAGCAAGACAATATCCCATCACAGGCTTCTTGTATTGATCAGTCCGCTCTCTCTCAAAAAAAAAACTGACTGACAAAACTTTAGAGTCATGGACTTGTCTATAGTCGTTCTCAGGGTCACCTATAAAAGGGGCAAAGTTGTTTCTACCAAAAAGGGTTCCCCCTTCCATCTCATATCAAACCTATCACCCCTGCATACTCAAGGGATTTCGAGCTCACTTAACGTCAAGTGATTCGATTGCTTCTCTAACACAACCACTAGTCAACGACGCAATGCATAAATGGGTCTTTTGTTTCTAAACAACCCCTTACCCATGCCATCATTTTGGTCCTCGTCAATGAAAGAGCAATTCACCTTTCACTTTTGACACATCTTGGTCAAACATCCAACCAAATCATTATCTATCCAACCAAACCCAAACCAAACCAATCAAACATTTTCAGACTATCGACATGACCTAGTCCATTTCACATAGTTTCTATGGACACCAATACACATGGAAACTATCGACTAGACACAATTTATGTTAAGCATAAATCAATACTTGTTGAAGCATAAATAGACCTCAATTCATTTTTAGCATACATCCATCACGACTATGAAAAATTGCTAGGGATGAAAGACCTCTTGACCAATGTTGCAGAATACACCATCACACAATATAGAAAAGGCTGCAACATCATCTTCCCCTCATCATTCATCATGAACAAGACCAATCTATCGACCACTTTGACCACCTGTCTACCACTCAAACACTTAGCTTGAACTACATTGGTCTGAGGCCCTAACACAGGGGCTATGTAGGCAGCACTCAGTGTTCTGGGGTTAACTCGACCACCCTCATTTGTTCGTCTCCTTCATGGACAAACCATTCTTTCCTTTTCCCAATCTTTTGACTATGGCCTTGACCTCGACCAAGACCAACCAATCACTTTGACTCTTCTTCCCTCTTTGGGAGAACTACATTGGCCTGAGGCCCTAACCACAGGGGTTATGTAGGCAGCACTCAGTGTTCTGAGGTTAGTTCGGCCACTCTCTTTTGTCCATCTGCCTGCCTCGCCCACCAAGACCTTGGAGATCATGACCATCTCCTCCGACCACGACCACTTCCAAAGTAATGCTGCCTTGGTTGTTTTTGCCTGTATGCTACCTCATGACTGGTTAGCAAAATTATGCGCAGACTATTTTTGACCCTCACAAGTATAGGATCGCAAGCTGGTTGATCCTCACTACTTGTGACATTTTCATGTTTTTAGGAGCACTTCTTGAGCCTAGGATACCTAGAACACGATGACCATTTGGAGCTTCAGCTTAGATTGAATAACCCAATCAGTAGATGACTAAATGCTGGGGCCCAGTTATTTCAATTTTGGCACTCCTCAACCCTTGACCTGTGACAATTTGACCTGACCATCTCGTGAAGTGGTGTACGCACAATCACGACTTTTGCAGTGTTCACACTCCATCTTCACCTTCTTCATCCACCCTCTATCAAATCAGCACTCAATTTTAGGTTCCCTTCTCTTGACTCCTGTTTTGAGGGGGAATACCTCATCCATAATCGGGGCAACCCAACTCTCTTGTTTTTATCTTGCAATTCACTTCAACAACCAACAAGACGAAATCGACCTTATCCCATACCTGGGGCAACCAACTCCTATTTTTGTCTTGCAGTTTGTCTAAAGCAGCCAACAAGACAAAAAGGGGCAAATGTAGACACTGAAATCATGTCTACCCCTTGGTCCTTTCTCTCCCTCTTAGTCCCCTTTGGTCCACCTAGCCACTCCTAACCCATGTCTTGTTAATTTGAAATAATTAGCTATTTTAAATTAACAAAACTCCTTTTCTCTCTCCCTTGCCACCTCACCACCCTTGGATACCCTTCTTGGATTCCTTTCATTCCCCACATGGCCAATATTAATGCTTAGACTCCCATTCCAACTTCTCCCCTTTAACCTCTCGCATCCATTTAGCCACCTTCAACTATTTCTTCCTCAGACTCGCTAACCCGGTAGTTGGGAAAATAGATGAAAGGCTATTTTTAGCCTTTTTCCTACCTTCTAGCCACCGATGTCGATCAACTGTCGACCGACATCGGTGATATTGCCAGTGTCGGTAGCCTTCATAACATTTTTTTGCATCTGTTATCTCTCTTCTTGGCCTCTCTCTCGCATTAGACTCTTGGATCCTTCAATCCGTCAATCTTTCGCTCTTCTCTCTTCCACTGCTAACTCTTTGGCTGCAGGTACACATTAAGAAACACTCTCAGGGACTCTACATCAGTTTTTTACATCAACAATAGGGACTCTGCATTCATCAACAGCATAAGCAACATCACCATCAGCACTCCTTTAGCCAGTCACAGGTAAGTATTTTGTTTGTACTTTCATTGTGTTTTCTAGTTATTTGTTTCTAAGTAATATGAATTAGATTCAGCGCTCCCTATCACCAGACCAGACCAGATCTGAATCCTTATATCCCTGTCCCCCTATTGGTCTCCTCTATCCCTCTGTCCCTTTTTGACATTCTATCCATTGTCCTAGACCTTTGCACATACTCTCAGACCATTAACCAAAACTAGACTCTCAGACCCAGACCCCCAGACCATTCAGCCGAGCCCAAAACTCTGTCTCAGACCCGTCCACAGACCAAAACTCATCCAGACCTTATCCACAGACTACTTTCCTGACCGACGTCGATCACTTCCCCCAGTGATGTCAGCAAACTAACCGACGTTGGCAGACCCTCAACAACTGACGCCGGTAGGACCACCGACACTGGCGACTGTGAGTAAGCCGATAGCAACATTCAGGTAAGCATTTGCTTCCACTTTTCATTCTATCTTTATCATTTTTAGTCTTTTATCTTTTTATCCTTTATCAGACATCTTTTTATTAATCAATGGGTTGACATCTCTCAAGCTTTTGCTTCTAGGATCAAGCTTTCGCTTGGCAGCCCACCATCTCCTTATCTAACGCCTTCTTTCTCTTAGTCTCTTTCTTTTGTAGGTGTCATCCTCCATAACCAAAGAGGAGTTCTCACTTCATCTGGATTATGGTGCGCACAACTATAGTTAGGTACATACAAGCCTTGACCATTTCTTCTAGTTTCTTATTCTCTCTTTGAATGTAGAAAGTGAAATAGCATAGAAACATTCTACTAAGAGGGGGAGAAAGGACCAAGGGGTAGACACGATTTCAGTGTCTACATTTGCCCCTTTTTGTCTTGTTGGTTGCTCAAGATGAACTGCAAGACAAAAATAGGAGTTGGTTTCCCCAGGTATGGGATAAGGTCGATTTCGTCTTGTTGGTTGTTGAAGTGAACTACAAGACAAAAACAAGAGGGTTAGGTTGCCCTGATTATGGATGAGGTATTCCCCCTCAAAGCAGGAGACGAGAGAAGGGAACCTAAAATTGAGTGTTGATTTGACAAAGAGTGGATGAAGAAGGTAAAGATGGAGTGTGAATGCTACAAAAGTCGTGATTGCATGTATACCACTTCACGAGATGGTCAGGTCAAACTGTCACAGATCGAAGGTCGAGGAGTGCCAAAATTGAAATAATCGAGCCCCAACATTTAGTCGTCTGCTAATTGGGTTATTCAATCTAAGCTGAAGCTCCAATGGTCATCATGTTCTAAGTATCTTAGGCTTAATAAGTGCTCCCAAAAACACGAAAAAGTCACAAGTAGTGGGGATCAACCGGCTTGCGATCCTATACTTGTGAGGGTCAAAAATAGGCTGCGCACAATTTTGCTAACCAGTCGTGGGGTAGCATGCATGCAAAAAACAACCAAGGTGAAGTCACCTTGGAAGTGGTCATGATCGGAGGAGATAGGCGTGATATCCAATGGTCATTGGTCGAGGTGGATGAATAGACGAAAGAGAGTGGCCAAGCTAACCTCAAAACACTGAGTGCTGCCTACATAGCCCCTGTGGTTAGGGCCTCAGGCCAATGTAGTTCTCCCAAAGAGGGAGGAAGAGTTGAAGTGATTGGTTGGTCTTGGTCGAGGTCAAGGTCATAGTCAAAAGATTGGGCAAAGGAAAAAAATGGTTTGTCCATCAAGGAGATGAACAAATGAGGGTGGTCGAGCTAACCCCAGAACACTGAGTGCTGCCTACATAGCCCATGTCTTAGGGTCTCAGACCAATGTAGTTCAGGCTAAGGGTCTGAGTGGTAGACAGGTGATCAAAGTGGTCAATAGATTGGACTTGGTCATGATGAATGATGAGGCGAAGATGATGTTGCAGCCTTTTCCATATTGTGTGATGGTGTATTCTGCAACATTGGTCAAGAGGTCTTTCATCCCTAGCAATTTTACATAGTCGTGATGGATGTATGCTAAAAATGAATTGAGGTCTATTTATGCTTCAACAAGTATTGATTTATGCTTAACATAAATTGTGTCTGGTCGATAGTTTCCATGTGTATTGGTGTCCATAAAAACTATGTGAAATGGACTAGGTCATGTCGATAGTCTAAAAATATTTGATTGGAATGGTTTGGGTTTGGTTGGATAGATAATGATTTGGTTGGATGCATGACCAAGATGTGTCAAAAGTGAAAGGCGAATTGCTCTTTCATTGACGAGGACCAAAATGATGGCATAGGTAAGGGGTTGTTTAGAAACAAAAGACCCGTTTATGCATTGCATCGTTGACCAGTGGTTGTGTTAGAGAAGCAATCGAATCACTTGACGTTAAGTGAGCTCGAAATCCCTTGAGTATGTAGGGGTGATAGGTTTGGTATGAGATGGGAGGGGGAACCCTTTTTGGTAGGAACAACTTTGCCCCTTTTATAGGTGACCCTGAGAATGACTATAGACAAGTCCATGACTCTAAAGTTTTGTCAGTCAGTTTTTTTTTGAAGGCAGACTGATCGATGTGGGAAGCCTACGATGGGATATTGTCTTGCTTTGTGGTCATGTTGTGAAGCTGATCGATGCAAAAAGCTTCAGAGATAGTGATGTGTATGTAGAAAAATTTATGCATTGCCATCCTTCAAGGGAGTGGTCTATATTTTGCTTTTATGTTTTTGATATGACTTTGGCCTAGCTGTCCTTCAAGGGAGCAGTCTAGTGGATACAACAATGATGATGCAGCTGTCCTTCAAGGGAGCAGTCTACATTTATAGTTTTATGACCTTGGAATATGCATCCCATTTTTGTATATATTTGATTGATTTGTTGACTGGACTTTTGGTCATGGACTTTCCTAAAGAGGTTTAGAGGGTTTCCCTTTTATTAGGATGAAGCGTTCATGCTTGACAAAAGGGTTAGGATTGAGGGTTGAAGGAGATAGGAATGACAATGACAGGGAGTGCTCAAGGGATCGAGCTCAAGTTAAATATCAAGTGAATAATTACTTGACTAACAGTGGACTGGTCAAAGATGCAAAACATAAAGGGGCTCAGGTTCTAACAAAGTCTTGACCCATGATTGTGTTATGATGCAAGGTCTGAGTCAATTAGGAGCAAACTTGCCCCATTTGCTTCGTTCCAAATTGGTCACATGTTGATTGATGTTGAAGGAGTTAGTCAATGTTTGGTCAAAGTTTGGGGTCGATACTAAAGAATTTGGTTGATATTTGATCAAGGTTTGATTGAGGTCGATTTGAATGTTTGGTCAAAGATAGACTGAATGTTTGGTCGAAGATAGGTTAAATGTTTGGTCGAGGTCAGGTTGACGGTCTGGTTGAGGTCTAGGATTAAAAGAGTGATTGATATATGGTTGAGACTGGGTTGAAAGGTTGGTCAGGGTTTGGATGAAAGTTGAATTCCCCCAGCGGCTAGGGAGAATGTTTGATAGATTGGTCAAGGTCGGTTGAGGCTTGGTGGTCAGATTGACTGTGTTGATGTCGAATAAAGGGGTTAAAGGCAGTGAAGGGACCCTAGTCTAGCATGGAGATCCTAATTTAGGTGATGATGTTTGAGAAGCATGGGTTGGTGTTGATGATTTGTCTAAGGGGTGGTCAACAAGATCCTTGATGAGAAGGAAATCCTTTCTCCGGTGTTGCCGAGTGACAGCTTTAAGAGAGCAACAATGCTCAGTGTCATGTCCAAGTTTTTGATGATAGTGGCAAAATTTAGAGTTGTCGAACCAAGATGGTCTTGATCTGAGAGTTGATGAGTGGGGTGGTGTTGAAGGTTTTTGGATAATGTGGTCGAGAAGAAGGGTGTCATTCCCCAGACATTGGCGAATGACAACCTTGAGGGCACAACAATGCTCAGTGTCGTGCCCAGGCATGCGATGATATGCACAAATGCAAGTGTCATCGAACCAGGGTAGTTTTGGTTTGAGGGATTGATATGGCTTAAGAGGTGGGAGACTGATATGAGAGGACTGCAACAATTGTTGTAACAATAAGGCATATGAACCTGCTAACGGGTCTGGATGTTTTGTTGTAGTGAGGGTTGGTGACTTTGGTTTAGGAGGCATTGGTCGATGGATTGGAAGAGATATATGTCTGATGGGTTGAGAGAGTAATGGAGGCGACTTGCCTCTGTGAAGTATGGGAGTAGGAAGCACCCCTATTAAAGTGGACGGATGCAGGCCCAAAATTGAAGGTAATGATGAAGGTGGGGGAGGATTCCTCCGGTGTGGTTTAATGGCCTTCATTGGTTTGGGACGAGGGCCACTATTATGCGAGGTGAGGTTAGATATGGGTTTGGATTTGTATGTGGACGGAGGTGAGTGAGATGTAGCAATCTCAGGCAAAGGATAAGAGAAAATCATGACTGGGTCTTCCTTGATCAAAATGGGTGAAGAGACTGGTTCTTCTCTTGGTGGAGAAGAAATAGGAGAGTGTGGCTCTGCAATTGGATAGAGCATAGGAATGGTCATGGTCTCGATGTGTGGTCTAGGCATGGGGAATGTATGATCCCTCATTGATGACAAAAAGGATGAGGGTGAGGCAGTTGGTGTGGATGCCATCAAAGCATCCTCCAATATAAGAGAGGTCGATGGAGGATTAATAAGAGAAGAAAGTTCTTCACCTTGTGGAGGAGGTATAGGGGAAGAAGGGTCTTCCTCTTGTGAAGGAGGTTGGTCAGAAACAAGAGAAAAGATAGTGTCGACCATGTGTATGTCATGGTCTTGAGGGTCATTGGTCATGGTCTGGACATTGTTTTGAGTAGGCGGGTGATTAGGAAAGGGTTGTTTGAAGATGTAGAGGTTTTGGTTAGATAGAGAGTTTGGGTTATCCAGGATGAGATCCCCCTTGTCTAGCATGTCCTAGATGATGTTCTTGAAGGTTTGACAGTTGTCCGTGTCATGGCCTTTGACACAGTGATAGTTGCAAAAGTTGTTCTCCCTGTACCATGCAGGGATAGGTGTTGAGGGGTCAAATTGATGTGGTCGGATTGAAGGGAGATTGAGGACCCCCTGCTTGATGAGTTTATCCAAGACAGAGGCATATGACTCTCCAATTGGAGTGAATTGACGTTGTATGGATCGACGTTGGAAGTGTTTATTGATGTAGTCTGATGTTGAAAATTGAGGTCGGTTGGTTATTGTTGAAGATGATGGTTTAAAGATGACAGTGTTTGCCGACCCCTTGGACTTGGAGTGGGCAGAAGAAAGTTTGGACGAAGAAGGGTCATTAGATTTTGCATTGTTATTACGCAATTTGACCTTATTTTCATCGATGGCTCAGAGTTCAAGCTTTTTGCCATGGTTGAGACAACTAAGTTATGGTATGGTGTAGAACTCAGTTGAAATGTGTGAAGTTGAGGGGGTAATGACACCCCGATGGAGGTAGGTTCGAAAATAGATGAGGAGGCCAAACTTTTTGTATTGGCCATGGTTGAGTAACTGGTCGAGACAATAGGTTGAGTCATGATGGGTTAGGTAGCAGATGACATCGATGTCATTGTCGCTGCGACTGAAAGGTCCCACATTTGTATTCTTGCGAGATAGTTTTGGAGGGATTTTGAAATTGAGGTCCAAGAATCTTTCAAAATCTTGGTCCCCTTCAGGGATGATGGGAGTTTGAGTCAGGGTCGGTCGAGTAGGAGTTCTTTCAGTCTCTGAGTGGAACTCCATTATAGGACTGGTTATGGATGATGAAGGCGGAAGCGGTTGTTGCCTCGCATGGTCAAGAAGAGCCTTGGTTTGACTGCGTGTCAAAACCATTCAAGGCAAGAAAGGGCTAGGTTTTAGAAAACTATGTTTTTTCAGTTTTAGAAAACTCAAAATGTGGTTTTGACAAAAAAAGGGGTGGGTTTTAAGGTTGCTGTTTTGAAAAAGAAGAACTATGACAGCGACCGACGTTGGTTAAAAAACTGATGTCGGTGAGAAATACGGTCGACGTCGATCAGATAACCGATGTCAGTGACTGTGTTTTCCAAAAACTGAAAAGACTTGAGAGTTTTTGGAAATCAAAAAAGAAGAACGTCCTCACTAGCTCAAACAAGCAGATAAGAATAGAAAAGATGAAGAACACAAGCAGAGCCTAAGCGTTAAATCCCTAGAAATAAATTATTAAGCTCGTGTGGCTTATGCCTTAAAGTGATGTTTGGGGAGGTTGGCTGTTAGAAGGGTCCTAGAAGAGGTAGTCTATGGATGGTTTTAGGTTTGTTTAGGTGCTCAAAAGTCTGTGTTAGGTTTGGTACGTGGCCTGGTGCTAAGGAGCAAGCTCCCCTCACTTCACGAGCCCAGTGATGAGCTGGTCTCGCTTAGCCAAAATATACCTTGCCTAGAGATTATCCTCCACTAGAGAATGGAGTGGGCTTTCCCCTTGGTGGTGAAATCCAAGTAGGATTGATGGGATGGGGTAAGGTATCTGTTGGGTGATGAAATCCCAGTCGGGCCTTGTCTCTGGTAAGTTTGATGTTTGATTTAGTGCACGTGGTTTGGGTGTGTAACATCAAGTGGACTACGATTAATTCAATATGTGGTTATTAATTACTAAGTGTGGACTAAGAAATGCAAGAAAACAGAAATGCAATGCAATGTATTTTAATGCCCAAGTCAAAATTTTAAGTTGGAATGAAAACAAGTTGAGAAAGGGTTGAAGAATATGATTTTTGACTAGTCTAGAAATGCAAGAAAAGAAAGAAAAGTTCTTTTTATTCCTACTTATGATGTCTTTTAGAAGATAAGAAAGAGGTGAAGAGGGAGAAACCTAATGCACCTATATGAACAAATAAGGAAAGGAACCCAAGGAAGGCCCTAAGGGTCCCACCGGGCGTGCCAGAATGTTTCTATGCTATTTCACTTTTTACATTCAAAGAGAGAATAAGAAACTAGAAGAAATGGTCAAGGCTTGTATGTACCTGGATGAAGTTGTGTGCACCGTAATCCAGATGAAGTGAGAACTCCTCTTTGGTTTTGGAGGATGACACCTACAAAAGAAAGAGACTAAGACAAAGAAGGCGTTAGATGAGGAGATGGTGGGTTGCTAAGCAAAAGCTTGATCCCAAAAGCAAAAGCTTGAAGGATGTCAACGCACTGATTAATAAAAAGATGTCTGATAAAGGACAGAATGATAAAAGACTAAAAATGATAAAGATAGAATGAAAAATGGAAGCAAATTCTTACCTTAATGTTGTTGTCAGCTTGGTCATAGTCACCGGCATCAGTGGTCTTACCGGCGTCAGTTGTTGAGGGTCTGCCAACGTCGATTAGTCTACCGACGTTAGTGGGGGAAGTGACCAGCGTCGGTTGGGCCAGTAGTTTGTGGATGAGGTCTAGACGAGTTTTGGTCTATGGACGGGTCTGAGATAGAGTTTTGGGCTTGGCTGAATGGTCTGGGGGTCTGGGTTTGAGATTCTGGTTTTGGTTAATGGTCTGAGAGTATGTGCAGAGGTCTAAGACAATGGATAGAATGTCAAAAAGGGACAGAGGGATAGAGGAGACCAATAGGGGGACATGGATATAAGGATTCAGATCTGGTCTAGTCTGGTGATAGGGAGTGCTAAATCTAGTTCATATTACTTAGAAGCAAATAGCTAGAAAACACAATGAAAGTACAAACAAAATACTTACCTATGACTGGCTAAAGGAGTGCTGATGGTGCTATTGCTTATGCTATTGACGAATGTAGAGTCCCTATTGTTGATGTAAAAAACTGATGCATAGTCCTTGAGAGTGTTTCTTGATGTGTACCTACAGCAAAAGAGTTAGCAGTGGAAGAGAGAGGAGCGAAATATTGATGAACTGAAGGATCCAAGAGTCTGATGTGAGAGAGAGGCCAAGAAGAGAGATAATGGATGCAAAAAAATGTTATGAAGACTATCAATGCTGGCAATATCGCCGACGTCGATCGACAGTTGACCAACGTCGACAGCTGGAAGGCAGGAAAAAGGCTAAAAATAGCCTTTCATCCATTTTCCCAACTGTCAGGTCAACGAGTCCGAGGAAGAAACAGTCGAAGGTGGATAAATGGATGCGAGAGGTTAAAGGGGAGAAGTTGGAATGGGAGTCTAAGCATTAATATTGGCCATGTGGGGAATGAAGGGAATCCAAGAAGGGTATCCAAGGGTGGTGAGGTGGTAAGGGAGAGAGAAAAGGAGTTTTGTTAATTTAAAATAGCTAATTATTTCAAATTAACAAGACATGGGTTAGGAGTGGCTAAGTGGACCAAAGGGGACTAAGAGGAGGAGAAAGGACCAAGGGGTAGACACTATTTCAGTGTCTACATTTGCCCCTTTTTGTCTTGTTGGTTGCTCTAGATGAAATGCAAGACAAAAACAGGAGTTGGTTGCCCCAGGTATGGGATAAGGTCAATTTCATCTTGTTGGTTGTTGAAGTGAACTGCAAGACAAAAACAAGAGGGTTGGGTTGCCCTGATTATGGATGAGGTATTCACACTCTATCTTAGACCCATCCATAGACCAAAACTCATCCAGACCTCGTCCATAGACTACTGCCCTGACCAACGCCGGTCACTTCCCCCACCGACGTCGGTAGACTAACCGACGTCGACAGACCCTCAACAACTGATGCCGGTAGGACCACCGACGCCGGTGATTGTGACCAAGCCGATAGCAACATTCAGGTAAGCATTTGCTTCCATTTTTCATTCTATCTTTATCATTTTTAGTCTTTTATCATTCTATCCTTTATCAGACATCTTTTTATTAATCAGTGGGTTGACATCCTTCAAGCTTTTGCTTTTGGGATCAAGCTTTTGCTTGGCAACCCACCATCTCCTCATCTAACGCCTTCTTTGTCTTAGTCTCTTTTTTTTGCCAAAATGTTTCTATGCTAGATTTGCTTTTCACATTCAAGAAAGAGAAAATGAGAAACTAAGAAAAAGGATGAGGGTTTGTATGTACCCAGATTGTAGACGTGCGCACCAAAATTCAAATGATAGTAGGAGCTCCTCTTTGGTTGTGGAGGATGACACCTGAAAGAGAAAGACACTAAAACACGAAAAATGTTAGATGACAAAAGGGTGGACTACCAAGTGAAGGCTTGGTCTTAGAAGCGCAAAGGCTTCTTGGAGGATGCCAGTCCACTGTTAAAAATAGAATGCTGATCAAAAACAAAAAGTGATAAATGATGAAAAATAGAAAGAAAGAACTTAAGGCAAATGCATACCTGTTTATAAGCAATCTGCCTTTACACAGTCACCGACGTCGGTGGTATTGCCGCCGTCAATCAAGTAAGGTCACCGATGTCGGTTAGACTATCGACGTCGGTAGGGGAAATGGACGAGATCAGCTGGGGCAATAGTCAGGGATGAGTTACAGGTCTGGTCTTGGTCTGTAGAATGCACTGAGGCTTCGTCTGAGGGTCTGAGGCTCTGTGTGGGATTTAGAGGGAGTTGTTTGGGGTTTGAGTAGTCTGAGGGTTTTTGTAGAATTGGTTGGGCAGAGGGGACTATCAGGAAAGTGATTGGTTGAGAATCGGAAGCACAAAAGGGGGATGGATGAGAGGCAGGGGTCTGAGAAGGCCTTTCAGCCTCTCAAGGGAAGGACAGGGAAGGTCTTGGTAGTGATTAGCTAAATAGATAAATATCAAAATGGGATGCATATTCCAAGGTCATAAAACTATAAATGTAGACTACTCCCTTGAAAGACAGCTATGTCATCATTGCTGTATTTACTAGACTGCTCCTTTGAAGGACAGCTAGGCCAAAATCATATCAAAAACATAAAAAGTAGAATATAGACCACTCCCTCGAAGGATGGCTATGCATAAATTTTGCTACATACACATCACTATCTCTGAAGCTTCCTGCATCGATCAGCTTCATGACATGACCACAAAGCAAGACAATATCCCATCACAGGTTTCCTGCATTGATCAGTCTGCTCTCTCTCTCTCTCAAAAAAAAACTGACTGACAAAACTTTAGAGTCATGGACTTGTCTATAGTCATTCTCAGGGTCACCTATAAAAGGGTCAAAGTTGTTCCTGCCAAAAAGGGTTCCCCCTTCCATCTCATATCAAACCTATCACCCCTGCATACTCAAGGGATTTCGAGCTCACTTAACGTCAAGTGATTTAATTGCTTCTCTAACACAACCACTTGTCAACAATGCAATGCATAAACGGGTCTTTTGTTTCTAAACAACCCCTTACCTATGCCATCATTCTGGTCCTTGTCAATGAAAGAGCAATTCGCCTTTCACTTTTGACACATCTTGGTCATGCATCCAACCAAATCATTATCTATCCAACCAAACCCAAACCAAACCAATCAAACATTTTCAGACTATCGACATGACCTAGTCCATTTCACATAGTTTCTATGGACACCAATACACATGGAAACTATCGACCAGACACAATTTATGTTAAGCATAAATCAATACTTGCTGAATCATAAATAGACCTCAATTCATTTTTAGCATACATCCATCACGACTATGGAAAATTTCTAGGGATGAAAGACCTCTTGACCAATGTTGCAGAATACACCATCACATAATATGGAAAAGGCTGTAACATCATCTTCCCCTCATCATTCATCATGACCAAGACCAATCTATCGACCACTTTGACCACCTGTCTACCACTCGGACCCTTAGCCTGAACTACATTAGTCTGAGGCCCTAAGACATGGGCTATGTAGGCAACACTCAGTGTTCTGGGGTTAGCTCAGCCACCCTCGTTTGTTCATCTCCTTGATGGACAAACCATTCTTTTCTTTGCCCAATCTTTTGACTATGACCTTGACCTCGACCAAGACCAACCAATCACTTCGACTCTTCCTCCCTCTTTGGGAGAACTACATTGGCCTGAGGCCCTAACCATAGGGGCTATGTAGGTAGCACTCAGTGTTCTGAGGTTAGCTCAGCCACTCTCTTTCATCCATCCGCCCACCTCACCCACCAAGACCTTGGAGATCATGACCATCTCCTCCAACCACGACCACTTCCAAAGCAATGTTGCCTTGGTTATTTTTGCCTGTATGCTACCTCATGACTGGTTAGCAAAATTGTGCGCAAACTATTTTTGACCCTCACAAGTATAGGATCGCAAGCTGGTTGATCCGCACTACTTGTGACATTTTCATGTTTTTGGGAGCACTTCCTGAGCCTGGGATACCTGGAACACGACAACCATTTGGAGCTTCATCTTAGATTGAATAACCCAATCAGCAGATGACTAAATGATGGGGCCCAATTATTTCAATTTTGGCACTCCTCGACCCTTGACCTGCGATAATTTGACCTGACCATCTTGTGAAGTGGTGTACGCGCAATCACAACTTTTGTAGCGTTCACACTCCATCTTCACCTTCTTCATCCACTCTTTGTCAAATCAGCACCCGATTTTAGGTTCCCTTCTCTCGACTCCTGCTTTGAGGGGGAATACCTCATCCATAATCAGGGCAACCCAACCCTCTTGTTTTTATCTTATAGTTCACTTCAACAACCAACAAGACAAAATCGACCTTATCCCATACCTGGGGCAACCAACTCCTATTTTTGTCTTGCAGTTCATCTAGAGCAACCAAAAAGATAAAAAGGGGCAAATGTAGACACCGAAATCGTGTCTACCCCTTGGTCCTTTCTCCCCCTCTTAGTCCCCTTTGCTCCACTTAGCCACTCCTAACCCATGTCTTGTTAATTTGAAATAATTAGCTATTTCAAATTAACAAAACTCCTTTTCTCTCTCCCTTGCCACCTCACCACCCTTGGATACCCTTCTTGGATTCCCTTCATTCCCCACATGGCCAATATTAATGCTTAGACTCCCATTCCAACTTCTCCCCTTTAACCTCTCACATCCATTTAGCCACCTTCGACTGTTTCTTCCTCAGACTCGATGACTCGATAGTTGGGAAAATGGATGAAAGGCTATTTTTAGCCTTTTTCCTACCTTTCAGCTGCCGACGTCGGTCAACTATGGATTGACGTCAGTGATATTGCCAGCATCGGCAGCCTTCATAACAATTTTTTGCATCTGTTATCTTTCTTCTTGGCCTCTCTCTCGCATCAAACTCTTGGATCCTTCAATCCGTCAATCTTTCACTCTTCTCTCTTCCACTACTAACTCTTTGGCTACAGGTACACATCAAGAAACACTCTTAGGGACTCTGCATCAGTTTTTTACATCAACAACAGGGACTCTGCATTCGTCAACATCATAAGCAATAGCACCATCAACACTCCTTCAGCCAGTCACAGGTAAGTATTTTGTTTGTACTTTCATTGTGTTTTCTAGTTATTTGCTTCTAAGTAATATGAACTAGATTCATCACTCCCTATCACCAGACCAGACTAGATCTGAATCCTTATATCTCTGTCCCCCTATTGGTCTCCTCTATCCCTCTGTCCCTTTTCGATATTCTTTCCATTATCCCAGACCTCTGCACATACTCCCAGACCATTAACCAAAAATAGACTCTCAGACCCAGACCCCTAGACCATTCAACCAAGCCCAAAACTCTGTCTCAGACCCATCCATAGACCAAAACTCATCCAGACCTCATCCACAGACTACTGCCCTGACCGACGCCGATCACTTCCCCCACCAAAGTCGGCAGACTAACCGATGTTGGCAGACCCTCAACAACTGACGCCGGTAGGACCACCGACGCTGGCGACTGTGACCAAGCCGACAACATTCAAGTAAGCATTTGCTTCCATTTTTCATTCTGTCTTTATCATTTTTAGTCTTTTATCATTTTGTCCTTTATCAGACATCTTTTTATTAATCAGTGGGTTGACATCCTTCAAGCTTTTGCTTTTGGGATCAAGCTTTTTCTTGGCAACCCACCATCTCCTCATCTAACGCCTTTTTTGTCTTAGTCTCTTTCTTTTGCAGGTGTCATCCTCCACAACCAAAGAGGAGTTCTCACTTCGTCTGGATTATGGTGCGCACAACTTTATCTAGGTACATACAAGCCTTGACCATTTCTTCTAGTTTCTTATTCCTTATTTGAATGTGAAAGCGAAATAGAATAGAAATAATGAACTTCACTCATTTCTTAGATCAAATGCAAGTTCTTTTACTATTCATATGAGACACTTTGCATGTTTCTATTCTACATGTGTGGATTTTATTTAGAATGAGTGTGAGTCACAAGAGTGGGTGGATGATTGAATTTTCAAACCTCTCATTATAATAAACACATATATGGTTTCAACAACATCACAACTTAAAAATATGACATCATTAGATGATTTTGATCATGTATCTAATCTAGTGTAGCTAGGTAGAATATTTTTCATTATGTATAATTTATTCTCATTATATATCTTCATATTATCACTAAAAATGGTTTTTTATGATTTAAGGCATATTTTTGTAGTTATTTCAGATGAGGATAATGAAAAGGGAAATGATTACTACTTATTTCAATGTGTAGAGAAAGAAAAAATTGACTTCCCTAGTTATAGATGGAGAAAACATTGACTATCTTACTGGTTTAGTAGTAGTCACTAGAACTTGGTTTCAACAATATCATATAAAAAATTTAGATCAATGGTTGTCTGAAGAGTTTGAAACACACAAGAAGATACTACACTATTCAAATTTGATTCTTTCAAAAAATATTGAATTATAAAAATATCATGAGAGTCCATTAAAAAAGAAACTATGGAAAGTTTGGGAGTTGGACCATGAAGCTATTCTTGATACTATCAAGGTTAGAGCAGATCCTAGTGGTTCATTGGATTGAAATATGTAGGTATGTTATATTTTTAAATGTAGATGTATTAAATTTTACCAAATGTTTATTTTATTTTATAGGTAGTATATAATTTTTAATTACTTACCACTAATTTTTTTTAGGTTAGTGGTGTTAGATAAGCTTCCACCTTCATGTGGTTAGCACTATCAATAGAGATTTCCATATTCTTCAAGATAACAGAAGCTCCTAAATAGTAGTAAAAATAAACTTCTAGGTGGATTTGAACATTGTATAAATGTGATAACATTTAATTTTCCTATCTATACATGATTGAAGTGATTTTTCTCAAGTGGAGGTCTCAAAAGAAAAAATGGTAGTTAGAACTCAAGAAGTTACTTGTTCAATGCCAAAAAGTTACATTTTTAGACCCATCAATGCAACTTATCCAACAAATTTCTATAGAAGGTTCCACCTCAGTGATCTTAGGTGTTATTAAATGGATTAAATAGGAAAGGGAGAGATTTATCAGTTCACAAAAATGACTTATAGGTGTCATTTTATGCATGTTTAAACTTAGACTAAAAAATTGAATTTTTCTTGTATTAGGAAGGACATTCTTGAGGCTAGAATGGGTGGTGGGTTTGTTGATCAAGCCTGATGGGAGGCCAAGAACCTAATCCTATATGTTATCCTCCCTCCCCATATATGTGTTGGAAGTGTCATTTTTTTGGTCAGGAAGGATTAGAACCATAGTTTTGCAACCATAACTTAAACTTTGACAACATTTATTGTCAGTGTTTCTATGCTCCTGAATGATAGTAAAAATGCAATTCAAGGTGGATTTAAACATCATGGTGGTGTGATAACATGTAATTTTCATATCTATACTTGATATCAATGATATATTCTCATGTAGAGGTCTCATAGGTAAAAATGGTAGTTGGAGCTCAAGAAGTTGCCTATTCAATGCCAAAAAGTTGTATTTTTAGACCCAAAAAAAAAATTTATAATGGATTGATATAGAAGATTACACCTAAATTATCTTAGGTGATATTATAGGGATTGAAGAGGAAAGTGAGGTATTTTATGATTCATACAAATGACTTGTAGGTTTAGTTTTACATGTGTTTAAACTTAGGCTAAAAATTGCATTTTTCTTGTATTGGGAAGGGCATTCTTGAGGCCAAAATGGGTGGTGGGTTTGTTGATCAGACCTTATGGGAGGTCAAGAACCTATTAATAGACATTATCCACCCCTAATATGTGTTGTTAGTGTTTTTTTTTGTCACAAAGCATCATAACTAGATTTCTGTAACCACACCTTAATCTTTGACAACATTTGTTACCATCATTTCCATGCTCCTAAACGATAGTGAAAATGCACTTTTATGTGGATTTGAACATCATGGTGGCATGATAACATTTAATTTTCCTATCTATACCTGATATATTATCACATGGAGGTCTCACATGTAGAAATGTTTGTTAGAGCTCAAGAAGTTGTTTGTTCAATGCCATAAAGTTGCATTTTTTAACCCATCAGTCTAACTTATCCAACAGATTGCTCTAGAAGGTTCCAAATGAGTGATCCAAGTTATGATTAGAGGGATTTAATAGGAATGGAAATTATCTTATAATTCATGTAAATGAATTATAGGTTTTGTTTTGCATGTGTTTAAATTTATGCTAAAAATCTACATTTTTATTGTATTAGGAAGGGCATTCTTGAGGCTAGAATGGGTGGTGGGTTTGTTTATCGGGAATGATATGAGGAAAATAACCTATTCCTAGATATTATCTTCCCACCCAGATGTGTTGGTAGTGTCATTTTTTGGTCAGGATGTATCAGAACCATAGTTTTGTAACCACAACTTAAACTTTGAGAATATTTGTTGTCAGTGTTTTTATGCTCCTCAACAATAGTGAAAATGCACTTCCAAGTGGATTTGAATGTTGTGGTGGTGTGATAATGTGTAATTTTCCTATATATACATGATCAAAGTGATATATATTCACATGGAGTTATTTGAGGAATAAATTTTAGTTGGAGCTCAAGAAGTTATCTATTTAATACCAAAAGGTTGCATTTTTGGACCTATCACTACAAATTGTCCAACATATTGCTATTAAACATTATACTTGAGTGATACAAAATGAGATTATAGTGTTTAAATTGGAAATATAGAGATTTGATAGTTTAATAAAATAACTTACAGGTTTCATTTTATGCACGTTTGAACATAGGCTAAAAAATTACATTTTTCTTGTATTTAGAAGGGCATTCTTGAGGCCAGAATGGGTGGTGGGTTTATCAATCATGCCTAATGGGAGGCCAAGAACCTGGTACTAGATGTTATATACCCCTTGTACATGTTGGTGGTGTCATTTTTTAGTTAGGAATCATTGGAACCATAGTTATGAAACCACAACTTAAACTTTGACAACATTTTTTTGTCAGTGTTTCTATGCTCCTCTCTCCCTTTTCTCACCCACTTTTGCATGAAAGTGTATTTTAAGTGTTCAGGGTGATTTGGAGGCTATAATAAGTTTGTGATATTTTCAAATATTAGTTTTAAATGCTTAGTTATAGGAGGCCTAACACCCTTAAGGGACAGACCTAGAAAGTAATAAAATGTCAAGATTGAGGTGTTGAAGGTGATAAATGAGTAGGTGTTGAAGGGTCAGAAACTAGTCTTATAAACCAAATATATGTATAATCTATGTTTAAAATAGTCTTAGCTAATTTCTCAACGTAAATTTTTTTAAGTAAACTTGAAGTAAGGGTTTCATGAGTAAAACACCTCTAAAACTCAAATAATTGAACAATGAGATCTAAAACTTTGTGATAAGTTGGGTAATGGATCTTACAACTTATTACAAGTATCATTGGTTTTACAAGATCTTTGAAATTTTAGGTATAGAGGACTATTTTTATGTACACTAGTAGAGGACCATTTTTTATAAAGTTGTGCATAAGGTAAGATGAGTTTCTGGTTGATTTGATTTATATAAACTTGGGTAAGTGTTAAAAAATGTTAAAATTTCTAAAATACTACTATAAATATAGTTTTTAAGATCTACAAAATCTATTTTGAGAAATTGACCTATTGGAGCAATACTAGGTCTAGAAGCCTAGAAACTTAAAAAGATAGAATTTGAGAATGAGATCTCAATATCTTAGAGACCTATAGTTGGTTGATTTATTTTAAGTTTTGACACCTATATAAATCCTTGAGTTTTCCTAATATCTATCTAAATTTTCTTAAATAATATTATTCAAAAGGAGAGTAGATATGAGACATTGGTGACTAGTTAGGACCAAACCTAATGAGTAATTGACTAGTTTAAAAGAAGATTGTTTGAGAGTTTATTTTGAATTGAGTTGAGAACAAGAGTGGATAAGTGAGGTTGGAATTATTCATGATCTTAGATAATATGAATAGTAGTTTCATAGACTTCTTTCACATAGAAGATAAAACTATGCATTGGGTCATATTAGGGGATGATAAAGGGTTTTGGCCAAATATGGATCATTATCTCATGAGTGAATATTATGTCTCAAGTTATTAAGGTTTCCTTTTATAAAACTAAAGACATTATAGTCAAGGTCAGGTGGAAGTTCATCTATCAAGTTTAGAAAAGATAAAGATTCAAAGATGAAGTAGACCATGCACATGGTCACCAAAAGGAGTTGAGTGTAGAAGAGGTATTGATAGAGATTACTCAAGAGGTGAGGTAAAATATAAAGGAATAATAATCATAGAAAGCATACAAGTATTAGGCCTAGTTTCAAGTAAAGATAGTAAAAAAGGCATTAGAGCCAGGTGAAGGTGAAATATTAGGTAACTTTCAAGTATAGATATCCTAGTGAGAAATTTGTAGGTATTTATGAAAGATTTTATGTCTTTGCATTATACAAATTTGAACATTATTGGGTATGGTATTTAAGTGAAATAAAATTGTGTTAATGATCAATTGAAAAGTTTTAAATGGGTGATGACATATACAAAATAGATAAGAGTGTCATTCATCATTTCCACTAGACACAATCAAATAAAAAATTTAATTTAAAAAAATATGGAATATTTGAGATTTATAACATTTAAAAGAAAAATGGTTTAATCCTCATTTTTGTATAACATTAAATACAAGATCTGATAGATTATAGTTTGGAAGATCAAAATAACACTATATAATAACATTTTAAATTAAAACCAAATACAAATTAGATAGATTAACATAATTCACATGAAAAATCTAAAAAAGTCATATAGAAAAATGTGTACAATGTCAATAATACATAGATTTCCATCATAGTCATACAAAAAATTACATCTACCAACATAGTATCTAATTTTGGGTGAATTTCATATACACATATATAATGCCAAAAATGTGTAAATTTCCATTTAGGCATACAAAAAAGCACATCTCATGTAAGAAATCCTAATCATCAAATAGCCTACCTCTCTTTGCCTTCCTTGAAGAAGACTCTCCTTGGATGCCTTATTGGTAGATGGAAATCATTCTAGTGCCTTAGATTGCTCTAAGGTCTGATTGCATGTCCTATGCCCATAGATCACTTATAGATAAACCTATTCAAATACAAGTAATATTACAAAATTAACATAAAATACATTCAACTAATTGTTAATAAATTAATTTTAAACTATAATAACAAATCATTTAAACATGCACTTAATGCAAGATCATGGTCATGCATAATCTATTTTTGATGCTCAAACAAGTTAGTGGCAGGCTCAGGTATTTGAATAGGCATCTAAAATAGGGGAAAAACATGACTAGGACTATCCGATGTCATAAGAAAACTTTGCATATATAATACATTCATATAATTTATATTTGTCCCAAGTATGTAGTAAAATTATTAATACAAGTCTATTTTTACAATTCAAAATTACAAGCTAATATATACCTTTGTCAGCTCTTGTGTAGATGACATTGCAACAACAATGTCTATGTCTATCTTAACTCATAGTGATGGAGGAGTGTCTAATTGAGACATAAACTAAATTTAAACAAGGTCTCACTTACTTTCCTATAAAGTATCAAAGATATATATGGCAAGTTTATGTCCTTTATTAAACTAAGAGTGTATTTAATAGTACTATACTTAAATTTTGAGATCTATGATAGATAAATTTAACTTAAACTTATAAGGAAAATATACATATACTAAATGTATAAAGAGCATAAGATCAACTCAAATTTTTGCCTATATATTAGTAAAATTTGTCATCCTAATAGAGATAGATGCAGTAGTGGATAGGTCAACAGTTAGATTTGAAAATGTAAATAATGGTTGCATCAAATCTAATGTTTTAAATGTCGACTATGATGATGAAGGCATTGTCACCTCTTGGGACATAAAATATGACATATATATTATTAAATTTATATGTAAATTAATTTTTAGATAAATTAAATTTGTAAATATAATTTAAATTTAACATGACAATTATATAAAATATACTTGCATCTATGTAGTGGTTCATGTCTATATACCAAATGTGCATGCCAAAAAAATAATCAATCATAAGTATATTATACAATCCATATGAACCACTAGTTCCATCACCATAAGAAGTTATAGTGCACATATCTCCATAATAAATTCAAGGGTGGGGTCATCTATGCACACTAGGTGGTGTATATCTAACATCAATATTTGAGAGCCTACTCATATGATGGATGACTATATCAATGAGTGAACTAAGTACATGCAAAGTGTCAATATCCATGACCTTATAAAATATAGAGGGGATCTCAATCTCAAGTGTATTTTGGATACAAATCTTTTCAAGATGATTAGGCACATGATGTGCACCTAGTCAATCATGTGTAGAGCCTTTCTCTCAGCCCTAAAACTCACTATAATCAAAATATTTTAGAATATTATTGATGAAAAAATTAGTAGATTTTCCTTAAAAAATAAAATGAGGCCTCATGGTTATTACATGATGAATAATAAAACACCATCCACCATCAGTCCCAAAAATTGGCTATGATTAGATTATGTTGGTAATGATGGATTGGAAACTGTTTAGTAGTTACCAAAAATGGTGCATTGGTGGTTGGGTTAATGAATAAGGCATAAATGGAGGATTTTGATATGTATTAATTTTTTAATCTCAAGTGGTAATAAAATTTTAGTATAATAAACCCTATAACTATCCTGATATGAAGCCCATCTTTCAATTTGACTTAGTCAATTTAACTTAATAATATCTCTAGGGAATTGGCTAGATAGGTGCAATGGTTTTTGGTGGAAGTGGGATCACTCATTTTCTCAATTAATTATTCAATTTAAATTTTATTTTATGCAATGTGGTCAACTATAATATCCTAACTACCTGGGGTATTTTGTGGAACTATAGGAGGGTTAGGCAAAAGAACAAGAGGGTTAATAGGATGGGTTTTTCAAAACAAATAAATTACCAATTAAAAAATGAAAATAAAAAAAATACTAAAATTTAGGGTTAACAAGTGTATATTTTTAGCATTTACCTCTTCAATGTGGTGCCATCATCAATTAGCAGCTTCTTAGGATAAATTTTGGCAAGGTTTAGCCTCGCTAACCTTAAGTGTGATCACAAAATGCAAATATGCTAGGAAAGAAAGAAATCTCAAATGCAAAATGATGAATTTTGCATTTGGGTTATGTTTTTTATTTATTTTGATACACATTGAAAATGATCACATTATTAATATGACTACATTATTTAAAATAATTATAATGTGATCACGCTATTAATGTAATCATTTTATTATTTTAAATAATGTGATTGTGTTATTTAATAATGCAATCACATTATGGCTCAATAATTACTGAGCCATAATTTAAATAATGTGATCATGTTAATTAAATAATGTGAACACATTACGTAAATGTCCACAAAAGTATCCCCTAACTCTGTGCACTTATCCTTGAATGTTATAAAAATGTGTAATAAACTAAAATGGAGATTTCTATAAAATAATATTTGGAACATTATTTAAATTTAAGAATTTAGAAATGAAATAAATAACATATCTAAAGGTAGGATAAGGTTTTAAAATAAAATAAATAATCTTATATAACATCTGAAATAAACTTTTTTTTATTGAACACATTATAAATATGAACCACTATGAATTAAGTAGTGCTAATGACTATGAATATGGTATAACATAAATCAAGAAATGATAATGTATATAAATACAATAAAATATAAAATCAAGGTATGAGGGTGATATATGCAAGGGATTAAATGAATTTTAGGATCTTAGATATACCAACTTGTGTTATAGGTATAATCCATTTAAAGGTGGGGTGAATCAATGGTGATAAACACTCTAATTTAATTTCCAAACCCTTGTAAATACTTAAGCATTCAATACAATCATTCATGAAGCATACATATCATTCATAGTAGTGAATAATGAACATAATGCAAGATCACATATATAATAGAAGATCTACATGAGAAACCCTCTTGGGGAATAAAACCCACTCTCAAGCCTGCAAACAAATGGACTATTATCCTATAACATGATCATAAACAAGAGACTGATTAAGTCCTTCTAATTAAGAACCTTGGTCAAGTCCTTCTCACCTAAAGCCTTTAGTGAAATAGAAGTTACATAAGGAGCACCTACCCCTAAGATGATTAAGTCTTTATGACCACATTTTTGGTCAAGTCCTTCTAACCTAAAACCTTGATCAAGTCCTTAAAACCAAAGGTCTTTAGTGAAACTTTGTTTCACAAGGAGAAACTTCCCATAAGGAAGATAAAGTCCTTTAGACCCTCCTTAAAAAGAACACTTCCACCTTAGAACTGATGTCTTCAACACCTAAGATGGACCTCTGATTATCTTATAACTAAAAAAATTCTCTCTATAAATCATATAAGCCTCTCACATAGGCATTCCACAATCTCTTTCGTTCTTCACTCAAACAATTCTCATATGCACACTCAAATCTCTTTGCATAGCATCAAATTCAAATAACACTATATTGTCATAAAAAATATGACCAACAAATCATACACACACAGTCCTTAATCACATATGAACACCATTACCAAAAATATAGCCAAAATTATTAAGCATTGTTCATACTCAAGATAGATTGATCACACCTACAAAATATGAAAGATCATACTAATGGAGTCTAAAACACTCCCCAATATCTAATTCATCAAGAGATATCAAAAAATATCAGAACAAGATTGAATAATCTTCTCAAATTTCTTATAGTGTGTGCATGAACACATAGTCAACGTTGAATCTCAATATATTTGTTTATACACACTTATAGATATTTAAATCCATATTCCTATATGTGCCTTGGAGTCCTCTACTATTTTTATTTTTACTACATGGTCAAATTCATTATAGA
This sequence comes from Torreya grandis, assembly GCA_037957365.1. NCBI lineage: Eukaryota > Viridiplantae > Streptophyta > Pinopsida > Cupressales > Taxaceae > Torreya > Torreya grandis. Next base: position 4,147,373 of record JARHVA010000370.1, on the reverse strand, counting down.
TCAAAAGATATGACCAAAGACTAGACACTAGTTTTTCCCCTTTATAAAATTCAAATATTGAAATTCAAATGGTCACAATTAAACCTCGATCATCATGTTCACATCTCATGTCCTCATTGTTCAAATTAAACATGCATCATTGATCTTATTCAATATTTAATTCATAGGTGCTAATTCTTAGATGTTAAACCTCTAATAATTGACCTCATCTCATGCAATCTAAAAACTTTGACTCAATGTGCTACACTGATCTCTATAGATTAGTCAAGTCTTTAACTATCAATGCTCACTATTTAATCAATCTATATAAATACCTAATCACTATTGGATCTTTATCCTTTACCTTGTGTCAATCATTAAACATCATTCACATGTCCTCATCTTACTGATTCTTGACTTCTTAAAGCAATGTGCACCATCGATCTTGCTCAAACTTTAACTTGTGTATAAATGACTATGGAAACCTTGCTTATCTGCTTAGAAGGTTAACTTTTGACCTTAATAACTTTCACTACACTTTAATACATGATCTCAAATTGTGACCAGCTAATCTCCTCACATAGGAGAATCCAATTATATAACAATATGCTCCTAGAACCTTCACATGCATGAAATATAATTCCATTAAAATTCCTTCTCAAAATCTTCTATCAAAGATCCAACTATTTCAAAACTTGCATGAGATGCCAACTTTAAACATGTTTAATTTTTATTACACTTCAATGCATGATCTAAAATTTAACACAAATAAACTAAGATTAAAATTAAACAAACCCATATGATCAATTTATATTGACACCTTCACATGTGTAAGATATAACACCATCAAAATTCCTACTTAGCTCTTTCTTGCCTTATATAAATTTGGCTATGGGAAAATACTGTCAAAATGCCTAGGAACCCAACTTTGCACTTTCATATGTTTTGATGTGCTTAGTCACATGATCTAAGAATTAACACATAAAAACTAGGTACAAAAATAAATAAAACCATATGATAATTATTTCTTGACACTTCTACTCATGATTTCTGACCTCATAAACATGCTTACTTAGCTCTGCTTGAGTCCTTTTTCAAAATTGGCTATGTATGGGAATATAGTAAATTTTATCTGAGTAGCCAACTTTGAATCCTCATATCTTTGACTGTACTTAGGTGCATGACCTGAGATTTAGTGCATAGTAACTAGGTAAAAAAATTTTCACAACCATATGACCAATTCCTCCTAACTCATCCACATCTAGCAATGGTGATGTCAGCAAACTATCTACTCAAATTTTCTACCACTAGAACCAAACTATCTGTATGAAAACTATGGACTACCAGATGAATTCAAATTATGTACACAATATTTCAAAGCATAGATAACATATTAAGGACCCCTTACACATGATATAATAATCATAATCATCCCTAAAAATCTTTAATCATTCCAAAACTAAAGATCAACCAAGCCTCCTTTAAGCACACTAGGATAAACACATTGCACACTTTGTCATTGTTATTTAGGCTATCAAAACACTCTATCCACTCACTAGAATGCCTCCATGACATCACCATGAAATCAATTATAACTCTCCAACAATCTCCCCCTTTTTCATTAATGTCAAAAAACATCATATATAGTAATATACAACTTACCTTCTCTCTTTTCAAGCATTCCCATCACAAAAACTTTCTCCCCCTTTGAAAAAATGACAAAGTGGGAACCAAATGATCTTGAGGACTTAAAAATACCATAAATAATAAAGGACCATCTTATAAAGATGATTCAAACTACTCCTTACCTTGAGACTACCTTTTATTTCCTTGACAAACTTCCTCTTGCTCTATTCCAACACTCTTCTTCACAAGCACAACAACTAATGAACATAAAACACACAAAAACCCTAAAATATGATGTAACTCACCAATAAACACTTGAGAGGGACTCCTCCTAAGGCCTATAATCCATTTCATCATTTGAGCATCTTTAGATCTCCACACACCATGAAGAACCACCACACAAGCTTACTAGCCTTCTCTCTCAAGACACTTACATGACCACCAAAAAATCATCATACCACTCATCAATCAATAAACATGCTCTAAACCAAATTAATAACTCGCCTTAAAACATTCATGCTTTTCTCTTTTGGAGAAATTGAACAAAATCACTCTTCTTCTCACTAGGCTTGTCTAGTCCTTTTGTAGCCCTACCTAGAACTTGTAGAGACCACAACTATCTATAGACACAACTTCAATACCTAAAAATTCATATATAGAGCACTTTCATATGACCCCTTAAGCACATCAATATGTAACAACTAGCTGATTATCTACAAAATACTTCCTTCACAAACCTACTACCCATTAGGCCTCCAACTTGTAAATTTGAATAACTTGAGAACCACATACCTTAAAATCTCTATGAAGCTTGATTTGACAGCCCATTTTGCCCATTCAACATATTTAGAATCCTAATATTTCAAATCATAAGGTAGGCCACTTTTCTAGCATAGCCAAAAACCCTAGAATCTCAAAAAAATAAAGTCAACAAACCTTTTTATAGTCAACTCACACCTATGACACTTATTTCACACCTGGAGACACCCATCACACACTTCTAGACCAAGATTTGAGCCTATGTGCCATTGGGAAAATAGAATTCCTATAACCCATTTTAGGACCTAGTTACCCTTAACCCAAAAACTAAGAAAATTGAGAGCACTCAAAAATATTCAATTTGCCTTCAACATACCTTTATACCACAAAAGCATCTAGAGAACATAACAAATAACTATATATACTTTTATAAGAATCAAAATATTCTTGAAATTTACATCAAACTCATTAAGCCACCTAGAACCCCTCATTTTGACTCTATACTATAGCTCCTTCACAAACCAATGGAGAAAACTCATGAAGTCATATTTCCCCTTCAACTAAAGACCTTCTAAGATCAACACAAATCTCTATTCAAATTTTCATTATGATCTTGAGCACACAAACTTTATTCTCTACTGAAATGAGTCTCTTAATAAGTATAGATAGAGACCTCCTCTACACCATAATGCTCTACCATGGTGTGAAACTAGGAGTTGCCCATAAATCCTCATATTATTTCTCCTCCTTGGTCATATGATACCTATATTTCTTCTTATTATTCTTAGGTTTAAGAGAAACAACTTTCTTAATTAGTAAAACATTCTCTTTTTTTTCTATGATTAGACTGACAATACATGGAGACAACATATATTCATGACATACCTTTTCATCTATAGAATTTTCCTTGTAGATTAGAATCTCACTACTATGTATAGACAATTAATGTTCTTTGCATTAATCTTATTTGACAATAACAGGATGTTCACTTGGATCTATACTTACCTCATAACTAGCCTCTACCAATACCTTGGTCTTCTCCTTGAGCCTAGTCTCTTCATTCTGAACATGAGCAAATAATGAGACCTCTTGAGATTATTCAACTTTAGATTCATTCTCCACCATATAAAATAGATTACTTGGACCTATAGACTCATAAAAACTCTTACTTACCACCTTTTGTCTCCATGAGTTGACTTGTATTCTTCCATGTACTCTGGGAGCCAAATTAAACCTATTCTGACTTGTAGTCCTTTACTTGAAAAACATAGAAATGTGACCTCTTTGTTCATAATTGAAGCACACCATGCTTTTTTTCAGAAGATCTTTCTACCTTTCTAGATTTGTACAAAATCTTGAAATGTGTCCTATGTCATAACAGCTATAGCACTCAACATTTCATGAAGGAAACTCAACTTGTCTTACCTTAAATGGACAATGTTTTAAAAATTACCCCACATCATGATAGTTGAAACACTCAAATTTGCTTACACCTTTTGACTAATGATCCCCATCATATTTCCATGTAAATTCATTTTTAATATGTCTTCTATATTCTCTATCTCTATACCCAAACTAATTACAATTATAGTAGTAACCATTGAAATTCACAGACCTCATGGCATTTGGCTATCTGATCTAATTTGTCTTCAGTCTATTTACACCATCATTCCTTATCTAATGATTTGTCTTCAAAATTTGATTGTCCTTGTTCACATTAGTCTTCATCTTGTCTTGAGTTGCAGTCTTTAGTTCTTCTTTGTATCCAAGACTAGTCTTACCACTTGCAATCTTTTGATCATTCAAAATGTTGTCTAGATCACTTGAGCTCTTTTCAAATCTCACAAATAGTATTACCTTACTAGACATATTCTATAACTTATATTTTAATGACTCATTTTCAATTACATACCTTGCACATTCATCTTCTTTAGCTTTTAGGCTTGTAGATAGGACTTCTGATTAACAACTGATATGTTTGATCATATCTTCATGCTCCTTGGCATATTCATCCATTATTTCCTCAAACACACTAAATTTATCCTCAAAATCCTTGAGTTTATATTTCATCATCTTATTGATCTTCTTATCAATCTTTAATTCTTCAAGAAAATTCATCAATATAATCCACCTCATCTTCATCATTATTTGAATCTCTCTAAGTAGACTACTTTTGATGTGAGAAAATTTCTTCTTTAGCCATGAACAAAGGTTCATATTCAGTAGGACCATCATCTTCATGATTATATTCTGAGTCACTATCTTCACTCTCATTTGATGAGCTACAATTTTCTTTGGTGTAGAAACTCTTCTTGTCTTTGAAGCACTTCTTGTTGTCAAACCTTTTGAATCCTTTTCTACTTTTATTAGACCTAAATGATCTCTATTAATCATCATTACCTTGATTATGCTATTCATCAACATACTTCTTGTAATTATGAGGGCACTTATTAGTAAAATTTCCTACCTCTCCACAATTGAAACATTTGAAAGGCAGATTACCCTTATACTTACCTCAACCTGTTTTCAATTTATTTGTAAATAAAGTAATTAGTTCATCCTCATCAATATTATAAATTTCATCTTCCTTGGTTTTCTTACCTTGGAACTCCCTTTTTGGATTCATCTCTATTTTTGATGTTTCTTTCTTCTTTGGTGGTATATCATCATTTACTTTCATCTCATATGTAGTAATGGTGCCATGTAATTGATCCATCTTAAACTGAGTAAGATCATGACTTTATTCTATAATAGATAATTTTGGATTAAACTTGAGGGATAGAGACCTTAATACCTTTTGATATAGAGTAACCTCTTCAAGGTTATCTCTAAGACCTCTGATGGTGTTTACAATCTCATCAACTCTCTACATAAAGGATGCCACAAAATATTCTTCTTTCATTTTGAGGCTCTCAAATTGTCTTCGATGATTCTAAAAATTTACCAACTTAACCTTTGAATCTCCTTAAAAAATAATGTTCAATTTATCCCATATTTCCTTGGTAGATGTTCAATGAATTACTTTGGTGAACTTAGTTTCTATAAGACCAAAAGTGATGGCATTCATTGCCTTAGAGTTGTTATCAAACAACTTCTTATCTACAACACTATATGGAGGAATAATAGGATAAACATAACCATCCAAAATATATTTTTGTACATCAAATCCTAGGTACATAATGTATGTCTTCCTCCTATAACTCCAAAATACATAATTGGATCCATTGAACATCGGTGCTTGCTTAGTAGAGAAACCACCTTGCACATTCTGACTAGCCATTATAACTTGGATCACCTTCAAGATGTGAATCATTTACCAAAGGACCTTTAATTGATACAAATTATTAGAGGTATAATCTACTAAATAAGGTGAATTAGTGGTGAAAAAAATCTAATTCAATTTCCAAACCCTTAAAAATACTTAAGCATTCAATACAATCTCTCATGAAGCATACAGATCATTCATAGTAGTGAATAATTAACAAAATACAAGATCACATACACAATACAAGATATATGTGGGAAAACCACTTAGGGAATAAAATTCACTCTCAATCCTACAAACACATGGACTACTATCCTATAAGATGATCACAAATAAGAGACTGATCAAGTCCTTCTGACCTAAGTCCTTTAGTGAAATAACAGTTTCATAAGGAGAGCCTACCCCTAAGATGATCAAGTCCTTTTGACCACCTATATAGTAAATTTATTATAACCTATAACCTTGATCAATTACTTTTGACCAAATGTCTTTAGTTAAATCATGTTTCACATGGAGAAACTACCCCTAAAGAAGATCAAGTCCTTTAGACCCTTCTTGAAAAGAACACTTCCACCTTAGAACTGATACCTTCAGCACCTAATGATGGACCTATGATTATCTAATAAATACATAAATTATCTCTCTAACTCATAGAGGCTTCTCACATAATCATTCCATAATCTCTTTCCTTATTCACTTAAACAGTCCTCATATGCACACTCATATCTCTTTACACAACTTCAAACTATAAGAAAACTATACTATCATTAGAAACATAACCTACATATCATACACACATAGTCCTCATTCTCCTTTTCTGATCAACCTAATAATTGGGTCCTCTCACTCTCTTCTTCTTTCCTTCACTCTCCAAATCTCTCACATACAAGTCTCTCTCAAATCTTTCCCAAGTCTCTTGCTCACACATCTAGAATCACCATCTTTGATTTCACTATTTATAGATCATACTTGATCATCAACACCTTGGTCAGAGATTATGCATGCCTTAGCCTTTAATTCATCTCTCACATGAATACATATCTCAATAAAAACATCATAGGTTTGTCATAACACCTATGGGTCACCCATAAGTAGCTTCACCTTTTAATAAGGCCCTTATAGGTATCATAGAGACCTATTCACCCATTTAACACTTTAATAAACACAAGACCACTTAAAAATACATAGTTCAACTCTTTATGTCCCCTAATACATCCTCTAATGATCATATTAAATCATGATCACCTTTGTGTATGCTTAATCAAATTAAAATAGAGACCTTATACACAAGAACACCATTATCAAACATACAATCAACTTCTTAAGCATTATTCATACTCAAGATAGATTGATCACATCTCTAAAATACTCAAATACCATCCTCATTGAGTATACAAAACTCTCTAATATCTAATTCATCAATATATATCAAAATAATATCATAACAAGCTCAAATAATCTTCTCAGGTTACTTACATTCCATTCATGAACACATAGTCAACTTTGAAACTCACTATCTCTATCTATACACAATTTTAAATATTTAAATCTATATTTTTAGATGCATGTTGGAGTCCTCTACCAATTTTAATTTTAATTCATGGTCAAATTTTGTCTAGATCAAATTTGATCTGGATTAGAATATATCTTTGACTAGATCAAAATGACTACTAAGCCCTTTTACAAATTTGGCTATGGGAATATAGTGAATGTTTTTTGAGTAGCCAACTTTGCATCCTCATATCTTTGAATACAATTAGGAAAATGACTTAAGATTTATCTCATAGCAACTAGCTACAAATGTGATCAAAACCATATTATCAACTCCCCCTAACTCATCCACACATGACAATGCTGACATTGACAAATTGCCTACTTAGATTTTATGCCACTAGACCCAAATTATCTAGATGAAAACTATAGACTATAAGATGAATTTTAGTTATGAACACAAGATCTCAAAGCATATATAACATCTTAGGGACCTCTTACAAATTTTCCAATCACCATAACCATCCTTGAACATCTCTAATCATGCCAAAACTAAAGATCAACCAAACCTCCTTTAAGCACACTATGACAAGCACACTACACACTTTTTCATTATTACTTAGGATATCAAAGCACTTCATCCACTGACCAGGACACATCCATGATATCACCATGACATCACTAACAATTCTCAAACAACTTGTTCATTTATTAGTGTCAAACCAATGTTTAAAACACTAAATATAGAGGTAGAACCATGAATTTAACCCACTAGCCCCTTTTATAGGGTAATTTGAGAGTAAATTCCCTTAGAGATATGCTCCTCTTAGGTGTACCAAAAATGAGATAGATAAATTATACTTCGTATTGGTGTAAATAAGGCACCTTAGGCATTTATGATATATTGTATTATACGGGCAAACTAAAATCTATATTTAGTGTTGTATTATGGATATGGTTATTGGGGTAAACAACTCACACCATGATGTCTATAAATAGAAAATATGTAGCCATCATGGTGTGAGGTGTTTACCCCAATAATCATATCCATAATACAACACTAAATATGAAAATATAATAGTCTGTATAATTTTTTGAAATCAAAGACTTGATAAAAATAGTAAATTAAGATAGGGCTAGAGAGTGTCCCTCAAAACAATAATAGATCTGATTGTGCAAACTTTATGTAAGTGTAATTTATATTAAATTTACCTATTGATAGGTTTATACTAAAAATAGTGACCATAGTTTGTTGGGACCAGGTTTTGAGAGGTGGATAGGGGTGCATTATGGCCTTGTTTGGCTACTATAGTCTCATCATAGTTGATTATATCCATGATCTTTAGATCTAGGATTATTTATCTACTTCCAAGGGGTGACTACAGATCTTTTTGTTTTTATGCCATGATAAATACCTATAAATATCAAAACCTTAGTCTTTTACATGTATTATATATTGATAGATAGTAAAGGGAGAGTAAATTGGCTAGTAAGGATAATTGAAATGATCTCAAAAATCTATTATAACTAATCATTACTTATATATCTTGAATGAGCCTCATGATTATATATCTCTCCCTCCTAGAGTGATTATGTGATCTATGTGATGTAAGTAACGTGATTTATCTTTATGATTAAGTGGAATATTTGATAATAGATGCCATTTACCTACAATAAAACACTATTAAGACTTGGTTATTCATTATTAGAATGATACATATTTGAAATAAGATAAAATTTTACTCCTTTGCTCAATGTGAAGTGCTTGTGCTAGAGATATTCATTGGAAGGGGTAGAATAAATAACCTTGATGTGATTTTATAAGAGAATATTTATAATTATTTTTATAATCAATATTATAAAATACATGAGAGAGTTGTATACACATAATATTTTTAAATTTTATCTACTGATGATTTAAATCTTGTAGGAACCTATCGAGACTCAATCTCTCTAAGTGCACAACCTAAGAGGTGCACTAAGAAATGGGTGGGAATAACTTTGGTGCTTCATAGGATTGTTGTCTCTTTTTGTCACATTATTACTAATCCAACTAGTTCTTAAAACCTTTCCCTAAGTTGTTTCTCCTCCCTTGTACAGTCTTCTAATCTTTTTCCTCTTTTCATCTTTTATTTATTTTATTGGCACCCTTTTGACCTTTTTAGCATACTAGGTTGACCTAGTCAAGCTAGTACAATTTTTAGACATTTTCTCTCTTTTGGTTTGTTGCCCTTCCAACTGACCTAGCACATACCTAGTGAGCTAGCCCAAAAATATGATAGGTCAACTAGGTCGACCTAGCATAACCAACATATCTAAATGATTTTAGGGTAAGTTCTAACTATAAATATAAGGTCATTTCATTCATTATCAAAATATGCAATCAATATCTATTATTCACTTGCATTTCTTCATAATTTACTCTTCCATGATTTTATTTGAGGAGACTTACCTTAGGTTTCTTATTTTGGATAATCTAGTCTTGTGGATAGGTTTTAGATTATTTGGCCCAATAAAGTGATCCTTATAAACCAAAACCTCTTGTGAATTCCTTTTGGCCATGGAAGATATTGAGTCTCAATAGGTTCACATTCAGGTAAGTATATTCTAATTTTGTTCTCATCTCTTTTAGTAGATAGAAGTAGCATAAGTGTTGGCTCAAATAATATTACTCTTCATATTTTATGTATTAGGGTATTACTCATACTTTATTTGAAGTTCCCTATACATTTTTTGATTTATTTATTTTACTAACCCTCACTTTGTGCCACAAGCTTTGGTAGGCACTAGATTATATTTACTTTTATTATTATTAGATTAGTGAAATATTAAATCATAAGGCTCTTTTAGGGTTGTGTAATTGTGTTAGACTATAAGCTTTAGAACCCTACCTCACATGGTGTGTTGTGACAAGTGATCCCCTAATTGGGTGTAGTAGATCCTAACATTGGTCATGCTCCTACTTAACAATTTTACTCTCCTAAATCAGAAGTGTAGGTCTACTTTATCACATCTAATCTAGGATTGATTTATGGGCATGATGCATTTTTGATTGCATACATTCTAGTAAACCTTAAATGAATCAAACCCTTATAGTATTTATTTCACTTATTTCATTTCTATTCATCATTATTTTTATCATATATTTACTATGCTAGATCGGCCCTATCAACCTAGTTGTTTATCTCTATGTATAGGTTTGTAAGAACAAACAATTGTCTCTACTAGCTCGACCCAGTATAGGTTTTAAAACTTGTAAATTTTTTGTTCAAAAAACTAGATCAACCATCTCGACCCAGTACAAGTTTTTTAGATTTTTAGACATATTGTTCAACCTACTAGGTCGACCAAGTCAACCTAGTACATTTTTTAGCACCTTTTTGGCAAGTTCTTGTATAGCTTGATCAACTAACTTGACCTAATTTTCAAGTTTTTGATAGTTTTCTCCAAGGTTCTTGATCAATAATCTTCTCCTTTTTCATCTCTAAACCATTAAGGTTAGTTTCTATTCCTCTATATCTTTATGTTTCTATACTTTCCTTTCACAGTTTGTAGTACTCAAAACTTCCTCTACGCAGTTAACTAGGTTGACCTTGTGGATCTAGTTCTATGTTCTATGTTTTTAAAAATAACTAGGTCGACCTAACCAACCTAGTTCACTTTCAAACTTTTCTTCCATAGTATAGGTTTGACCTCGTCAATCCTATTCTATATGATTTTCCATATATTTCTCAACTGTACCTTGTTTTAAAGTTAGAATTAACCATATATGTTAAACAAATATTTCTTTTAAGTTATTTGCATGCTTAGAATAGTTCACATAATCTAATTAGGGGATTTATAATTAATTATTTAGTTTCACTATTTATATTATTTTTCACACATGACCAAACCACATAAACATCAACAAGCATTTAAAAATTTGACTACCTAGGCCAATCTACTTGGATTTCATCATCAAGGGGGAAACCAACTTGATGCTCTGGTCAAGTATAAAACATGGTTAATGGTATATTTTGGCTGAGCATCCATTAACCTTATTACTATAGTGTGTGAAGTGAGGGGGTAGGCCCTAATACCAAGATTGTATCATTGTCACTACAATCCGTTTCATCTTAAACTTACTTGAAACTATCCATAGATTATTATCTAGTACATTACTTATAGCCAATCTCCATTTACACTTTAAAATAATCTTGATAATCTAATCAACATTTTAGGTTGACCAAGTAGCTAGATTTACTTTCAAGTTGTTTGATTTATCTTTGATCAATTATGTGTGCAAAATATTGCATTAGCTAGTGTTAGTGCAAGATTTTTCCTTGTGTTCATCAATTAGATTGACCAACATCAATTTAGTTGATTATGTGTTTCCTTTTTGCACATAGTTTCTTAGATTATCTACAAATTGTTTTGTTTTATTTCCAAGCTTGTTATCAATATTTTCCTCTTCCCTATTCACTATACTAGGTTGACCTGGTTGACCCTATACTTTTTTTGGCTTTTATGAATGGAATTAGATCAACTTAGTTGACCTAATACAGTCTACAAGCCCTGTTTCCTACACTAGGTCAATCTAGTTTTCCTATTTTTCAATCTAATTCCCCATTTCTAATTTTGCATCTTGTTCATCTCTCTTTAGTTAGAATGATATCTCCTATCATAATATTTTTAGACAACCTAAATCCATTTAGATACTATATGGGATGTTCATTCCTTCCTCTCTTTTCCTTTTAAGAGAACCATCACTCTTGGGGCACCTCTTCTCCTCCTTCATGTATTAACTATAACATGGTGTAAATAACACCTCAAGATGAAGTTGATGGATATAATCCTTTCCATACTCATCAAGATACTTCTTAAAATCTCCAAACTAATGTGGGAGTGATTGATACAAATCTATATAAAAATCCTTCTAATAATCCTCCCCCTAAAACTAATTTGGGGATTTGTCCAACCAACACTAACTCACCTCATGATACAACCCAACTCTTAGCTCAAGTCATTCAACAAATGAACATCATGAAAATATATAATACCAACCAAATGATGTAACTTCAATAATATGTAATCAATATAACTAATCAACTTCCAACTATTCATTCTCAAGCTAATCCTAATTATATTCTTCCACCTCTTAGGGATGCCTCAGGCAATGTTATTCCTCAACCCATAATGAATAACAAGATGCTTCAAACCATTCAAAATAATCCTCTATCTCCCTTCATTATATCCATTGATATTGGTAATTTAACTCCAAATATTAAATATGATGGGATTAAAGACCATACTTCATTCCTTAAAGCCTTTAGTAACCTTTACAAAGAGTATATCCAAACTAATACATTTTCCATAACTAAACTATTAGTCAAGACTTTCACTGGTGATGTATGAGAATGGTATAATCAACTTCATCAATATTTTATTTGGTAACTTGAATATTTGGCCAATCCTTTAGTTAAAGAGTTTTCACATAATGATCTTCTTGAAAATTATCTTAGTCACTTCATAAATGCTAATTAATCACCTAATGAATTAGTTCATGATTTTATTAAAAGATGGAAATATTTAGTTCGTAAATATGATCATATTATGGTTAATGATAATTTATTCAAACTCTTTATAATTAATTTAAATCCAAAACTTTAATACAAGGTTTAAATCCTTGCTCCTAAAACTCTTAATGAAGCTCTTGACCAAGCTAAGGATCAAGACTTTCTTATGAATAAATTAAAACCTAATCATAAACTTTTTAAATTATATTTTAAAACATCTAATGCTATCACTGGTAATACTTCCCATCACTGGTAATACTTCCTAAACCAAACCTAGAGTTGTCAAATCTATTGTTCCTTTACCATCTCATACACCTATTTTGGTTTAATAAATTCAACAATTTTTACCACCCTAAAAAACTTTCATTTATCCTAATGCTCCTCCTAAATGGTATGATCCCAATCTATTCTACTGGTTCCATGCCAACATTGGGCATTCTCATGAATCCTGTAGGGGGTTCACTAAGTGTGTCATTTATTATATGTTTGGTGATTGATTCAACCATGAGGATATGATCAAACATCCTTGTTAAGATTATGATATCGCATCTCAAAAATGAAAAACTTTAAAGCCTCTACTTCTAATAATCCAGAATCTTCTTCAAACAATAATCAATCAAATTTCAAGGATGTTTGTGCCTTTGATGTTGATTATGACATATATTATAACGAATCTCAATATGTTAATGCTGTTAAGGTTAATTATCTCATAAACTAGCTCATAAAGATCTTGTTACCAAGCTTAAGAAACCATCTTTAGAAGAAAACTTGCTTAAAGATACCACTACCACTCATGATGATTTAGAAGCACCTGATGAAGAACTTCCTTTTTTCAATCTTCCCACTACATCTATACCTCCTAAATATAATTTACATTTTAAACTTCATGGTGGTTCTTCTAAATCACATTGGAATTTTATTGAAGAACTCAACTTTATGCCTTGTAAGATTCTTCTTATGGAGTTGGTTCACACTTCACCCTATCATCATAAATTTCATATGCAACAACTTTAATCAATTAAATATCCATCTTCCATTGATGAAGAACTTACTTCTATTGGTTCTCAACCAACTAATGTCAATACCATTGAGACTATGTGTCCTTCTTCCAAGCCTTCCATTAAATTTATTAAAGAGGAAATGATCAATGATGAAATTCTTTTTCATGTCAATGGTCCACCTCTCTTTATCAAAGTAGTCATTAATACCACCCCTATCCAAAAAGTTCTAGTTGATGAAGGTTCTCTTATAAATGTCACATCTTTATGTCTCATTCAAGAACTTGGTTATAACAAAGATCATATTAAATAAACCCATCTTACTTACCATGGTTTATGCAAGTTAATCAAAATCCACTTGGCTGCATTTGGCTTCTATTAACCATTGGACCAAAGACTATTATAACTAAACTTATGGTCTTTGATCTTCCTTTATCTTATAACATTCTTCTTGGTCATCCATGGACTCATCAGATGAGGGCCATCACCTCTTATGATAGTTAATGTATTAAATTATTCCATAACAAAAAATATTACAAACATGAAGCTGATCCCAACCCATGAAACATCCAGCTTCCCAATCCTAAGCCTCAATATTGAATTCTTAGAATTTATAAAGTCAATAATGCTCCTTTACATGAGTTCATCAACATAAATCTTGATCTTTAAGTTACTCTTATATATTTTGATGATGATGAGCCCAATGATTTACAACACACTTGCAATACTAAAAAGTTAGCCTCATATATTGTAGATTGGCTTCCTCCTTCTCTCTTACCCCAAGATTGTATTATTCTTATTAGGGATGAGATTACCAATTTTCCCCCTCCATGCAATGCTTAGTAGCCATCTTTACCTAAAAATGTCTTCACTTGCAATTATTTTAGAGTGGCTCAATTATTCTAAGATATTATTACCATGTCCCCTCATACATTTAGAAACATTGGGATTTCACCTTCATAAACTCCCCCTGATTTTCAAGCATGTATGATTTCTCCAACATATGATGACAACTATATCATGGCCCAAGCTCACTCTAGAGATTTGGGTGTCTAAAACTATCAAAATATTTTATTCCAAATTCATGCCTTCAATTAGGATGTACATACCATATTTACAAATCATGACTTAGATCCTGAGGGTCATGTACCTCTCACCAATTCTCCACTTATTGATAAACCTTGGGTGGTAGAACAAATTGTACCTAATGAACCTATAGATGTTCCTTCATCTTCTCTTCTATAAATCCTATAATTTATTCAAATTATTCTCCCATAATTTAATTTATAAACACTCTTATCTCTTTGAATCCATCCACTTCATCTACTTCCAAAATTACACTAGATTATAAGAAAACTAATGTCCTTCATATTCATTTTGAATATGATCATGATGGCAATAAAATTCTATAACTTGAAGTAGATGTTGATTATCATGGACTTTTTCTTACCTTGCCTAGTGATGAATCTATTATTGAGTTACTTCATGCCCAAGAACCTTAACTTCCATGGTAGCATCATAAACTTGGAAATTTCAAGAATAAAACTCCTTTCTTTAACAACTTTGTCACGAGCATTGATCCTACAACAAATCCAATTTCACCCTTGCCTAATATACCTTACCATTTTCAAGATGAAAATTCCATGATTATCAAAGAAATAACTCATATCAAATATGGTACCCCATCTTCTCCTTAACCAATCATAATTTATTGAGAAATATCACCATCTAAGCATGACAACTTTAGCTTATTCTTTGATAAATACCAAGAGGCATTCACTTGGTCCTACCAAGACATGCCTGGTATTGACCCAAGTATTGCAGTTCATAACATCATCACTTATCCTAATGTTAAGCTAGTTTTTCAAAAGAAATGAAAATTCCCACCTAAAGTTACTAATATATTTCATAAGGAAATCATTAAATTACTAGATACTAAATTCATTAAACCAGTGGATTATTTTGAATGGGTTTCTAACATTGTTCTTATTCAGAAGAAGGTCACTCTGGTCATCCACTTTTATATTGATTTCCACAACTTTAATATTTTTTTTCCTAAAGAAAACTTCCCCTTACCTTCAATAGATGACATCATTAATTCCATGGTTGGTTATGAAGTTTTGTCTCTTATGGATGGCTTCTTAGGATATAATTAGATTCAAATCACTCTTGGGAACTAACATAATACTAATTTCACCATGAAATGGGGCACCTATTGTTACAAAAAATTCCCTTCAACCTTAAAAATTATAGAGCTACCTACCAATGTGTTATGACTCACATATTCCATGATCTCATCCACATAAATCATTAACACTTATGTGGATAATCTTATTTTTAAATCCAAACATCATAAGAACCATCTTTCTAATATTTCTATCATCTTTGACCATATCCTTAAATAAAAAGTTATACTTAATCCTTTTAAATGTGTTTTAGAGTCACATCAGGTACATTATTATGATTCTTAGTCTCTCTCTATAACATCGATGTTCACCCAACCAAAATTAGTGTTGTTGTTAATATGCCCATTCCTCAATCTATTCATGATATTCATACTTATTTAGGCAAACTTGGGGTAATTAGATGATTTTTTACTAAAATGGTTTATCACATTTACTCCATCAATTTCCTTCTCAAAAAAGGTACATATTTAGAATGGATGGATCCATGTCAAAAATCCTTCAATAATATGAGAGAGTCATTACTTCATCTACCTAAAATTTATCTACCTTCCAATGATAAACCATTAATTATCTATACTTCTTCCACACCTATTTTAGTTGGGGTAATGCTTGCCCAATAAGATGATACATGAGAATATTATTCTATTTACTACATTAGCTAACTCCTTGATTATGAGACATGTTATACCAAAGTTGAGCATGATTGCCTCACTATCAATTTTGCATCTAAAAAGCTTCATCATTATATGCTATACCAAACTACTTATGTCATCAATCATTCTGACCCCTTTTGGTACTTCTTATCCAAAGCCTTTCTTCTTGGAGATAGAGTTAGAAAATAGATGGTCTTACTTATGGAACTTGAACTCTACATCATCACACAGGAAGCTATTAAAGGGCAAGTCATAGCTGACCAACTTGCCAGAAATCCCATTTTGACCAATTCTTCACTTTAAGATGATCTTCCCAATGCTAATATAATTTTCATTGAAGGTCTTAATCAATCTATATCCCTTAAAGACTATTTTTAGAGCGTTACTACTAATCTTGAAGATAATAATCTTGAAGAATCTTCCCTTCCATCTAGTACTACTAAATCAAAGGCAGTTATCAAGAAGCTCCTCAAAATTAATGTTGACTTACATGAGGATACTTGGACCCTCCACTTTGATGTTGTGAAATTCCTTCAAGGATATTGAGCAAGTTGCATTTTCACTAGTCCTCTTAGTAAAATCATTCCTTTGTCTTTTCACTTTACCTTTGATGTTACCAATAATATGGTTGAATATGAAGCTCTTATCTTAGGCATGAGATCTGATCTTGATCTAGACATCCAATATCTTCATGATTTAGGAGATTCTCATCTCATTTGTCATCAAGTTAATGGTTATTATCAATATAAAAGTGATAACCTTGTCACCTATCATCAAATTGAAACCACACTTTCTAAGAACTTTATCTCTTTCACTATCAAGCCTATTCCTTGATAACCAAATTCCATTTCTAATTCTCTTGCCTCTTTAGATTCTCTCTTTCATCCTTATCAAGTTCTTTCTAATCCTTCCTTTATTATACAAATTATAAATATCTATCATCTATCTAACCACCTGATTCCATTATCTATCACATTGAGGCTGTGACTATTTGACAAATCCCTTGGTATCAAGATATCATTCAATAATTAGAACATCAAACTTATCCTCCTGATCTAGATTCTCATGAAAAGACATGCATTCATAAACAAGATTTCAAGTATGTATTTTGACACAACATCCTTTAATATCAAAACACTGAAGTTACCTTGCATTATTGTGTTATGCAAGATGAGGTCCCTCCTCTTCTTGAGTAATCACATGGGGGAATTTATGGTGGTCACTATAGAGAACATACTAAAACATGAAAATACCTATGTATGGGTTATTTTTGGCCTACTCTTAAAAAATAAGTAGTTGATTTTGCTAATAAATGCAATCTTAGTAAACTTCACAATGATCTCATCCATTCACCTCCTACTAAGCTTCAAGCTATCAAATCTCCTTAGCCATTTCCACATGGGGATTTTATCTCATTGATAAACTTCCTCATTCCCAATATGGACACATTTTTATCATCATCATTACCAATTACTTTACCAAGTGGGTAGAATCTATGCACCTTGTTAATGTTACCGATCCTACCATATCCAAGTTCATTCTTGACCAAATTATTTTCCACTTTGGCATACCCCATACCATAATTTCAAAAAATGATGGTAATTTCAAAAATAAACATGTTAAACAACTTTATACCAAATTTAAGATCAATCACAAGTTTTCCACACCTTATCATCTACAATGTAATGGTCAAGCTAAGGCCACCAATAAAATTCTTAAAAATTTCTCCAAAATACAATTCATGAAACCCACATGGATTAGAATATTCACCTTTACCCTATACTTTGGGCCTATCAGACTAGCATATGTACTACCATTGGGGCAACTCCATTTTCATTAGTCTATAGTTTTGATTTGGTCCTTCCATTATAATTTGAGATTACCTCTCTTTGTATATCTCTTCATGGCATTATTATTGATGAATAATTGTGAGAATATCACCTTCATACCCTTGATCTTCTTGATGAATGTTGCCTTTTTGCATTATAACATAAATTCCAATATAAAGCTCACATCGCCTGATAACATAACAAACATGTTAAAGTCTGCACTTTCAATATTGGTGATCTTGACCTTAAATTAAACTAAACCCATGATAAATAAGGAAAATATGCCCAAAAATGGTGGGATCCATATTTAGTTAAAGACATTCTTGGTCCAAACACTTATCATCTTCAAAATAATGAAGGTCATGTTTTTAAAGAGCCCACCAACACTCAATTCCTTAAAAATTAATTTACCTAACCATTTCCTTGTCATGTTTTCTATCTATATATTTATAAAAAAAAAATAGGTTACTTAAACATGGGTCTCTCCCTTTGTAGTAGTGACCTATTTTCATAAACCTTTAGTCTTCCCTTTTGGTCTTTTGGTTTCTTGATGTACCATAGTCTTGTTTATCTTCTTGCATTTTCTCTTGTTTTTTTCACCCCTTGGGTTTTTCTTTTGTGAGTTGATTTGTAAAACTATGGATAGGAACTAGCATCCCTCACAAAACCACCATCTTTTCTATTTTTCCTTCTCTTTTTGTTGCTTTCCAATGCTGTTTTGGCATTCTTTGGGTTTTTCTTTATGAGGTGCCTTGAAAAAAGGCTCCCTCACTTTACTTTTATATTTCTTATTAGCACTCTCATGGGTCCCTCTTTTATGATTTGATTTTTAAGACTGTGGATAGGACCTGACCCTCATCATAAAATTACCATTCTTTTCATGTTCTTTATCTTTGGTCTCAACTTTCACTGTTGCTTCTTTTGCTAGATGAAATCTACACAACAATCTATGTTAGAATGTTTTGTTCCATTTCCCTCTTTCTTATGATAAGGAATCACACTTTATTGTCATTGTATCCCTCTTTTCCCTTTGCCACATTTTTTTCAATTTAAAGCAATTCAAACTATTCCATGTGTCATTCCTCTTGATTTCCCCTTTCTCTCATCTCCTCATTGGATAAAATAAGGTCAAAGTCAAGATAACACTTTTATTTCACTTTGATTTATGAGACTCTTGGATCTCAAGTTCTTTGAAGTTATCTCTTTTCATAACCTTGTCCCAAGTTTTCAAATGAAAGTCATCTTTAGCACCCATGTTTGGTTTTCAAAATATGTATGGATGAAGAATAGAAAAAGCCATAAAAAGAAAGTTAAAATCTAAATTAGCTCAAAAAAAATAAGCAATGATATATAAAAAGTAACATACAAATTTCAAAAGTTAAATTCACACCAAAAGACATGATTAAAAGCACATATCCTATCTCCAATCGAATATCAAACTCCATAGTTAGCTTCACATAGAGCTAACGTCCTTTGGAGTGTGATAAGCCAGTAGATTTGAATAGGGGAATTCAAAAAACTATATGGTTCTACGTACTTTCTCACATATGTACCTAATATTTGTAGTAGAATGATGACAATATAAGGGGTCTTGAAGAGTAGGGAACACATCATGGAGAGGTAAGTCCATTTTAATTTTCATGCATATAGCCTTGATGGCATGATCTATATACTCCATTTGATTACCCAAGACTTGTGTTGCTAAGAAAATTCCTTCATTGTTCTTAAGGTTGAAAGTCCTCTTATTTTGACAAACCTAATTTGAGTGTCTTGACTTTGATAAAGAGTTCTCTCTACCTTGGTTTTTCCTTCATTTCCCCCCCTTGTAGACAGATTATGATTCCAAATCTATTTTCCCTCTTCTTATAATTCCTTCTTATTCACCTTTTAAAAAGATGATAACACTCCTTTGTTTTAGTTTTATCTATCCTTAGAGCAAAACAACATGTTTGAGTAACTTTAGATCATTTTATTACATCACTTTAAATTTACTAAACTTACATTACTTTCCTTTTACCATATATCATGATTTTATTGTCTTTTAATTATGGACACTTGAGTTCATGCCCTTTTTCCATTGTTGAGTGAGATGTGGTTTATTACTACTCACTCAACAATGTTGTTTTCCCTTTTTATGCATCCTTTTTCCATTGATTATTGAGATGTGGATTTTTACGACTCAGTCATCAATGTTGTTTTACCATTTTATATTTTTAGTTAGTATTTTTACCATTTATTTTGTTTTTTTTTCCATCTTATTTGACATGTATCCTTGGTTTGATCTGGTGATTTTTCCTTTCTTAATTTAGGATAGTTTGTTTGAATTTTTTGATCTTTAGTAGCCTTAACTTTTTGGTTACCTGATTTACTCTTGTTTGTTTGACTTGGTCATTTGGTCTAACATAGCACTTTCCACCCCAACTTGCCAAAAATTTTAAGTATGTCTCATCCTCATAGCACCATCTATCTTTGTTTTTATTGCATTTTTTAATCTTTATTTTTGTATTCTTGGGTTTGTTGAAAGTAGTCTCTGCACCCTACACAATCAAAACTAACAACACAATAAACAACCATCCCAAAATAAAAGGTAAATTTAAGGTATCCATTATATTTATGTTTTATTTATTTACTTTTTAGATTAGTTTCCATTTCAGTCATTTACTTTTAGTTATTTTATGATTTTAAAATACTATAAATTTTTTTAGCATCAACATTGTGTGTCCTTATGTTATTTCTTGAAGTACCATCCCCTATTACACCTTAGTGACACATGATGAGATTCAAGTGGGGCATATGTATACACATGATATTTTTTACTTTTATCACATAATAATGCTTTACATCTTACATGAACCCATTGAGACTCAATCTCTTTGAGTGCACACCCTAAGGGGTAAATTTGGAAAGGGGTGGGTAGACCTTTGGTGCTTCACAAGATTCTTGTCCTTTTTTCCACATTATTACCAATCCAACTAGTTCTTAAAACCTTTCCCTAAGCTATTTCTCCTCCCTTACATAGTCTTCTAGTATTTTCCCTCTTTTCATCCTTCGTTTCCTTACTTGGCACCCTTTTGACCTACTCATCATACTAGGTTGACTTTATCAACCTAGTACAATTTTCAGACATTTTCTCTCTTTTGGTTTGTTGACCTCCTAGTTGACCAAGAGATTTTCCTCCACAGAGATCAAGATCAAATTTTTGCATGCTTTACTGTATAATCTTATCGATAGAGTCATTACTTATATTGATCTTAAAGGACTAACCATTGAGGATCTCTCGCTCTCTGATGTTATTGATTTTGCCAAGAAATAGGTTATGTGTTTAGTCTCTGAGACTAAATCCATTCAAAAGCTCACCAAGCATCAAGCCTCTCAAATTTATCTAGCCTTTCCTGAAACAACCCCTTTCAACTGTTGGCCATTTGTATAGCCTTGCAAGTAACAAAAGTAGTGTCACAAAAATCTTTCTTTCAGATGCCACTCTTTTCCTTGCAAGTACTCCTATGCTCCTCCTCATTATTTCCTCAAGAAATGATGCATTGCCCATCCTCCATCCAAACAACCTATTTGTTACATCTATCGCAAACCTAGCCATATTGCTCCTTAGTGCCATTACAAAAATCCTATAGTCAAAGCTATTTTCACTTCCAATGTAGCCATATGGTGGGATATCATTGATTTTGATAAATATGTCTACCTAGAGGATGACTTTCTATGAACCAATTCTAGATGATCTCCCCGAAGATGACTTTGAAGACAATGAAGATGTAGATGCTCTCGAGTCATTAGCTGATGACTTAGAATAACTGCTCGCCAACATGTAGTGACCTTGGTACTAACCTTAGCACCATGATAATTCATAGATGCCATATAAAGCACATGGAACCTAGTCTCACCATCATCATGAAATATCAAAACAAGACACAAGACCATAGACAAGAGGATATTCCAGAGGAGAAGGATCAACTAGAGAGAGACATCCCTCTATGCCATGCATACCTCCAACATTACAAAGACCTCAGCATCCTCCTTTATAATTCTAGAGCTCTTCTAAGCCCAGTGCCTCATAGATTAAGAACAAGTTTACCAACACTCATTCTCCAAGAGAAATTATAGCACCCAAGATAGAGCCACAGTGGGATATCTTGCTACCCATAAAAAAAGAAGAGGATGAAGAAGTAAAAAGTTCTTTCTACTTAGATCAAGATTACTATCCTGGTGAAGGTAGTAATCTCTAAGAAGAAGAAGTAGAGCAAGAAGTAAAAGACATCTACCTTGAACAAAATCTTGTTCAAGATCCAAGGAGACAAAAATTGGTATGTACAAGCATTCTTCCCTTGGAAATTCCATAGCTAGCTTATCTAACACAGCTGATTAATGGAAAGTTTGCCCAGTTTATTACTCTAGAAATCAATGGCAGACTAGTAGATGTCCCAATTGATACAGGAGCTTCTCTCTCTTTTGCTAAATCATAGCTCATCTATGACTGGAAGACATTAGATGACACCATGGCTTATAAGAGCCTAGATGGCCAAGGGAATAGTGTTATTTGTAATAAATATAAACATCAACAAACCCTTAGGATATAAAATAAAATCTTCCACATTAATTTCTTTGCCCTTGATAGGATGCCTATAAATATATTACTAGGTGGTGCCTTTATAAACATATACTCTCCCTATGGTTCTACCACAAAGAGTATCATGTTTACTATAGAGAATGAAAGGCTTATAATTCCTTGCCTCATTTATGCCACTAAGAAATTTCCTATCTCCATGACTCAAGTACCTAAAAAAATAATCCTTGCTAAAATACAAGCTATAGGTGAAAAGATCAAGACCACTATCTGTTCTAACAACCCTCAACAGTTTTGGTTAAAGTCTATGCTTGAGATGGATATCAAAATAATCAAAGGTAAATATATGAAATTTGGGAAGAAGATCCTAATACCAACACATGATTATAATGATATGGAACTCTAGATCAAAGAATTTGAAAGTAATGGTTTTATTAAAAAATCAACTTCTCCTTATTGCTGTTAGCATTAATGGTTAACAAGTATTCTGAGCAGAAGAGAGGGAAGAAAAGAATGGTCATCAATTACAGACCATTAAATGCCATTACTCAGCCATTTCCATATCTAATTCTAGATAAAAGCTATTTGTTGGATAAGGTAGAAACATGTAAATACTTATCCCAATTTAATCATTAATTTGGTTTTTATCAGATCATAGTCAAAGAAGCTGATAGAGAAAAAACAACATTCAGCTACCCTTTCAGCCATTTTTAGTGGACAGTGATGCCTTTCAGCTTGATGAATGCCCCTGCATCCTACCAGGCCCATATGGAAAAAATATTTAAAGGCACTTCTAACTTTCTATGTGTGTACATAGATGACATACTAATATTTAGTAACTTTCTTACTGACCATTTTACTCATCTCTCTAGATTCTTTGAATTGGCACAAAATGCAGGAATAGTCTTATCAAAAATAAAAATTTAGTTATGCAAAACTGAATGCAACTTTTTTGGAATGGTGATCCAAGATTTAAAACTAAAATTTCAACCACATATCAAAGAAAAAGTCATCAATTTTCTAGACATTTTGGATAAACCCAAGCTACAAACCTTTTTGGGATTAATGAATTATTTAAATAGCTTTTATCCTAATTCTGGTGAAGACAGGTTTCTTCTTCAAGAACTTCTCTAGAAAAAGAAAGCTTTCAAATATAAGGAATAACATACAATTGCTTTCCACAAGATCAAATCCAAAGTAGCCTTACTTCCTAAGTTGTACATCCCAAAATATGATCAAAGGATAGTTTATACTAATGCCTCTGACACTATATGGGGAGGAGTACTTGTTTGTGTACATAACAATAAAGAATTCATTTGTGAATTCTCTAGTGGTTTTTTCAATACTAATGTTCTCAAATGGATTTATTCTAATAAATAAATATATGCTATAAAGAAATGTCTTGAGAAGTTCATGTTAAAACTTTTCCATCTGTTGTTTCCAAAATCAGCTTAGCTCATTTTGGAAGCAACCCCCTACGAAACTTGTCCGTTTCGTCTCTCGTCTCTCTATCTCATTTTTTGATACGAGTTCTTTAATTCATTTTCGTCTCAGTCGGATCGGGGAGTGGTTACTATCCTGTCAAGGCCAAGTTTTTCCTTCCCTTTTTCCTTTTTCTCCTCTTTCCGGAGTAAGTCTCCTTTTGCATTTTCCATGCAGGGCGGCGATTTTTGCTGCCCATGCTTGTCCCTTGTTTTTTTTTTTGTGTGTGTGCAAGGGCGGTGATTTTCATCGCCCCTGCATTTTTCCATGCAAGGCCGGTGAATTTTTCCGCCCCTACTTTTCTTCGTGCAAGGGTGGCGATTTTCACCGCCCTTGCACATCTCGATTTCCATGCAAGGCATTAATGGCCACGTGCGTTGGGTTGTTGGGGTGAGTTTTTCACCCTATATATTCTGATTTGAGCCTCTTTCTTATAACTACTTCCTCTCCTCCTCCTACCTCTTGCACTTGAGCACCTTAAGTGACATTTCAATGTGCCAGCTCACAGATCCAACCTCGTGGCACGTGCATTTTCTAGGTAGGGTTTGTCGATTGATTTATTTCTTGTTTTTATTCCTTGTTAGGTTATTTTTGGTAGTTTTTAGGTGTTTTTTCCCTTTGTTTCCCTCTTCCCCCCTTCCTACCCGTGGTTTTTACCACTGCTGCCTCGTGCAGACGGCGATTTTTGCCGCCCGCATTTTTCTTATCTTCCGTGCGAGGGCGGCAATTTTTGCCGCCTTTCCACACTTCGTTTGTCCAAGAGCGAGGGCGGCGATTTTCGCCGCTTCCACACTTGCCTCCATGTTTTCCCTATAGTTTCTTTGCAAGGGTGGCGATTATCACCGCCCCTATATTTTCCATGCAAGGGCGGCAATTTTCACCACCCCTACATTTTCCATGCAAGGGCGGTGATTTTCGCCGCCCTTACATTTTTCTTCTTTTTCAGCCAACTCCCAGGATTTTTCCTGAGTTGTCCCTTTCATGCTTTTTCTTTCTCATTCCTCATTTCTTTGCTTAACCTAGCCTATTTAAGTGACCTCCCGTAGCCTATGTCACTTAAATTGCTCTCCCCCTCTCTCTCACTCTCCTTTCGACTATGGCTGCAGCACCTTCAGTGAACTCTTGCACACCTGCTCTCATCTAAGCAAGATTGTCCCCTATGACAGAAGTATCTCCTTTAAAGGTGAAGATGATGAAATACAAGTACCAGGGTGTCTTATCGCTCACAGCGGTCACCTCGAATGTCGATGACATTCGAGACACCGAGATCGGCCACGTAGATATGGCCGAATTCCTAGGACGAACCAAAGCAACAAATCCCAGCACTGGGATAAAGAGGATTATTGAGAGCAACATCCACCTGGTGGTCACCTTCCCAATAGCAGCACATCATGCGGAGTTCATCCTTTAATGCACGCACTTTTATGACAAAGAGACAAGATCAGTCTCAGACGCCAGTGGCAGCATGATCATTCGGTTAAACCCCAAATTTATCAACAAAGTTTTCCTATGTGCACCAGCCACTGAAGTAACCCAAATTGACTTTGAGAACGTGCAAAGGGAGTACAACAAAGACCCCGAGAGGGCAAAGAAGGTCATAAACCATAAATGGTTAAAAACCCTGAGGGCCAGTCTATCTAGATGGCCAAAAAGCTTCCCCAGAAGTGACTTTATTGAAGAAGTTGGTGACTTAATCACCCTCCTCAGTAGAGTACGGGGCCTCCCGTCCTCTTCATAATTCCATGAATGGATGTATCCATTCATTAAGATCATCCTACAAGGCAAACAAGCCATCTTCTAGGGGGAACAGATCAACAACGCTATTCACGAGCAACTGACCAAGGTACAAACTTCTTTCAAATTCTACATGACCTCATACCTGGTCTACATAGCTGCTGCCATGCGATCTTTCCCAGGTTTAACAACAGAAGGAGATAGGAAGACCACCCCGGTCTATTCATACTATCCACAGCTAACACTTCAGGGGTCAACACGTCATTTTAGATGAGTGAATGACACATTCTTTGTCGTATTCCTATGTCTCTTCGATCCTCAACTCGAGTAGAAGAGAATATCAGACGAGGCCTGGACAGTAGTGAATAGTTTTGGCTACATATTCCTCCAGTTCTCTACATTTTCTTATCTTGGGGTGGGTTTCTACCAAGGATGCCCTTATATTCTCCCTAGATTCCCTTCAGACAGGTTAGTCCTAATGGAGCTTTGCCAAAAACTAGCCGTCGTGCACTCAAAATAGATGGAGCTTAAGAGACTCGGTTTCAAGTTTCCTATCCAGATTGGTAGATTTTTAGTTGCTACATCGACTAAAGCCAGGATCATGGAAACAAAGATGCAGATGGTTACCATCAAATCATTCAAAAGATGGGAAAAATTTGATTACAGGGGAGTCAGAGAGACGATCCGAAGGAAGACTCAGTTCCATGAGCCCATGATTGAGGACATCTGGGTGGATATAAGGACGGCTGAAGAGATAAGGAAGATGGACTATTGCCGTCTCACACTAGAGCAGATAGAGTACCTCAGGCTTGCTGAGATCCTTTCAGGGTTGATTGACGATGGGAATGTCATGAACAACAGATATCTGACAGAAAAGGTCGCTAGTTCCCCTCTTCCTCTAATTAACTGGTCTAAAAAAGAATTGACCTCTCTAAGGAAAAGATTTGAACCAATATTGGCTAACACCAATAGTTGGTTGGCAGCAAAGGGGATCACCCTAAAAGAGTTCATCACAGGGTTAGAGACTGAATACCAAGCAGAGATGAAGAGAAAGGTAGAAAGCCAAACCAAAAACAAAGATGATGTTCCTTCATCTTCTAGACCTCACAAGCCTAGGATCATCTTTGTATCCAAAAAGCCTAGGTCAGCACAAGAGCCTGAGGTAGCAGCCAAAGGAACCAAAGAACAAAGCCTCGGGGTACAGGCAACTCAACCAATGGGGACAGTGGATCAACCTTCAGAACGACCAGGTGTTGGGTCTCCAACCTCGCCGAGACAAGCACGGCCGATCCAGAGCTCCTCTCCTCCTCCTCAATCTCCTACGGTGCCCACTTCTCCTATCTCTCCCATCAGTGTTCCCTCTTTTGGACCCACTTCCCCTTCCAAAGTTATTTTTGGTGATCCTCAGGATCCTTCAGCAGGTTCACCTCACTCTTCTGCATCCATTCTGAGTTTATCATCTCTGTCTTTTAACCTGCCTCCAAGCCCTGCACCTGATCCAGAATCAACAGTTGGTATAGTTTCGCCGGTCACTCCAACCACGACTACTGTCACCACCAGTAGTGTGGAAGCTGCTACAATGACACCAGCAGAGGTGACTATTGTTGCAACAGGTACTTCTCTCCTACCATGGATGTCTGCTTTCACACCTAAAAAAAAGAAAATAGCCATCTCTCCAGATGAATTCGACTTTGGTAGGATCATACCAGCAAAAGCAAAGGCTCCTAAAAGGCCAAAAATCCTCTCTAGGTTAGTCGAAGAGAAGGGGCAAAAATTTCTAGAAATTTCCAAACCTCCTCAGGACACAGCCCTTGAAGGTTTTGAGATGAGCAGTTATTCCCTCTCTCGTGTTGAACTTGGCAAAGTTACTCACAAAGGGACAAAGAGTGATCTTCAGGCAGCAATGGACATTATGGTCCAAAAGTTTGACAAGGAAAAAGA
Source organism: Torreya grandis (assembly GCA_037957365.1). Classification (NCBI taxonomy): domain Eukaryota; kingdom Viridiplantae; phylum Streptophyta; class Pinopsida; order Cupressales; family Taxaceae; genus Torreya; species Torreya grandis. Next base: position 4,119,299 of record JARHVA010000370.1, on the reverse strand, counting down.
GATGAAGGATTTTTATAAAGCCAAGGCTGAGCAGTTAACGGCAGTAATCACAAGATTCACTATCCCACCTGAAGCAGCGACTCCAGAGGCCTTTTCTGTGGATGATTCAGTCATTCAGAAAGCTAAAAAGACTTATTTGAAGGGGAAAGTAATGGAGGAATATATTGACAAAATGCAAAACCAAGGAATCTCTCTGCTGTCTGAGGTTGCGGAAAGAATAGGGAAAATGAAGAGGTTGAAAGCTCAGGTAGACAATTTTGTCTCCCTTGTCTCTCAGGAAATTGATGGCTTGGAGAAAGATCTCGACAGATGGAAGGAAATGAAAGATCTAAAAAAGAGTACCCTGATATCTATCGGTGTCATCCCCAACAAAGATTCTTATGTTGAGATCAAGGAGTCGATGATCTTCAGGATTCAGGTACTTAAAGATCTAATTGATGATCTCAAAGCTTTCAAGGAAGCTGGTGATAAAAGTGACCTGAGCTTGTTAAAAAAATTAGAAGAGCTGCCCTGCAACTTGACCTCCAAGGATCATCAGTTCTTTCTAGCAGATGAAATGATTCAAAATTTTGAAGGGATGATCTAGAAGGATTTCAAAGGGGCGTCTTTCTCAATGACTTCAGTGGACAGCATTCTGGATGCTCAGTTAACTTTGGAGAATTTAAAATCCAGGTTAACTGGCCACTCTAAGGCCATCACATCATTGAAAGATGCACTAATCAGATCAAGGGTCATCTCCCAAAATGTAGTTGCGCCAGACAGCGTAGGAATTCAGGCATCGATCACCATGTACGATGCTCATTTGAAGAAGTCCGGTGGCAAGAATTGACACTCTCTCTTTCTCTTTCTCTCTTCTTCTATCCTTATGCAATTCTGTTTTGTGCAGAATGCATGCAAATTTTGTAATATGTAATTACGAATAATATATTTTTGAAAAATATCTAAAAGTCAAAGATGAGTCATCTTTGACCAAGATATTTTATATTTTATTATTTTTCTATTTTTGAGGATTTTCTCCCTATATATAGTGGAGACCTCATTTGTAAATACTTCTTCTTGGAAAATTCAATAGCAAATACTCTGCTGAAATTGAAGCAACTTTTGAGACTTTGTGCTCAAACTTGTAAATCATATTATGTTGAATGAATGAGGAGCAGGTTATTTTAAACTTTGTGTTAAGATTATTTGTGTTGTTTGGGAAGTAGTTCTTATGTCTCTTTCCTAAGTAATATCTTATTCATCTGATTTAATAAGCAAAGTGGGTGTGTTATTATTATCTGAGGGCACTTCTTGAGGGTAAAAGATAGACTTTGTGCTGCTTTTACCTTTGAGATTCTTTCATCTTTTGTAGTGTTAGGTGAAGACTTTGTGCTTCACTTTACTCTACGATTGTACTCGTTCCAGATCTATGGAGAAGCTATGGAAGACTTTGTGCTTGCATGAGCATTCTTGTGAACTTTGTTACTTCAGGTAAGCTCTTGCTCTTCGTTTGATACCATTCCTGAAAGAAGAGGAGTGTTGTTAGCTTTAGACCAGGGATTTTCCTCTTTTTGTTCTTTATACATTACTTCTAAAAAAAGAGAAGTAGATGCTGTTCAACCCCCCCCCCCCATGTGTTATTTTCTGCTTAATTATATATATTCTTATAGCACGTAAATATTGATAGGGAACCTCCCCTTGATGAGAGGAGAGATTTACCTCGTCTAGATCTGGTAAAGCCGCACTCTTCGTGGTGTAAATCTCCCTTATGCTGTGGCTGATATCCCCATTTTTCCATCAGTTAGTTGATGACAAAACATTCACCCAATAGTTTTTGGTGACTCCACTGGGGACTCGAATGTGCAGTCTGAAACCTCAAGTTTCAGGTTAAAGTAGTCCCTACCCTTACCCATTACGTAATCTGGTGACTCCATTTCATGTCTTACCCATTATCATTTTAGCCTTACCAGATACCTCCATTATATTATCTGGTCTGCAAAACCAAAGCTACTGGGAAGAACACGCATCTTGGAGCCTCAAGCTTCAACTTGAAGTAGTTTCGGTCCCATTTTTATTTTAAAAAATCTGGCAACCCCACGTTACACTAGAGGTCAGAGATCTAAGGGTGTTGTTGACCCTGTGTTTGAGTTGGCACAACAGAGTAATTTTGATCTGTTTCCCCCATCAGCTTCTCTTCGACGGTCTAGGAGTGTTCCTTCTAGCCTTGTCAGGTCACCAACACAAGGTAGAACTCCTTTTCCCGCTGTCAATCACCGCCTACCTATAAACACTCCACCAAGGTTTGTTATCCCACCTTTTTATCCTCTTATCATAATGGCTCAAGGCCCGTGGGGTAATTCTTTCGGTCTTCTTAATTTAACCCCACCTCTGCATGAACTACCTCGTAGTTCTAGAAAAAAATTTCCTAAGTTTTTTGGTGATGGAAAGGTTCATCCCGACGAGCATATTGCCGCTTTCTCCATAGCATGTGGCATAATAGGGGTTGAATTTGAAGATGTGGCAGTGAGACTTTTTGTGGAGACTTTACAAGGTGCCGCTGCGGATTGGTTCTATCACTTGCAAGTCGGGTCAGTAACTGACTAGAATACACTAAAGTCCATATTTGAAGCTCGATTTAAACCCGTAGAAGACGCACATGCTTTGTTAGCTCAGCTAACATAGATGAAAAAATAATCCCAAGAACCCATGAGGGATTTCATAGCCAAGTTCAACAAATTAAGAAATCGGATTCCTACTGTGGCTCAACCCACGCCGGAGAATCTCAAATGCTTTTTTTATCAACTCACAGCTCCCCGAAGTAAGTTTTTTGTTGAGACGAGCTGGCCCTATGGACCTAGCCTTGGCTCAAGGATTGGCCACCAAGATTGAAGACGATCTTATCCTGGCAGGCAAAATCAGAAAAGATTCTGGTAAAAATAAATACCCCTCACTTGCTGAAAGCTCTTCCACGGGTAGCACTGATCTTATGGTGCAAAAATTAACAAATGAATTGATAGCTTTGAAAAGGCAAATTGATCAAGGCGCATCTGCCCCTACCTATCGAGATGCACCCAAGAGGACATTCCAGAATCAACCATATCAAGGTAATACTGCCCGGACCCAAGGACCATCAAACCACCTACCTCCCCCTTCAGGAAGATTAGACATTGAAGCAGCACCTACAAATTCAGCGGTTGGATACCTAGAAGCTGAGCATGACAACTCCTTTCAGCCGCAGCTAGATCAATCAAAAAGTGCTAACCTCTTTGATGAATAGGATGAGGAATTAGCTGGTGACTCCAGTATCGGTTTCCTAGATTATCAAGATGAAGCCGGAGGTAAAGGGGAAGATTCAGAGGGAGCTTATGCTATTTTTACCAGATCTTAAAATCAGTCGACTTCACACACTGACAAAGAGAAAGCAGATGACGAGCCCCAGCCAACAGTTTCTATTGCCCAATGCGGGACTCCATTACCTCCGCAATCAAAAGATCAGGTAACTCATAAAAGAGTAACTACTCCCAATCACTCAATATCCCCCTCTCCTACTACTCAGGACGGCGAAGTACCTGTCAAAGCCTCTGATGAGGGGATTTCTTCTTCTTCTATTGCAACCACTTTTCAATCATTCGATATTATTGATCATGCTAGAAAGACTAAGATTCAAATGACAGAGGTTGAGTATTTGAGAGCTAACCCAGAGCAGTTTGATAGGTTAGCATAGTATGTTAAAAATAAAGCTGTCCCTGTAGGACAAGATCCTTTGAAAGTTGTTCCTGATCTCCCTAAAGACAAAATAGCCTAAAATAATCTGGTTGTGACCCCTCCCATCGCTCCTGGAAAAATAGAACCTTTCTATGTTTCCCTGCTTATAAATGGTTACAAATTAAGTAACTGCATTATAGACTCTGGGGCTTCAGATAACGTCATGCCTGCAAAAGTGGTAGATTCTCTCAGCTTAACTTTAACCAAAACTTTTGGGAGGTGTTTTTCCATGGAAAACAAGAAAGTTCCCCTCCTTGGCCAAATAAAAGATGCCCAATATGCCTTCGCGGCTTTTCCGAAAAAGTGAATTAAAATGACGGTTCTAGTAGCGGATGTTCTAGCATCTTACGACATCCTGCTTGGGTGAAATTTCTGTAAGGATGTCGGAGGTGAGTTAAGCATGGACCTATCTGAAGCAAGGATTCTGGTTCAAGGCGTCATGAAAAGGTTGCTTCCTGAAAAGGAAGCTAGGTATGTAGTTACCTGTTCCACAGCACCTGAAGCTCAGATTTTATTTGAGTCATCAGGCATGGGCACTTATTTCTTATCCATAGACGAGATCCACGGTGCATTAGATGAAACTCCTATGGGTGATGATTTGATTTTGGTTTCAGCTGACGTGAAGGATGGAATGCCCAAGCAAAATCAACACATAAAACAACCTTTTCCCTGAAACAGAAAAGTTTTTATGGAAAAAGTAGTACCTGATGAGCTGTGGACTTTGGAGTTCGACGGCAGTTGCTCTTCTACTGGATCAGGAGCGGGAGTTGTGTTGGTATCTCCTCAAGGAGAGATTACTCCTTTTTCCTACAAATTGCAATTCAATAATACTAACAACATGGCCAAATATGAATCCCTGTTGCTTGGACTACAGGCTGCCAAAGAAAAGGGCGTTAAGAAACTCCATGCTAAAAAAGATGCTGAGTTGATAGTCTATCAGGTAAGGAACCTCTATCAGACCAAGCATGAGAGGTTGCGCCATTACCGCAATCTAGTATGGGATCAAATCAAAAATTTGATGCCTTTAATATCTCCGTCGTTTCGAGGGAATTCAATGATCGAGTAGATGCATTGGCTGTTTTTGCCACCCTCCTGATTCCCCACCCAGATTTTAAGGGAGATAAGTATACTATTGAGCTAGTTTTTTGACCAAGTGTACTAGACAATGTCGACCACTTGCAGGTGTTTAACAATGATGATTAAATCATCACCTTCTTAGAACAAAAGGACACTTTCAAACAATTACATTTTGAAGGTAGTGAGCCCCGAGAGTGCGGACTGACCCCTGAAACCTAGACCCATACAGGTGAAGATTTTCTACAGCTAAAGGGGAATAAAATTCCTAAAGGTTTGGTTTCCCTAGATAAGCTATTTGATGACCATGACAGGTTCGTCAAACAGCAACGAACATATTCAAATTCTTCTCAAGATTTTGATCAAGTCAACTTGGGAACCAAGAACGACCCTAAGATGGTAAACATTGGAAAATGTTGCACTTCTAAAGAAAGGTTTGAGCTTGCTAGTTTACTCCGCCAATATAGGGACGTATTGGCTTACTCTTATGATGACTTGAAATCTCTCAGGCCACATGACATTCATCATGACATCCCTCTGAAAGCCAACTCTGTGCCTTACAAATAGAAATCCAGGAAATATAATCCAAAAATCTCAGGTACTATTTTAGCTGAGATACAAAAGATGTTGGATGCTCGGATAATTTTTCCGATCCATCACTCAATAGGGGTTGCTAACATAGTACCCGTCAGAAAGAAAAATGGTGAGATTCGAATCTGTGTAGATTTCAGGAACCTGAATCAGTTGTCCTTAAAAGATAACTATCCCCTTCCCATTATGGATCAAGTCTTATAGATGGTAACAGGTTCAGAAATGTTATCAATGCTTGACAATTTTTTTAGTTATAATCAAGTTGAGGTCGGGAAAGCAGATCAACACAAGACAGCATTCACCACCCCCTGGGGCACTTTCGCTTACCGCAAGATGCCGTTCGGTCTAATAAACGCAGGCACCACTTTTCAAAGGGCTATGGATCTCACTTTCAAAGATGTAATGTGAAAATTCATTGTAGTATACCTAGACGATCTGATGGTATTTTCAAAACAGCGTTCTGAGCATGTTTACCATTTATGAAAGGTACTGGAGCGCTACCGTCAAAATAACATCTCGTTAAATCCAAAGAAATCCATCTTTGGAGTAACTGAAGGGAAACTTCTTGAATACATAGTGTCCCGAGAAGGCATTAGGATTGATTCAGAAAGAGTTAGCTCCATCCAGGAACTTACTCTGCCTACTAGCAAGATCGCAGTTCACTCTTTCTTTGGAAAAGTGAATTTCCTTAGGAGATTCATTCCAGAATTTGCCAAGAAAACCCGTCACATTGTCAACATGATGAAGAGCAATGCCGCATTTAGGTGGACTGCCGAGGGCAAATCGGCGTTCAAAGAAATTAAGGAAGCAATCGCTCGGGCACCAATTTTGGTCTGTCCAGACTATACTAAAGGTTTCAAGATATATAGTTACGCCTCTGAGCATACAATGTCAGCTATTTTGGTTCAACCAAATTTAGAAAATATAGAATCTCCTATTTCATTCATGAGTTTCCCACTCAAAAATCATGAATTAAAATATTCCCTTATGGAGAAACATGCTTATGCCGTGGTCAAGGCTATCAAGCAGTTTAGGTTTTATATCCTAAATTCTCACACCAAAGTTCTCGTGCCAGATACAACAATAAAATCTATTTTGACTCAGCAAGAGTTCAGTACAAAGAGGGGTAACTGGATTGCCAAAATTTATGAATTCGATCTGGACATCAAACCAACCAAACTTGTATGAGGAAGGGGCCTCTGCCAATTGATCGCCAACAACATTCCAGATGAATTAAAAAGTGAAGATCAAGATATCGAAAGCGTGCCCACATTTCTCTTTGTCGCCACTACTGATGAGTGGTTTTCTAACATTGCTTATTTCCTAACATATGGTGAATTTCCTCCTCATCTTTCTTTTAAAGAAAAATAGAATGTTAAATTAAAAGCAGTTGGTTATGTTCTGTGGGACAATGGTCTTTATAAGAGAAACCTGGATGGGGCATTTCTTCGTTATGTTGACAAGGCTCAACAAGGAAGACTTTTAGAATCTTTCCACAATTTGGCCTGTGGAGGACATTTCTCTGCACCGGTGACGGCACACAAGATTATGTGAGCAAGGTACTACTAGCCCACTCTTTTTCAGGATGCTTACAAATGGGTGCGTAAGTGTGAATTGTGTCAGCAATTCATCGGAAAACCTAAGCTACCTACTTTGCCCCTCAAGCCAGTTGTGATCGATGAACCATTCCAACAGTGGGGTATTGATTTCATTAGCACGGTTAACCCATCTTCAAGTGCCGGACATGATTATGTCCTCACTGTGACAGACTATTTTACTAAGTGGGTGGAGGCCAAACCAACTAAGCATGCTACATCTAAAGTAGTATGCACCTTCCTCAAATAAAATATCATCTCCAGGTTTGGGGTTCCACTAAAAATTGTGACAGATAATGTAGCCTGCTTTTCGTCACATGAAATCACTCAATTTTGTTTCCACTATGGGATTACCTTATCTCACACTTCAGACTATTTCCCTCAGGGAAATGGACAAGCAAAATCGAGTAACAGGAACCTGGTCACCATTATCAGGAAGTTGGTGGACGACAATCAGAGAACATGGCACAAAGCTTTGTATGATGCTTTATGGGCTGACAGGATAACACCTAAAAGAGCTATAGGTATGTCAACTTTCTAACTCCTATATGGATGAAATGTAGAAATCCCCATCACCCTTGAACTACCAGCACTCAGATTAACCAGAGCAATCGAAGACTCGACCTTTGAAAGCTCAGTTGACAAGCAGATCATGTGTCTGACTGAGCTGAACGAACAATGAGTTATGGTGGTGGATTGGATCAGGGAACATCAGAACCGGGTGAAGGCATTTTTTGATAAAAAATCTAAAGCGCGTGAGTTCCAAGTCAGAGATCAAGTCTTGTTATGGGACAAGCGGCATGAACCAAAAGGAATGCACGGCAAATTTGACTCCCTGTGGAGGGGTCCGTTCACCATTCGGCAGCTTTGTGGCGAAGCCAACTTTTTGCTGGAGTATAAAGATGGAACACCGTTTACACTACCTCACAATGGGTAGCATCTAAAGCTTTTCAACCCTTAAAGCTCGGATGAGTCCATTTGTAAAATATGTACAGTTCCTATTTTTTGTCTATCTTTCTTTCTCATTTTTCGCTCGACTCCGTAGCCCAATGGCTGGGATGAAGGCACTTTGAGACTGGTTTTCTACTTCCACTTATCTTTTCGACAAGCAGAAGTTCCCCAACAGGAGCCAGCTGTTGTTTCCAAAATTAGCTTAGCTCATTTTGGAAGCAACCCCCTACAAAACTTGTCTATTTTGTCTCTCGTCTCTCTATCTCATTTTCCGATACGAGTTCTTTAATTCATTTTCATCTTGGTCAGATCGGGGAGTGGTTACTATCCCGTCAAGGCCAAGTTTTCCCTTCTCCTTTTCCTTTTTCTCCTCTTTCCGGAGTTAGTCTCTTTTTGCATTTTCCATGCAAGGGTGGCGATTTTCACCGTCCATGCTTGTCCCTTATTTTTTTTTGTGTGTGTGCAAAGGTGGCGATTTTTGCCGCCCTTGCATTTTTTGTGCAAGGGCGGTGATTTTCGCCACCCTTGCACGTCTCAATTTCTATGTAAGGCATTAATGGCCGCATGCATTGGGTTGTTGGGGTGAGTTTTTCACCCTATATATTCTGATTTGAGCCTCTTTCTTCTCACTGCTTCCTCTCCTCCTACCTCTTGCACCTAAATGCCTTAAGCGACATTTCGACACACCAGCTCGTGGATCCAACTTCGTGGCACGCGTGTTTTCTAGGTAGGGTTTGTCGATTGATTTATTTCTTATTTTTATTCCTTGTTAGGTTGTTTTTGGTAATTTTTAGGTGTTTTTTCCTTTTGTTTCCCTCTTCCCCCTTCCTGCCCACGATTTTTACCACCGCAGCCTCATGCGAGTGGCAATTTTTGCCACCCGCATTTTTCTTATCTTCCGTGCGAGGGCGGCAATTTTCACTGCCTTTCCACACTTCGTTTGTCCAAGAGCAAGGGCGGTGATTTTCACCGCTTCTGCACTTGCCTCCGCATTTTCCCTATAGTTTCTTTGTAAGGGCAGCGATTATCACTGCCCCTGTATTTTCCATGCAAGGGCGGTGATTTTCACCGCCCCTGCATTTTCCATGCAAGGGCGGCGATTTTTGCCGCTCTTGCATTTTTCTTTTTTTTTAGCCAACTCTCGAGATTTTTCCTGAGTTGTCCCTTTCACGCTTTTTCTTTCTCGTTCCTCGTTCCTTTGCTTAACCTAGCCTATTTAAGTGACCTCCCATAGCCTATGTCACTTAAATTTCTCTCTCCCTCTCTCTCACTCTCCTTTTGACTATGGCTGCAGCACCTTTAGCGAACTCCTGCACACCTGCTCCCGTCTAAGCAAGATCGTCCCCTATGACAGAAATATCTCCTTCAAAGGTGAAGATGATGAAATACAAGTACCAGGGAATCTTCCCGCTCACAGCAGTCACCTCGAATGTCGATGACATTCGAGACACCGAGATCAGCCACGTAGATATGGCCAAATTCTTGGGACAAACCAAAGCAACAAATCCCATCACTGGGATAAAGAGGATTATTGAGAGCAACATCCACCTGGTGGTCACCTTCCCAGTAGCAGCACATCATGCAGAGTTCATCCTTCAATGCGTGCACTTTTATGACAAAGAGACCAGATCGGTCTTAGACGCCAGTGGCAGCATGATCATTTGGTTGGACCCCGAATTTATCGACAAAGTTTTCCTATGTCCACCAGCCACCGAAGTAACCCAAATTGAATTCGAGAATGCATAAAGGGAGTATGACAAAGACCCTGAGAGGGCAAAGAAGGTCACAAACCATAAATGGTTAAAAACCCTGAGGGCCAGTCTATCTAGATGGTTGAAAAGCTTCCCTAGAAGTGACTTCATTGAAGAAGTTGGTGACTTAATCACCCTCCTCAGGAGAGTACGGGGCCTCCCGTCCTCTTCACAATTCCATGAATGGATGTATCCATTCATTAAGATCATCCTGTAAGGCAAACAGGCCATCTTCTGGGGGAACAGATCAGTAATGCTATTCACGAGCAACTGGCCAAGGTACAAACTTCTTTCAAATTCTACATGACCTCGTACCTAGTCTACATAGCTGTTGCCATACGATCTTTCCCAAGTTTAACAACAGAAGGAGATAGGAAGACCACCCCGGTCTATTCATACTATCCACAGCTAACACTTCAGGGGTCAACATGTCATTTCAGATGAGTGAATGATGCATTCTTTGCCGTATTCCTATGTCTCTTCGATCCTCAACTCGATCAGAAGAGAATATCAGATGAGGCCTAGACAATAGTGAACAATTTTGGCTACATATTCCTCCAGTTCTCTACATTTTATTATCTTCAGGTGGGTTTCTACCAAGGATACCCTTATATGTTCCCTAGATTCCCTTCAGACAGGTTAGTCCTAATGGAGCTTTGCCGACAACTAGCTGTCGTGCACTCAAAATAGATGGAGCTTAAGAGACTCGGTTTCAAGTTTCCTATCTAGATTGGTAGATTTTCAGTTGCTACATCGACTAAAGCCAGGATCATGGAAATAGAGATGCAGATGGTTACCATCAAATCATTCAAAAGACAGGAAAAATTTGATTACAGGGGAGTCAGAGAGATGATCCGAAGGAAGACTCAGTTCCACGAGCCCATGATTGAGGTCATCTGGGTGGATATAAGGACGGCTGAAGAGATAAGGAAGATGGACTATTGCCGTCTCACACTAGAGCAGATAGAGTACCTCGGGCTTGCTGAGATCCCTTTAGGGTTTATTGACGATGGGAATGTCGTGAACAGAAGATATCTAACAGAAAAGGTCGCTGGTTCCCCTCTTCCTCTAATTAACTGGTCTCAAAAAGAATTGACCTCTCTAAGGAAAAGATTTGAACCAATATTGGCTAACACCAATAGTTGGTTGGCAGCAAAGGGGATCACCCTAAAAGAGTTCATCACAGGGTCAGAGGCTGAATACCATGCAGAGATGAAGAGAAAGATAGAAAGCCGAACCAAAAACAAAGATGACATTCCTTCATCTTCTAGACCTCACAAGCCTAGGATCGTCTTTGTATCCAAAAAGCCTAGGTCAGTACAAGAGCCTGAGGTAGCAGTCGAAGGAACCAAAGAACAAAGCCTTGGGGTACAGGCAACTCAACCAATGGGGACAGTGGATCAACCTTCAGAACGACCAGGTGTTGGGTCTCCAACCTCACCGAGACAAGCACGACCGATCCAGAGCTCTTCTCCTCCTCCTCAATCTCCTACGGTGCCCACTTCTCCTATCTCTCCCATCAATGTTCCCTCTTCTGGACCCACTTCCCCTTCCAAAGTTGTTTTTGGTGATCCTCAGGATCCTTCAGCAGGTTCACCTCACTCTTTTGCATCCATTCCAAGTTTATCATCTCTGTCTTTTAACCTGCCTCCAAGCCCTGCACCTGATCCAGAATCAGCAGTTGGTACAGTTTCACCGGTCACTCCAACCATGACTACTGTCACCACCAGTAGTGTGGAAGCTACTACAATGACACCAGCAGAGGTGACTATTGTTGCAACAGGTACTTCTCTCCTACCATGGATGTCTGCTTTCACACCTAAAAGAAAGAAAATGGCCATCTCCCCAGATGAATTCAACTTTGGTAGGATTATACCAGCAAAATCAAAGGCTCCTAAAAGGCCAAAAATCCTCTCCAGGTTAGTCGAAGAGAAGGGGCAAAATTTTTTAGAAATTGCCAAACCTCCTCAAGATGCAGCCCTTGAAGGTTTTGAGATGAGCAGTTATTCCCTCTCTCATGTTGAACTTGGCAAAGTTACTCACGAAGGGGCAAAGAGTGATCTTCAGGCAGCAATGGACATTATGGTCTAAAAGTTTGATAAGGAAAAAGAGATGAAGGATTTTTATAAAGCCAAGGCTGAGCAGTTAACGGCAGTAATTAAAAGATTCACTATCCCACCTAAAGCAGCGACTCTAGAGGCCTTTTCTATGGATGATTCAGTCATTCAAAAAGCTGAAAAGACTTATTTGAAGGGAAAAGTAATGGAGGAATATATTGATAGAATGCATAACCAAGGAATCTCTCTACTGTCTGAGGTTGCGGAAAGAATAGGGAAAATGAAGAGGTTGAAAGCTTAGGTAGACAATTTTGTCTCCCTTGTCTCTCAGGAAATTGATGGCTTGGAGAAAGATCTCGACAGATGGAAGGAAATGAAAGATCTAAAAAAGAGTACCCTGATATCTATCGGTGTCATCCCCAACAAAGATTCTTATGTTGAGATCAAGGAGTCGATGATCTTCAGGATTCAGGTACTCAAAGATCTAATTGATGATCTCAAAGCTTTCAAGGAAGCTGGTGATAAAAGTGACTTGAGCTTGTTAAACAAATTAGAAGAGCTGCCCTGCGACTTGACCTCCAAGGATCATCAGTTCCTTCCAGCAGATGAAATGATTCAGAATTTTGAAGGGATGATCTGGAAGGATTTCAAAGGGGCGTCTTTCTCAATGACTTCAGTGGACAGCATTCTAGATGCTTAGTTAACTTTGGAGAATTTAAAATCCAGGTTAACTGGCCACTCTAAGGCCATCACAGCATTGAAAGATGCACTAATCAGATCAAGGGTCATCTCCCAAAACGTAGTTGCGCCAGACAGTGTAGGAATTCAGGCATCGATCACCATGTACGATGCTCATTTGAAGAAGTCCGGCAGCAAGAATTGACACTCTCTCTTTCTCTTTCTCTCTTCTTCTATCCTTATGCATTTCTGTTTTGTGCAGAATGCATGCAAATTTTGTAATATGTAATTACGAATAATATATTTTTGAAAAATATCTAAAAGTCAAAGATGAGTCATCTTTGACCAAGATATTTTATATTTTATTATTTTTTTATTTTTGAGGATTTTCTCCCTATATATAGTGGAGACCTCATTTGTAAATACTTCTTCTTGGAAAATTCAATAGCAAATACTCTGCTGAAATTGAAGCAACTTTTGAGACTTTGTGCTCAAACTTGTAAATCATATTATGTTGAATGAATGAGGAGCAGGTTATTTTAAACTTTGTGTTAAGATTATTTATGTTCTTTGGGAAGTAGTTCTTATGTCTCTTTCCTAAGTAATATCTTATTCATCTGATTTAATAAGCAAAGTGGGTGTGTTATTATTATTTGAGGGCACTTCCTGAGGGTAGAAGATAGACTTTGTGCTGCTTTTACCTTTGAGATTCTTTCATATTTTTTAGTTTCAGGTGAATACTTTGTGCTTCACTTTACTCTACGGTTGTACTCGTTCCAGATCTGTGGAGAAGCTACGGAAGACTTTGTGCTTGCATGAGCATTCTTATGAATTTTGTTACTTTAGGTAATCTCTTGCTCTTCGTTTGATACCATTCCTGAAAGAAGAGGAGTGTTGTTAGCTTTAGACCAGGGATTTTCCTCTTTTTATTCTTTATACATTACTTCTAAAAAAAGAGAAGTAGATGTTGTTCAACCCCCCCCCATGTGTTATTTTCTGCTTAATTATATATATTCTTATAGCACGTAAATATTGATAGGGAACCTCCCCTTGATGAGAGGAGAGATTTACCTCGTCTAGATCTGGTAAAGCCACACTCTTCGTGGTGTAAATCTCCCTTATGCTGTGGCTGATATCCCCATTTTGCCATCAGTTAGTTGATGACAAAATATTCACCCAACACCATCTACCATATTTTATTGTAAAAACTGATTGCACTAGATTTCTGACCTTTAAAGAAAAGGATCATGGTAAAAAAAATGGTTGCAGTAAATATGTTAGATGGTAGGATTTCTTTAACTAGTTTAATTTTTTAGTAGAACACATTAAAGGCACTGATAACATTATTGTAGATTGGCTCAACTGTACTCAACCTGCTACACTTATGCATCAACCCATTCCTAGTTTCAATTTGACTAAAATTTATAATCAAGGATTTGCTTCTATGAGCATCCTTGTTCAAGAACACATCTTTCATGAAGGGTTACATCTATGGTATACCCAAATTTCTTATGTAGCAGGCCAAGATCTAAAAATGTCTTTAGGAACAACAATACAAGCAAACCATCATCAGAACACTGGTGTGATAATAATCTAAAGATTAAATAGTGAATTTCTCTTCCACCAGTTCAAAAAACTTTTAAATCATCCTCTATGGACATGGCTGATAAAAATCAGGTCTCCACATAATAAACATCTATATAGATGGGTGGAAAGATACGGTCCAACCATATTCATGAAGAGGAGAACCATGACCAAGACATGGTCATACATACGATCATAAGAAGATAGATAGAATGGAAATCTTACTTCTACATCATTCCTCACTGTCATGCATGTGAAGCTAGACCCTGGCATTGGCATCTTTCTAATACATTCTAGCTAAAGTGTCTTTTCCAATCGATAAGTGAAGATGACCTATTGACTGAAGTGGAAGTAATGTTGGACCCACCAAGATAGACATCCTCATCTAGTGCATCCAACAACATCTCCATGTAGATTAACTTTTATGCTGTAAAGTATGATGGGACATGACACCACCTTGGCAAAGATTCTAGGTAGGACATCCCAAAATACTATAAGTAAGCCTCTCTACTATAGAGTTTGCATCAAATTTTTTTTTAAGCTTTCTTAGAAGTCTAGTAGCCTTGTTTTAAGAGTATGTTCTTCTCTTGCCCTTTTCAAAGGATCCTAAGAATCATAAATTCAAATAAGTTTTTGTAAAATGATATAAGATAATAGTGAAGTCATAGCCATTCGGCCCCTGCCTACTATCACATATTTTATGTAATAGCTGATATTTGAAGGAAGAAGTGTCTACTGACATAAAAATATATTAGGTGAAGAGTTCCATCCTTATTTTTGAGAAAGACAATCGAAGTACCCCATGGTGATACACTTGATCAAATCAAACCTGTCAAAAATAAATCCTAAATTTGTGCCTTCAACTCAACTAATTCAATGATTATCATTTTGTATATCACCTTAGTCTTTGGTTTTGATCTAGGTATGATATCAATCAAGAAATCAAACTCATTCTTAGGTGGAAATCCTAGTAATTCTTTTAAAAACATGTCCTAGAAGTTTCTCAAAAAAAAAAAACTTTGATATATGGTTACTTAGATTCTTCCATATCATTTATATTAATGATAAATTATTGAAATACCTTCCTTTGATCTTTTTTAAGTTTAATTATATAAATCTACCTTAGCTTCAAATCTCTTCTCTCACCCTGAAGTTGTGTCTGATTTTGAAATCATCTTTACACTCAACCTTAGTAAAAAAATAATCAACCTTGGCTTTCTACTTTGTAAGCCAATTAACTCCTAGGATGACATCATATGATCCCAATAATGTTCCATAAATATATACTACCATAGTTAACTTAGGAAACCTAATCTCTACTAAGCATTCATCATAACTCTAGCCTTCCTAGACAATTTACTATGCATTCTAGGAGTAATGAAACATTTTGTAGCTCTTTTATCAATTGGAATATAAATTAGATGATCAAACAAAATACTTGATAGTTTTATGGGTAAAGCTTGATACTCAGCTTGTCAATTTTCAAGAGCTATATGAATCCATTGCTAAAATGTACCTTACTAAAAATTTAAACCTTTGTTATTTGATTTGTCTTGAGGACATTCTCTAGTAAAACGGTCAACTCCACAAATGAATAAACTTCCAACTAGTCCTTTCCTCTTAGTCTATTGGTTTCCATTGAAACCACCCTTGAAACCATTACCAAGTTTCATGTTCCCTAAACCATTATTGAACTTTGCATTCTGATTCTTTTATTGACCCTTGGAATCTTCACTCCTCTAATTCCAATTATTCTTCTTTAAATTTGGTTTAGAACTTAAAAATTTCTTTTTGAACTTATCTTTGACTTGAGTAAGAGATTTAAGTCTCTATTCTTGCTTGAATACCTTCTTAAACACCTGATCCATGGTAGATGGAGCATGCACATCTACTTCACAACCTTTTTAGGGTTTTAATCCCATGATAATTTTCTTGATTATGAACGTATCATCTACTTGATAATGAGGTATATACTTAATAAGGTTGGTGAATTTATCCTATTATTCATTCACTAACATATCTCCTTGCTTAAAATTCTAAAAATATGTAAGTTTTTGGTTGAAGTATAGTTGTGGAAGCCATCACGACCTGATCATTGTCAAAACTTATTCCCAACTGGTGGTTATTGATTCGAGGTTCATCTTGATCTTATTATTTCCCCACTAAGTTTTTGATTCACTAGTAAGATGATAATCTCCCTAGACTACTTTCATGATTTTAGAATAATTTTAAATCTCAAAATACTTCTCCATTTCTATCATCCACACTTCAGCTCCATCCTGCAATATAATTGCATCGAACTTGGGTGGATTCACCTTTTTCATATATAGTGCTAACTCTATAGCTACTCAAGCTATCATATCCTATGGAAACTCCTCATGCATCTAATCTTAAATATTTTCTTGGTCATTAAGATGCTATTTAGGTTCTTCCTAAGCATTTTCCTCTTCATAGACATGCACTTCTTCTTCTAGGGTTGTGATTTAGTCCTTAGTATCTTTCATAGTTTAAAGAATTTGATCCAAATTCACAACTTACTCAATGGTAAAATTATTTATATTAACATGGGGTTTGATATTCAAAGTAACATCACCTCCTAGTCTATCATACACCATTATTCTTCTTATTTATCAAGAGAATACTTTTGCATTAACAGACACATTAAGTCCTAGATTTTGAACCTCAGCTATGATACCAAAATGTAATAACCCCATTGGGTTTTACCAAAGTATTTATTTTTTAAAAAAAATAAATACACATATTCAACATATAAA